>SWDC01000148.1:5955747-6555747 GCA_004919715.1 Linderniella brevidens
TTTTTAAGTGACGGGGCAAAATTGTAATTTTGTTTATTTAAACCTAATACCATCTAAATCCATCTACCAAACATATTGGACATCATTACTTAATCCCATCAACCAAACATCCAAAAAAACTAATACCCCCCATTAAATAAATCTAACTTAAACTAATACCATCTAAACAACATCCCTCCAACTAATACGAAAATTTGAAAATTAAAAAAATTTAATTAATTAAAAAATGGGTTGGCCCAAAAGAAAAAAGTAGCCCAAATAGGCCCAAAACGTGCAATGAAAAGCTAGTCGTCCACCTTTCTTCTCGGAGTCAACGAACCATCCTCAACCCGCCATTTTCGAAGAATCACCAACACTGAATATAATATTGCATGTATTGTACGGAATCTCTTATTCAACCTCGTCCGTACAAATCTACACAGAGTCTGCGTGCTGGGGATGGTCTATATGTACGGAATGAGCTTACCTCGTTCTCTTCATTCTTAAGTCGATTTTTTGCGAAGTGTTTTTCTCCGCCATTAAATTCTCCGATCAAAACACGAAGAGAGAGAGAGAGGCCCGCTGCGGAAGACCTACTTGAGAATCAACGCCGGTAAGAAAAGAGACAGTCATAGAAAAAGATGGCACGAAACCAGAAACTCGTCTTATTGGTCCTCGCCTGCGTCGCCGCCGTGGCATCCGCAGCTTCGTCGCCTTCCTCCGCCCCTTCGGCAGCACCCGTAGCCTCGCCCTACGCCGCCCCTCTCCCTTCGTTTGCCGCCGTGCCTGAGTCCGGCGTCGCCGAGTCGCCTGATGAGTCCGAGTTTGAGTTTTCGTCGTCTCCACCGGAACCTGCTTTTGGGCCTGCGCTCGCACCCGTCGCCGATGCTCCGTCCGATGCCCCCGCGGCCGACGTTCCAACGGGTGGCGCCGCAGCATTGACGGTGTCCGCTGCTTTGGGAACTGCCGCTGTTGCTGGCTATTTCTTATTCTAAATCGATTACTAGTTTTACCTATATGTCTCCGTCGATTTGATTTGATATGGCTACTTAATGTTAGAGAGAGAAAAAATAAAACTGTTGGTGGTAGTTTTTCCATTTTCGTTTCAACAATGTGACGCATATTACAGAAAATATTCAAACTTATGGTATGCATTCTTTCATGTTAGATTAATTGTATGATTACGCATACGCTAATGTCATTGGCAAAACTCGGGGATTGTTCACTAGTTGACCTCGGAATTTTTCTTACTCGGTAGACCAAAATCAGAGGAAGACACTCGATCACTCACCCGAAGAAGGCCGAGAACCCCGCGCGGAGCACTACGCGCAGAAGTCAAAGGGTCAGTATGCTATCGATTACAAATATACTAAAGATAATTATTGGACTTGAAGGCGTCCGTTACAAATGGTTAACTGCATCATCAATGGAGAGGTAATGTCCATCTTTAATGCAAGTAAAGGGACGGTTACGAGTAGTTTATGGGACGCATTCAAGCCTCCCTATAATGTACTCTCTATAATGGCTAGGTGAGGGCCTTATTTTCGGGTGAGCTCGATCGTCGTGACAACACACGCGCCTTATTCTCTCTGCGTCACTATCCCTAGCGCACATATGCTCTAGTGTCTACGTCAACACATACTCTTAAGCCCGACTATGTACTTTTATACTTACTTCGGGAATCTCTTCTCGGATTCTATCTATGCACGCCGAAACTGACTTGAGCGTCGGAGGGGGCTCGCCGGCATCCCTCTAACGTGTGTTTCTTGTAGGCCACAGGGAACAAAAGACGAAGGAGGAGATGGGGAGTTCATTCATATTCGTGCTACACTCGGGAGTCGAAGGCCACCATTGAGTTGCTCGGGGCTGATCTCAATCGAGCTCACATAAGGAATGAGAAGAAGGCCCCGATATGAAGGTAGCGCCAACGGCTCGCGGGGTGAAGAAGATGCTCTCGGGAAGTAGGCGGCGCCAACAGAGCGCATCATTTTATCTCGACGATAAGGCTCTCGAGAGAGAAAGGCAACGGACACTCGGGACTAAGGCAACGCCTATATAGCTGAGTACTACCTTGGTTTTTTCAGAGCGCATCAATCACAATAATCGGAATAATTTCGAAAAAGAAATAATAGTTTTTAGGAATATCGTGATGATCACCAAGGGAGTGTGGCTTACGAATGGTTTCAGCTTACGAAATCACAGAAAGTAATGCACGATGAATTGACCTACGAGACTGTAAGTTCTCGATTCAAATCCGATTGGTTCTTAATTATACTTTTAATCGAACGATTGGCGTGCGGGAATGAAGTGTCTATCTTTTGAGTTAAGATTATTTGTTACACATCTACAAACTAACCGACTCTATATAAATCAAAGAGGTTGAAGTATATAGATCAACATAAACTAGGCTAACGCTCTTTCCGTTACATTACAATGAGATATATTATTTGTGGTCAAGGTTAAACACTCGATGTGATCCTTGGCAAGGAGTCACAAGTACAATACTATGTTTACTTGCTATCAATCACATTGAGTAAGCATGCGACATGTTCGTATGTCATGTTAAAATTTACCTTATCGGCGTAGTTTTCAGGCGGGTGCATCAGTCCTCGGTTTTACTTGATTAAAAAATCATGGTTTACCGTGTTACATATATAAAAATAAAAATATAAAATAATTCGTGATCCTTGAATAAATATCTCTTCTATTTTATAATCGTGAGACCAGATAAATAGTGTCAAATTAGTCTCCCAATTACACTAAATTCTAATATATAATCAAAAAGTACAATTATAATCAGTAATTTTCATTTATAATAAATAACTTCCACGTTAAAATGAATACAATTATAACTTTTTTTCTCAACATAAAGTTATAATCAATAATTTCCACACTATTCAATAACTTAATATTAAAGTTAAATTTTTTTACTGCAGGTACATTTGACTTTGCGAAATTTAATAACTCATAATTCAATAAATATAACAATAATTAACCCCAAGGGCTTGACCTAGCGGTTCAGTTCTCGGCCTTCCAAGCAAGAGGTCAGGGGTTCGAATACTCTAGGGACGCGACTATCGTTGTTTGTGGAATCTTTGGGCGTGTTCCATGGGTCATGGAGGATTAGTCCTGCTGGAAGTTGTGGTCGTCCATAGCCGACGATGAGGTTCAGATTCGATTCAGCTCGAACCTAATTCGATTGTGGGGAATACGGTGGCGTTGTGTAGGGATACCTACATGACTGGAAAAATAAATATAATAATAGTTTTTTTTAAGTCTAAAAGTATTAGTAACTTCGTAGTATATTCCAAACTTTGTTGTCAGTTAAGGACGATCGATATTTTCAGCGGGACTAATTCCCATAGCCTTTGAGTATTGATCTAAGTTCACGTAAACTACTATAAAGAAGGAGCAAATCAGAGTGAACCTTAATCCATTCGTGGCTTATTTTAAAATTTGGCTTTTGACTCAGTCAATTTTTAAAAAGTAACCTTTTGACTGCAACATTTAAGCCAGTAACCGTCTATTTTTAAGAGTATTTTCGTCAATAACATGATTCAGGGACCCTTATACATCAAGGACCCATGCTGTAATACAGCAGGGGCCCCCTGCATTAGAGCATGAGACCCCTGCATTACAGCACGGTACCCGCGCTGTAGCACACGGGTCCCCTGTTGTAATTTAGGGGTGTCTTGCTTATTACACCACGGGTCACATGTTGTAATGCATGTCACGTTCTATTATTGCACGAGTCCTATGTTGTTTTACAGTAAGGTCTCTTGCTCTATGCACGGGTACCCTACTTATTATAGCATGGGTCTCCTGATATATATGGGGAGCATGTGACGTCTACTGTAGTAAAAAGTGTTGCAATTATGATTTGAACCAATGACATATTTACACATACGTCTTACACACAACCACGCGGATTGCATTTAATATATTCGTTTCTGTATGGGTCCCATTAAAAGGGTATAATTGAAATTTATCAAATGGAGGCTATTTTTTTTAAAACTTGACCGGTCAAATGCCATTTACATAAATAATCTTTCTGTGTAATATATTTTTTTTCACACGTATTGTTTGAGCTTTGAATCCAACAGATTTAGTTGGGATCTTCTTTGCTCATTTAAAAGCAGGCCGAATAATAACAACATTCAGGCCCAACTAACATCTTCAAGTGGATAGAGAGGATTCAGCAGCAAATCACAGAGTCCTTGCTCGCTCGTAGAGGCGGCATTTTCGCATGAATCGGGACCCAGAAACGAGCTACGTTCAGTCCCCCATCAATCGGAGGGATGTCGAAGACTCGCTCCTTGAATCTAACAACATTCCTCGGCACCGTTGTTATCTTTGTATATATCTCACTGTTCCCCCGTTTTCTTTTTCCTGCAGAGTCCTATCATTTGTATCATGCAGGTTCGATACTCGCCGATACCACACTCGTCGTCATTACAGCGAAATCGCACGTACGTAGAACAAAAACAAGAAGCTCTAATTTATGGCTTCGTGGAACTCGGATCAGCTTAAGCTGCTGTATAATGTGTTGGGGTGGTCGGCTTTCGCCACGTGGTCCGTTTGCTTCTACCCGCAGACCATCTTAAATTTTCGAAGGAAAAGGTCAGATTTCATCGATCGCTGTCTTTAATAATGCGTGTGATGGGGTTTTTAATTTCTTTGAGCTTGATAGCTGATTTTTTTGTACAGCGTGGTGGGGTTGAACTTCGATTTCGTGGTGTTGAACCTGTGCAAACACATCTTCTACCTCATCTACAATTCCTCCTTGTTCTTCAGCCCCATTGTGCAGAAGCAATACCGCGCGAAGCACGGAGCCAATGAGGTGAAGGAAAACATCTCTGTTTTGGTGTGAATTATTCGGGTTTTGCTTGTTTTTCTTGATTAAGTCGATATTGCTTGCAGATGATACCCGTGGCAGCAAGTGACGTGGCTTTCTCGGTGCACACGGTCTCCATAGTCCTCTTTATGGTGTTTCAGATTGCAATTTACGAAGTAAGGAGCCCTCTTTTATCCGGTTTCATTTCAGTTCGTTAAATCCGTTCAAAAACTTCCATGAAAACAACCTTCTTTTTTTCTGGCTGGGATCTGCTGCGTCCTTATTATTACAGCGAGGTGGCCAAAGAGTGTCCAAATTAGCGTCGGGGATTATGTTCATTGCATGCTCGATCGTTGCGGTTTGCGCGTTCATAGCAGCCAAAAATGGTTCCTGGCTTTGGTTGATGGCCTGGTTGAAGTAAGATTCTTTTGCCTCTGTATGTGGATGCAATGATAATAATCCTAAGATTTTCTGGGCATGTAATAAAAAAGACATATATATATATAAATTTCTATTTCTTGATCCCAAAATTAACTTGGATTGCATTGCAGCGGAATTCAAGTGGTAATGACCATCTTCAAGTACATTCCACAGGTGACCTGATTGATGATCATTTTTATTACACTACCCTCCATTCTGTTCAAATTTTTCTAAGGCTTTTTTCCTAATTAAAAAAAGTAAAAAATGAATCTTCTGATGACTTAGGTTGTGGAGAACCATCGTAGAAAGAGCACGGTTGGCTTCAGCATTCTCTACGTTTTACTCGATACCTTCGGAGGAGTAGCTAATATCTGTCAAATGCTAGTGCACTCCATAGATCAGAGTCAGCTTTTTTTTTTCCTTCCAAAAAAAAAAAAAAAGAAAAGAAACAAACTTTCTTTATTGGAACCGATGCATATCTTGATTTCCTTAGCCCTAATCGTAGCTTTCTTTTGTTTTCCTTCTCTCTCTCAGAATCCTTGGTGAACCTTAAAGGGAACCTGGGGAAGCTTTTGTTGAGCCTGGTAAAATGAAATGACTATTAATTGTTTAATTTAAATATGTGCTGATGTTTGTTTTTTTGGGTGAAAATGTTGGAAGTTGACGCTCGTCTTCTGCGGTTTGTTCGTGCTTCAACATTACGTGCTGTACCGTAACCAAAAGGGCGACCCCGCTGATAATACCACAGGGGTAAGAAAGAAAGAAAGAAAGAAAGAAAGAAAGAAATCTGTGCTACTTATATATATATATATATATATCTATATCTATATATTATGGCTCGTTGTGGTTCTGATTATGACATTGAAGGGCCCATCTTGAAGTTTCCAGTTCCTGATCTGTTTGTTGATGATGCAGGTGCATGACAATCGATCTAGGGACATAGAAGGATGACGACAACTACCACGAGCTTTTCTTTATTTTTTTGACGAGTTAATTGTCATTAAAGATTCTTTGATTTTTTATTTTATTTGGTTAGATTAGGATTTTGATTTGATTTGCTTTATTTGTTTTGTAAATATTTGATTGTTTAAAGGTAATTTGATCACGGTTCGATTTGCTATTAATTTTTTCTCATTTTATTGTAGATAATGGAATGGGATTATTTCTCAAACGTTGTCATTTACTAAATATGTAACGGTGCGGTGAAATCTGGGAAAAGTTGACATATTTGATTTATTTTTGTCATACGTGTATGCTTCATATGCATGTTACCGCCACGGTAATGGTTTTGACGTTGTTGTCTTAACAAATACACGTCACCTGATCTTGTCGGTGATGTCTAGTTTTATTTTAGGTATTGCACAATAACAAAATTATCTCAAAACGTTGAGATTATGACATATTTATGCTAAGTGAATGAAGTTATGGACTCGAACTCCTTTGGATTTTTGACAATATATATAAACTCTGTAAGAGAATGGGACCCTGGTGGAGAGATTAATCTCGTTGTAAGCGAAGATCATTCCTTAAATTCACTTCGATTTCTTGGCAGACATAATCTTTGTAAATATAAAAAGGGATGCGAGATATTAATCTATCCCACAAATACAAACTTCTTGACAATTATTAATTAGTTTCTCCCTTTTATGTGATTGTCTTTTTTTTGGAGAATACGAGATTGGAAGATCAAGACGGAAAAAAGTGTAGGGTGTCACAGATCCGAATTCACTAGTCATAGCCATAGTTTTGGAGTTTTAAACTATATTTATATTATTTCTTTACTTTTTCTTTTTCAACTTTTAATATTTGTTTTCTTATGGTTTCTGTTTTCCTTGTTTGCTTTTAGTTCTTTCGTGATACATGGGCCATCTATTTCTTCAATACTATCCAGAGGTTTTTATTGACCTATTTAGCTCTATATCTTTGTTTATATATTAAATTATTTCTTTCAGAAAAAAAAGGAATACTAGAAAAGTTAAAAAAAATAAATAAATAATGAGCATTGGCTTCTTGGCCAACACGCAAGTTGTTAATGAAAAGAGACATTGTTCGCGTGTTGCTGACTAATCAACCCCTTGCTTCCCAAGCTAGCCAACCAAAGCTTATTCCATAAGCATTTTGGATCATTAATTTTTTTTTTTAATGTAATATAATTTATTTATTATTCCCATCATCTCCGTAATTTCTTATAAAAGGATCCTCAAGCAAACGCATTTTCTACTCCTCAACTCCTTCTCTCACCTCCATTTGACCACCAAAGATGAAGAGAAAAGGTCGCCAGCACGGAATGGTCCGCACGTTCCCCATCTTGTCCGGACCGGGACTCAACCCGCGGCCCCAGCGCAGGCCCATCAACGAGCTCCCCTCGCCGCCCACGGCGGGCCTCTTCTCGAAGGTCCCCACCAAGCCCACGAACCACTCCAAGTTCACGGGCAAGTGCGACCGCCCCCTTTGCCGCGGCTGCCACGTCAGCCCTGCTTGCAAGTCAAGGCCTAAAGTCAAGGGGGCCCACAAGACCAAGTCGTCGTCGGACTTGGCCACCGATGCGCGGCTCGTTTCCTGGAGGGTGGTCGATAATTGCGGCTCCGGTGGTTCGAAGATGAAGGGGTTTTCGGCCACCGGCGTCTTGGAATATTTGGATAATCTGGACCGTTCGTTTCACGACGATGACGGTGAGATCGAAGATAAACTCTATGCTGATGATGTTGATGGAGCTGTGTACCGTGATTCGATTGAGATTGAAGAGGTAATTGATGATGGGACTAATGATGATGACGATGATGATGATCATATGAGCTTCTGCGAAGTGGGGTACGTTTGGGAGCCGTTGGATGAAGATGAATGGTGCTTGGTGATGGAACAATTGTGAATTTGCTTTGATGAATGATGATATGATGATGATCCGAGTCATTAATCTGTCATCTTCTTGACTTTGCTTTTGCTTTTGTAAATCCATTTTTTTTCTCTGATATTTATTTCATGTATAATAAACGATTGATTGTGGCTATCAAGGCATCGGTTGCGTTACGTTAATTCAAAGATGTATTGCTCACTCAATTAATTGTATTGTTGTTGACTTCTCTTCTGTTTCTTCATCTTTATTGTTTATTACAATACAATTTGGAATTTCTATCGGACAAAAGGACTTAATAATTACAAGGAATTGTGATGCGATGAGATTAAGACAGAAGAAGAGAAGCCTGGAATGAATGTTTTATTAAGCTCACTTCAAGAAGAGGACTTAAAGGAGGAGCTTTGAAGCACAAGCCACAGCCCAGTTTTCGAATTTCAGCTCCCTCTTTATCCTTAGTTTTGCAGGAACCAAAAGCTCAATTGAAGATGCAAACTTTACATGATCACAAGAAGATTAGCTGAAGAAATCTCACCTGAACTTCTTCAGCAAAGGCCCTTTGATTTGTGAAGAAAGTAGTCCCACTGCTCTCAGATACACAAAATGAATCCATTTTCTGTATCAAGATTCTTACTATTGTTAACTGAAATCCAGGAATAAGGGCTCAAACCGATTTATCCTCGTTCGCAGTGACACTCTTTGTATCTCCGTAAAGACGGGTTTTCATTAGAATTTCAATAACTAATCACAAGCCATGGGATACATCAGCAGAAATGTTTAGTTAGGAGTATGCAAATAAATAGGAGGGAAGGTTAATCTAAAATTAAGCAGAAAACAGCTAACACTTAGCACTGCATTAAGAATTAGACCACCAGAAGAGACTGAAAAATGAATGCCCGAATAACCCAGAAGATAAGGAAAAGAAACACAATCATCAATGGGTATTATTCTTCAAGATAGCTAATGAATATCAGATAAATAGCTCAACAGTTCCACACAAACTTAAAGAGCAAAAGTCAACAATGGCCTCCTCGTTCATCAGTAAACATCATCCCCAACAATAATCAGCAACTCAGAAAATTAGTGGGAACGACAAATCTCACCTCACCAACAGGACAAAAAAGAAATCTCCTCTACCATCAACACATCAACAATATTCAAATCCATAGCTTACCCACACACTAATTTAACAAACCACATTACGAAAACAAAAATAACGGGGACTCTCAGATTCCAAACATTTCACTAACAAGCTCGGTTTCGTTCAATGCGAGCATCAGGGGAATAATACCCATCGACCCTGCCTCCAAAAAAAACCCCGTCAAGGTAAACGGGCTCAATCTTTGGCTCCTCCAATGACAAGACCACAAGAAAAGTGACCCCACATTAACAACTGGAGGAGAAGTTCAACACCTTATCCCCCACCAAAACTCGTCTCCTTCAACACCCCCTTCACCACACAGAGAAGTTCATCACAAGAATCACCAGAGCTCACGAAGTTGGCCTTGCAACTAGAGATAAAAAAAATGCCACCAGCTACTAGCCACGAGCTTCATCGCCGTTCTCCTGAACTTCCTGAATCTCTAATGGAGAGGGATACGGGGAGCAGCAATCCACGCAACAAAGGTGAAGGGTAAACGTCTCCTCGTAGGGCTTATCTCCCAAGCAACACCCACAGCATACACAGCGAGCAATGCATTGGAAGCAGCCTCTGCACTCATCGTTCGAACGAGCCTTCTCTCTACAGCTAGCAAGAGGACAGTCAAAGACTTGCTTTGGCTTCTCACACTTGGGGCACGTTTCGACGTCGAGGGCACGTTCGTTGTCTAGTGAGAGATATAACTGATCGTCGAGGTGATATCTCGGTGCATAGTGTTGTTCGCCTCGGTTTACTCCTAACAAGCTTCGGAACTCCTCCACGTGCTCGTTTGTTAGGTTACTGAGTTCTCCCACTCTGAGATATTTGATTCCTCCAGGTGAATTCTTGGCGTTGAAACCCTTTAAATCTTGCAAGAGGTCTTCAACATTAACTTTGTTACACCCCACCAAGTCCAACTGAAAATATAGAAAGAAAATTCTCAATTGGGAGAGAATAAAGAGATCAAAGTAGCAGTAAAGCCCCTTACTACAAGCTTTCGGAGAATAAGGACATCACTTGTCACACAAGGTTCTTGCACAAAAGCAAAGAAGAAAATAACCCACATAATTAATATAGTCTGTAGAGTACATGATTACCTTGGTTAACTTGGGGTTGCAGTTCAAAACATGCCTCAGGCCAACATTAGTGACCTTAAAGCAGGAAGAAAGGTCCAAACTACAAAGGGAGCCACGAGCCCTATCGGTGAGCCACATAAGCTTCTCATCGTTTATCTTCTTGAGATTCCATGAAGAATCTAACTTGACATTTTGCCAGAGAGCGGCGTTGGATCTCACTTCATCACGCAGTGATCTACAGACTCCTTCAATGGTGAGGAGGTCCGTGATTGTAAGATAATAAGGGATTAAATTCCACACGGAGTCTCGATCTTCATCTTCCACAGGCTCCTTGTGAGAATCAGCTTCACCACTGTCGTTGCCTTCGTATGATACGTTAGTGGAGTTGATCAACTCATTTGCATCTAGAAGAAATTTCACTATCCAATCGGTGTAATCAGCTTCACCACTGTCGTTGCCTTCATATGATACGTTATTGGAGTTGATCAACTCATTTGCTTCTAGAAGAAATTTCACTATCCGATCGGTGTCTTTGATAAAATATGCGAGATAATCGGTTTCTGTGAAATCTAGGGCGAAAGGATCTTTGGGCAAACGTAAACTTACATCTTCATCATCGAATACTACCTCTTTGGGTGACATGATAGTGAACATACCGAACTGTTCGCCTTCGAATAGATTTTGTAGATTATCACAATTCTGTGACATGAAATCACTAATCTCCTTCACATCTTTTTGTTCCCTGTAAGAGATTCCCCAAGTCGTACGATCCTCATCAGGCGTAAGGCCATGTTCTTCTTGATTCCACCTCATTGCTTCTCCACCACCAAATGAAAACTTCATCTTCACTACATCCAAGAAAACCAAAGTGGGCCCTTAATGATAAAATCAAGAAAAAAGCCTAAACTCAATGTCCTAATTTTCGAACCAAAAAGCAAAAGCCAGTCTTCTTTAAATCAAGACTAAAAAGTTGCGACTGATAATCCACACAAACCAATAAACTCAGACATAAAAATCACGACGAACAAAATCGGGGTTTGATTTGATGAAAAAAGAACCGACGCGCCAACAAGAAAATGAATAACAATATCTCCTTAAAAGAAAAAGAAAAGACAACCCAATTGATAACGACTACAGAGGGTAATTACACTAATAGGAGCAATATACAGAACGGCAATGCAGAGGAAGATCGTTATCAAGATGATGAAGATGGTTGTCCAACGGCTATGATTAACGGGATCCACAAACACAAAACATCAAAATTCCAACATCAACGAGACGCTTCGACTGACAGACAAAGAGCAAAGGATTAAAGGATTAGAGCGACGCCCATACGACAAGCTTAAAAATTTACATAGAGAAATACAAGGAAATCACGTACAAGAACGTATTTGTTAGCTTCTTCTCTCTTCTCTATTCGTTGCGTCAATGTGGTGGGTTTCCTTTTATAAGATAGACAGAATAATCCAAAAGGAAGAGAGAAAAAGAAAAAGAAAACCTAATTATGGAAGCAGATTGCGGGACTAAGCGAGAGAAAATCGGTGTGTTCATAGGACGCGTGGTCTATCAATGCGCGAGAGATGGATTTCTGTTGGCTCTCTTCGCTAATTCTGTTTCTATTGGGTCTTCTTTATATAATATAGATATATATATATATATATATTAATAGGGATTTTATATTTTTGGTAGCCAATGTTTGGCCTATGGCGTTTTTGATCCCATATTTTTTCGAGTTATAGTTTCAGTCCTTATGTTGTCGATTTTGAGCGTTTTTGGTCCCCAGTTAACTTAACCGTTAAGTTGGACGGAAATACGTACGGGCTAGCCCGAATTTCGTATCGGGTCGGGCCACCTCGAATTTTGAGGGCCAAAGAAAGGGAAATCTGGCCCGACCCGTATTTCCGTCCAACTTAACGGTAAAGTTAACCGGGGGACTAAAAACACTCAAAATCGACAACATTGGAACTGAAACTGTAACTCGGAAAAATGGAAGATAAAAAACGCTCATAGACCAAACATTGAGGACCAAAAATGTAAATATCCCTATATCAATACTTCATTGTTCTCTTACAAAAATAGCCTCCATTTTATGACGCGTAGATCACGAGAGTTCATTTCCTTATTGCAATAATTTTAGATCACAAGTTCAATTCGTTATTACAGTATTTTCTTTGCCACATCTCATGCTTATGCTCATCTTTTCCAGCAAAAATCACGACTTCATTTCCTTATTACAATAATTTTTATATCACGAGTTCAATTCCTAATTACAATTTGTCTGAGTCTCGTGCCTCCGCTCATCTTTTTCAGCAAATCACGAGTTCAATTCCTAATTACAATTTGTCTGAGTCTCGTGCTTTCTGCTCGTCTTGCAAGGGACAGACCTGACAGAATATGTAGTTCTTTTTAAAATAATAAAAATACCCTTAAAATTAATATTGATTAGGAACTAATTTAAAAGTATATATTCGTATTCTGATCAAAATCTACTTAAAATATACAATAATTTTCATATAGTACTATAATTAATTTATTGTACTAAATTCGTTACAACAATACACTTATTCCTCGAATATATCTTTACTCATGGCAGTAAATCTTGTACCATAAGGAGAAAGGGAGTCACGGCAAGTCATAACAGTTTTAGAAGGAATAAAAACCTTGCAAAGAAAGAGAAGAATATAGTCACACCATCCTTGTCATTATTATATTATTAACAATAACACTATTAATTATATAATCATCACCATCATCATTCTTAAGCCGGAGAAGAAGAAATCACAGGGTCGGTGGGATCCATATATATCCATGTGTTTGGACATAGCCAGCTCTCTGCAGCAGCTGATCAGCCTCTTCGGGCCCTCGACTCCCGGGCTTGTAGGGAAGCGGCTTCACCTCTCCCTCGTCGATTCGGTGCAGTAAAGGCGTGAATATCTCCCATGCAGCCTAAAATTTTTTATTTATTTTTTCCAATTCGGATTAAATGCTTCAGTAGTGGTGTCACATAGAATATTGGATTTAATGTCGGTTTTTTGTTTACCTTCAACTCGTCCCTGCGAACGAAATGTTGCTGGTCGCCTCTGATTCTGTAAGAGAAGAAGAAGAAGAAAATGAATGAATAAAATCTCTTACATGATTGAATGAATAAAATCTGTTACGTGTCGAGGATGAGGCGCTCGTAAGCCTCGGGGATGACGACTCCTTGGTACCGCTGTCGGTAGGACAAGTCGAGCTCGCTCTGAGCGGTCTGCATTTCCAAACCCGGCTGCTTCACCTGTATTATTAGTAGAGGAGGAACGAAAAACCGTGTAATAAACCAAAAATAAAAATAAAAATCCAAGTTACTATTTCTGGTTCCTTTCAATTTTGTTTGTTGAAGTTGAACGAGAATATCTGTAGATGTGGATTGAGAGTGTGGCCACATGCGCAGATATTTTTGTTTCAACGTCAACAAGCAAAATTGACCGAAGTTTGCAGGTTGTTGCATCGGTCTCCGGGGTTTACTTGGCTATTAAGGTCTACAACCCCGGGTTACTCAAAAGAGAAAAACCGAACATTTCGACGTCTAGATAGATATTTCTATGTTCGTACCCTCAAAACCGACCTTAGATGTCGACCGGTACGAAAATACGCAAAGTAAGAAATAACACCCCCACGACACAAGTCTAGCCTCGGGGGCGTGGATTTCCATCATCTTCGTCACGGGTTCGAATCCCGTGACTGTCGTTGTTTGTGGGAATAGATTTGGGGTGGGTTACATGAACCAGGGAGGATTGATCCCGCTGGAATCCAGGGTCGTCCCACAGCCGACAGTGAGGTTCAATTTCGTTTCAGGCCGAACTTAGTCGGAGCGTGAGGACTACAGTGGCGTTGTGTGGGGATACATGCCTGACCATGAAAAAAAAAAGAGAAAGAAATTACACTAACCGTTAGCTTCATGTACATGGCCTCCGAAGGCTGCAGACGAATCACAAACTCGTTCCTACCTTGCTTTTGAGCTTCATCCGAAAAGAATAAAAAAAAAAACAAAAAAGGGTTTATTCCCACAACAAGAACATAAGCACATCGAGGTTTAATGACTCGTACGGTAAGGATCAAGAACGCATACACTTGAAAATGTCGCCTGGGACATCCTTAAACTGGACCCGAATCTCCGCTTTCCTCGAATTCAAGGCTTTCCCCGCCTTGAGTATGAAGGGCACGCCCTCCCACCTCTCGTTGTGTATGCGTAGGATCGCGGTGGCGAAAGTTGGAGTGTTCGAGTCGTCGGGAACCGTCGGGTCGTCGCGGTAGCCTTCGTATTGCCCGAGGACCACCTCTTCGTCCTCGATGGGGAGAACCGACTGAAGAACCTGGGATTTTCAAAGTTGATTTGTGTAAGAAATTGGAAAATGGAAGCAAAGTATATAAAAATGATTGGTTATTACAACAAAAGCATATATATACTTTGACTTTCTCATCTCGAATATGCTCGGGTTTCAGAGAAACGGGCTTCTCCATTGCAACGAGGCAAAGAACCTGTTTTAGTTTGCAGCAAATAAAGCAACTTTGATGATGTTATAACATGCAATTGTGTGTAAGAAACTATATCACACCTGAACGTGAAAAAAAAATAAAAAATAAATTAGCAGAAAGACCATCAATGGTAACAAGACTAACCTGCAGTAGATGATTCTGTATAATATCACGGATAATTCTGCAAAAAAAGAGAATCATAAATACCTTCATCGCTGAAGAATATTTCTTGTGTGTGTGTGTGTGTGTATAATCTTACCCATATTGGTCGAAGTAGCCACCACGACCTTCCGTGCCAAAATCTTCTCTGAACACAATCTGTGGGGGAAAATTCAATCATCATACGTCAAAGGAAGAAAAAAAAAATATCATCACATATACCATTGATTAATCGGAGATTACCAACCTGTACATTAGCAATATTATCGCGGTTCCACAGAGGTAAGAAGAGGCGATTAGCAAAGCGGAGGACCAGCTGCGATTAATCAAGGGAATGATGATAAATAAACCATAAGTAATGTGTGGAAGAGAAGTGCGATTAATCAAGAACTGTGTCTTTACCAGATTCTGCACTAATTCCTTTCCCAGGTAGTGATCGATACGATAAATCTGTGGCTCGTCGAACAATTCCCCGATCTGAGAGCTCAGTTCCTCAGCCGAAGCCAAATCCTTTCCAAAGGGCTTCTCTACCACAATTCGAGTCCATCCACCGAGATCAGCTGTAACAACGACAATTTTTTGACGGGCTCGTCAGAAAAAAAAAAAAGGTTGTAATAATAAATGTTGTTTATATGGTAATAAAGAGAAGAAGCATTATTAAAGCAGAACGTCTCAACCAAGAAGACGAAGCTATGCTCGGTATTAGAAATTGAGGGATTCATCTTAAAACCAATTGGTGATAGGTGAAGTTGTCTCTTTGATATACTATTAACACGTGGACATATGAATCAGGAGTGAAAAACGGGCGATAACACGCAAATTGAATCCGCTCTGATACCATATTAGAAACTCTGGGCTTCATCCTAGAGAAAAAAAAAACTGGTTTTATACTCGGGGACACGAGTAACAAAATTACATACATCGATTCATAGCATGATTCTTGATCATTCTGCAGACTTGTGGATACACCGACGGTGGGAGTGCGAGGTAAAAGAGTCTTCGGGAGGATCCTTCTGTGCTGTTCTTTGAGAGCTCGTGCTCCGATATTGTCCTGTCTAGGTCTTTAAACCCTTCGGGGGAATCGTAAGAGCCGCTGACGTATTTTATCTGCAAAAACAATTGGAATCTTCCAAGGTAAGGATATGGGCATTTAAGGTTGAATATGTAAGAGGATGTCTGCAACACTAACCAACTGCAAGAAGTTCGAAACATCATCAGCTACTTCCTTCTCCAGGGGAAGATACCTGCAAATAAGATTGATCATTGGTCACCAATCCGAGGTTAAAAGCTCACCAGAAAATATATATACAACACAAATGTGTCATATTAAGCAATTTGGATAAAGATGAGAATCATGTAAGAATTATCTTATCCGAAAGGGCCACATATTTACAGATAAAATAAGCAAAAATCAATGAATTCAATTTTAGATAGAATATTTAGAAAGCCATACCCACGAATGCGATCTCTCAGTTCATCATCGGAGATCTTAGTCCTCGCATATCCAAAGATATGAACTTCATCAGGATGCAAAAACCTCTGAATTTCATAAATATGTTCACAAGGTAAGCATTTATTCATATTATATCGAGTAAGAAACGATAAAATTGCAATATAACGTATAATTCACATAAAGGAATTTATCAACCTGTCGATAAAGGTTAAAAAGTGCAGGAAATGTCTTCTTCTTCGCAAGATCACCGGAAGCTCCAAGAACAACGATAGACAAGCACCCAGTTTCCGGCACGAATAGGCTATTATCGTCCCTCGCAAAAGACTCAACCTTGTCGACGGGTCTTCGCTCGCAGTGCCACTCGCCAGAAGCAGCCGCCATTTTTGACTGGTTGAAGCTCTCTCGAGAATCCCAAATAGACGAATTACAGCCCACGACGGATCTGCAACGAACAGCGGTCAATCAATAATAGGTCAGAGAGATTTAACACGATCTCGACCAGAAAACAGTAACCACGACATAGAAGAACTTACAGCGATCGCAAGAACAAG
Source organism: Linderniella brevidens (assembly GCA_004919715.1). Lineage (NCBI taxonomy): Eukaryota > Viridiplantae > Streptophyta > Magnoliopsida > Lamiales > Linderniaceae > Linderniella > Linderniella brevidens. The sequence continues at coordinate 5,972,724 of SWDC01000148.1, forward strand.
AGGAAGTGAAAGAGGAAAAATAAGTGAAAGAAAAGGTTCATGCAGTTTTTTCCTCACCAAGAACACAACCACCTCGGGCGCAGAGAAAAGAATTAGGTGGCAAGAAATCAAGACGGTCGGTATATTAACAGTACGAATTAAGTTGGTGGATTTAAGCAACACGACGCATAAAAAGACAGTGAGTGAATCGTACATTTATTAAGGGTTTTGATACCCCGTGATACGATCCATCTCTTGACAGGAGTCGCTGAAATTGACTTTGGAGTTTGGTGGGGGAGAAGTAGAACAACCTTATTACTGTATAGCGCTCGCTAGGTTGGTCAGATCCATGTGGCGGGTCGGGTTGGTCTCTTTGACGTTGGAGTAAATTTTCGGGTCTTTATAAAATATAGTTAGAAAAGCAGTTTTATGATTGCAAACTTTAAGTCAATAGCCGTAACTTTTAAGAGTATTTTCGTCAATAACGTAGTTCAGGAACCCTTTATACAACTGAAAAGATTTGAATCCATTTAATATATTTGTTTTAATGTGAGTCCAATTATTAAGGATATAATTGAAATTTATCAAATGAAAGACATTTTTTTAAAGTTGACACATTCAAAGGCCACTTACTTACATAATCCTAAATCTTCTCACATTTAACTTATTTTTTTCATTCGAGATTTCATTTGAGATTATACCAAGATTTCATTTGAGATTGTATCAAATACTAGGTGTGAAAGAGGAGTCGGGTCTGGGATGTTAACGTGGCGGATCGAGGCGGGGATCTGATCCCTCAAGATTTTATTTTAAAAATATTATTTATACTATAATATAGTAATTGGATAAATATTTAAATGATATTTTAAATAGTATATATATTATAATAATATAAATTGACTATTTTTGTAAGTTATAACATCGGATCCCTGAGAGGAGCAACCCCGTATCCACCCGCGGGGTCGAAAGTCAGGGATTCCTCGTCCAGTGCCTAGGTTTTTTAACTGGTGATGTTTATCTTATCGCAATATGTTATGATTGTTATTTGTATCACTTGCTTGTATCCATCAGATAAAAGATTTAAGTCAATGGAATCATCCTCAAACATTCATTGACACAATATTCAATCTCGTGTACATTGGAATATGAATAAACGACACCCGTGGTTTATGACTTTATAATGTGAACAATCCAAGCAATTAGAAATTATCTTAGAAGCCCTTGAGACTTATAGTCATTTGATCATCTAGACGTTTACCCATTTTGATTTTTGGAAGTTTTCAAATGAGAAGCAGTTCTCTTTGGACTTTTCAATTTCATTTCACAGTTTGGCTTAACCCCTTCGGGGAGTGGTTAATTATTTTGAGGATACTTAAAATAAGGGATGAAAATTTTAGGACATTGAGTTTCGAAACTAAACCAATTTGAAAACAATTAATGCAGAAAACTCTAGTTTCGGTCTTAATTGATATACATCAGCTGACAATTAATTTGAGAGAAAATCATACTTGTCGTGGGAAAAAATTCGGTCCAAATTAACATCATCGATGCCTTGAAGCAATCCGATAGCAATTAACGCCAGAAACATAAGTGAAGCTTGTTAACACACGTGACATTAGGAAAAAGTTTGTTGGAAATTCGAGTAACGAGGCGAACGAATATTTTTTGTAAGGAAATTCCGAGCTTGTGCGAGCACAATTTCCTTAAGACAGATTTCCTCGTATAGGACTGTCTCCCAGGATACGTCGGAAGAGCGTGACTTCGTCGTGTACTGATGAAATCACCGGCGAACTTGAACAACTATATTTCGAACACTTGAGAGCTTGAGCGAACTTTGAATGAATTTTTCTTACTGAGTTCGAGGTCTATTTATAGGGAACATACACCCATTCGAAGAGGCACATAACCCTTTGTTGACACTCTTCTGTCTGAACGGATGGGTCTGTTTGGACAGCCACCTTCGAACAGACATGTCTGGTGTCTGTTCGAACATACCCGTTCGTTCCGAGGACAGTAGCCGTTGGCTTTAATAATTTAAATATAAAATTTAAATTCTGGGAAATAAAATTAAAAATAATAAAATTAAATTATTATTATTTTTCGTAGAAAAATAAATATAAGTCGGTAGCAAAACGCGGGTTGATCAGGCCCGCTCGTTTTCGGTCCGACATTCGTGTGCGCAGGACGCGCACACACAAGTAGGCTGGATTTGCACCCCCCCTGCGTGCGCACGCGAGCAACATGTGTTATGTATAATGATGCCTAGTATTTTTAGACTATACAAAAACACAATCATATATAAGGTACTCACACCCACTTGTTCCAACCAATGTGGGACAATGGTTTTTTCATTTATTTATTTTTTATCTTTTCCCAAAGCCCAAATCTCATTCAAGTCCATATTTTGTTAAAAGTCCAACAATCCCCCACATGAATGAGAGTTGTTCACCATTTTCGAAGCTCATGTTCAGTGTTTGATCTCTGCATAGAGGATAGTATGTGTTACCATTTGAACTTCCTCCTTGTAAAGTACGTTTAATTTACTAGCTGTCCAGTAGACGCGATGTCCTTGAACTGTCCTGCTTTCTTGTGTAAATGAACCCACATACATACACAGAAACCATTTCTCTTTGTTCAGTTCTCATGGTTTTGCTCGTTTTGGCCATGAGCACGTCCTGATTCTGCGAAGGTTTCTAAAGAACTAAGCCTTTCAGTTCTCCTTTGAAGCGGCCCACTTCTCCTTAACATAGGTGACTTCTCACGTCACGAGTATTTTATTGACACTCTATGATAGTCATTAAAGCATCCACATATGCTAGCCTTCTCCTTTGTCACTGTTTTTCGACAGGAATGAGCGGGGTTACTCCCCCCCACAGTGATCCTAAGTCCTAAAATTAGGTTGTCCCTTTGAACCTAGATCTTGGGATCTCCAGTCATATAGGTTGGGTTTTCCTTCTTAGAACTTTTATACTTTAAGGCTTTATAAGCCTATTCCTTTTGTCAGTCTACAAACTGCATCTCGATTTAACCCTTTGGTTAGCGGATCCGCAATGTTATCTTTTGATTTTACATAATCAATTGTGATAACCCCAGTTGATAGCAATTGTCTTATTGTATTATGTCGACGACGTATGTGTCTCGACTTACCATTATACATGGTACTCTCTGCCCTTCCAATTGCAGATTGACTATCGCAATGTATGCATATAGGTGGTACGGGTTTTTCCCATTTTAGAATATCCTCTAGGAAATGGCGTAGCCATTCAGCTTCTTCTCCACACTTATCCAAGGCAATCAACTCGGATTCCATAGTGGATCTCGCTATAACAGTTTGTTTTGAGGATTTCCACGACACAGCGGCTCCTGCTAGAGTGAATACATAGCCGCTTGTGCATTTTGAGTCCTTTATGTCAGATATCCAATTTGCGTCTGTGTAGCCTTCTAACACAGCAGGATATCTGCCATAGTGCAATCCGTAATCGCGAGTATACCTTATGTATCTCAATACTCTAATTATTGCAGTCCAATGTTCCGCACTTGGATTGCTCGTGTATGAACTTAACTTGCTTACTGCATAAGCAAGGTCTGGCCTAGTACAACTCATTAGATACATTAGGCTTCCGATAATTCGTGAGTATTCTACTTGAGAAACACCCTCACCGCGATTTTTAGATAAATGAACGCTTCTATCTAATGGCGTTCTAGCAATACCGGTATCAACTTTCCCGGTATCATCTTTCCCGAACTTGTCAAGAATTTTGTCTATGTAATGAGCTAGACTCAAAACTAGACCTTCATTTGTTCGTATGATTTTAATTCCTAAAATCACATCAGCAAGTCCAAGATCTTTCATGTCAAATTTCGAATTTAACATGTTCTTGGTAGATTTTACTATTTTGTCATTACTACCAACAATGAGTATATCGTCTACTTATAGACATAAAATGATATAGCCATCATCCGTTTCTTTAGAGTAGACACATTTATCGTACTCATTGATTTTGAAACCGTTGGTCATCATAGCATGATCAAATTTTTCATGCCATTTCTTTGGAGCTTGTTTCAAACCATACAATGATTTAATTAATTTGCAGACTTTCTTTTCATTTCCCGGAGCACGGAATCCCTCGGGTTGCTCCATATATATTTCTTCATCTAGATCACCATTTAAGAAAGCTGTCTTGACATCCATTTGATGTACTTCTAAGTTTCTTAAGGATGCAATAGCTAGTATCATCCTTATTGAATTTATTCTCGTCACAGGAGAATAAGTATCGAAATAATCTAAGCCTTCTTGTTGCTTGTATCCTTTGATAACAAGTCTGGCTTTATACTTTTCGATCGTACCATCGGGTTTTATTTTCTTTTAAAAATCCATTTGGATCCTAAAGGTTTACATCCTTTCGGGAGATCAACTAATTCCCACGTATGATTCTGCAAAATAGAATCGATTTCACTATTTATGGCTTCTTTCCATAAAGGTCATTCGGTTGAGCTCACTGCTTCGTTGTAAGTCAGTGGTTCCTTTTCGAGTAGATATGAGACAAAATCATTACCAAATGTTTTCTCTATTCTTGCTCGTTTGTTTCGTCGTGGTTCATCGTCAAGAACCGCGCTTGGATCTTCAGTTTCTTCGTTAGTTCGTTTAGAAGAGCTTGATCCATTATTTGACTTGCATGGAAATACATCTTCAAAGAAACATGCATTTCTTGATTCCATTACCGTGTTCTTGTGTATATCCGAAACTTTCGAATCATATACAAGAAAGCGATATGCCGTACTATTGTGTGCATATCCTATAAAAATGCAATCGACTGTTTTAGGACCGATTTTTATTATCTTAGGTGTCGGTACGGCTACCTTTGCTAGACACCCCCACATTCGCAAATGTTGATAGGATGTCGTCTTTCCTTTCCATAATTCATATGGAGTTTTATTTCCTTTCTTTCGAGGTATTCTATTTAAAAGATAATTACTCGACAAGATAGCTTCGCCCCACATGTTGGGCGGTAGGCCTAAACTTAATAACATTGCACTCATCATTTCTTTTAATGTGCGATTTTTCCGTTCGGCAACTCCATTTGATTGAGGAGAATAAGGTGCAGTCACTTCATGAATAATACCATGTTCTGTACAGAAGTTCCCGATCGGAGCTTCGTATTCACCACCTCTATCACTTCTTAATCTCTTTATTTTTCTACCGAGTTGGTTCTCAACTTCGGTTTTGTAGAGAACAAATTTCTCTAACGCTTCATCTTTGCTCTTAAGCAAAAATACATAGCAATATTTCGTGCTATCGTCAATAAATGTTATAAAATATTTATTGCCACCTCGTGTTTGAACGTATTTCAAATCACAAACATCACTATGAACTAATTCAAGTGGTTCGGTACTTCTTTCGACCGTTGGGAACGATGACCTTGTCAGTTTCGCTTCAACACATATTTCGCATTTATGTTTCGAGTCGATTTCGAATTTAGGAATGTGGTTCAAGTTAATTAATCGACGTATCGATTCAAAATTAACGTGACCTAATCTACCGTGCCATATATTAAAACATTCAAGCAAGTAAACAGAATTGTTCTTTTTATTCATATCGTTGCCAATAGGCATTACATTCAGTTTAAACAACCCTTCGGTAGCATATCCCTTTCCTACGTACATTCCCGATTTAGACAAGATAACTTTATCCGCCTCTATTACAATGCGAAACCCGTGCTTGTTCAGCAGAGAGCCCGAGACAAGATTTTTACGAATCTCTGGCACGTACAACACGTCTTTCAGCGTCACCGTTTTGCCAGATGTCATCTTGAGGAGCACATCACCCTTTCCCTCGATGGATGCAGCATCCGAATTTCCCATGTAGATCTTCTCTCCTTGAACTGGTTCAAACGTCGAGAAGTGGTTTCGGTTCGTACATACATGCCTTGTGGCTCCGGTATCGATCCACCATTCTCTAGGGTTTGACCCGACCATGTTGATCTCTGAAACCACCGCAGCAAGGCTCATTTCTTCAACGTCCCTAGTGATGTCTTTTACCATGTTGGCCTTGAGTTCTTCTTGGGAAGTCGGCATTCGGATGATTTATGCCCGGTTTTGTTGCAGTTAAAGCATTTCCCTTGAAATTGATACTTCGGCTTCGAGACGCCGCCGGTTGGGCCCAACTTCCTTTTGCCTTTCTCAGCACGCTTGTTTTTCGAGCCGTGTCCTTGACCGTGTTCCATCATGTTGACTTTGGCTTCGTCGGACCTCGAGAGCTTCCTTTCGGAACTTCGGTTGTCTTCTTCTATTCGAAGTCTGACAATGAGGTCTTCTAAGGACATCTCTTCGCGTTTATGCTTGAGATAGTTCTTAAAGTCCTTCCAACCGGGAGGCAACTTCTCGATGACCGCTGCCACTTGAAAAGATTCGCTCAACGTCATCTTTTCGGCATGGATCTCGTGCAGGATCAACTGAAGTTCCTGCAGTTGACTGATAACAGTCTTCGAATCAACCATTTTATAATCGAGGAACCGTCCGACCACAAATTTCTTTGAGCCGGCATCCTCTGATTTATATTTATGGTCCAATGACTCCCATGAATTCCTTAGCCGTACTCACACCAGAATATACATTATATAATGTATCGTGAATCGCATTAAGAATATAATTACGGCATAAGAAATCAGCATGCCTCCATGCGTCAACCGCAGACTGAGTTTCGACGTTAACATCACCTTCGGGAATTTTCGGTGCAACTTCGGTGAGGAACCTCGTGAGGTTGAGCGTGGTTAGGTAGAAAAGCATCTTTTACTGCCAGCGTTTGAACGTCGATGCTGTCCCGGCAAATTTCTCCGGCTTCTCCATGTGGCTGGCAGGAGGCATGGCAATGGTTGAACGGGGGCTGTCACGAGAGGCGTCTTCGAGACAGGAACTGTGACAGTTTTTTGTTGGTCATGCGGAGCAGAGGTGACAGAGTTTTCAGCGTTACCCTCGGTGTTCACCATCGTCAAAAGATCTGTCTTAAGATTGTTGGAAATTCGAGTAACGAGGCGAACGTATATCTTTTGTAAGGAAATTCCGAGCTTGTGCGAGCACAATTTCCTCGTATAGGACTGTCTCCCAGGATACGTCGGAAGAGCGTGTCTTCGTCGTGTACTGATGAAATCACCGGCGAACTTGAACAACTATATTTCGAACACTTGAGAGCTTGAGCGAACTTTGAATGAATTTTTCTTACTGAGTTCGAGGTCTATTTATAGGGAGCATACACCCATTCGAAGAGGCACATAACCCTTTGCTGACACTCTTCTGTCTGAACGGATGGGTCTGTTTGGACAGCCACCTTCGAACAGACATGTCTGGTGTCTGTTCGAACAGTCCCGCTCGTTTTCGGTCCGACATTCGTGTGCGCAGGTCGCGCGCTCGCACACATGTAGGCTGGATTTGCACCCCCCCTGCGTGCGCACGCGAGCGACATGTGTTATGTATAATGATGCCTAGTATTTTTAGATTATACAAAAACACAATCATATATAAGGTACTCACACCCACTTGTTCCAACCAATGTGGGACAATGGTTTTTTCATTTATTTATTTTTTATCTTTTCCCAAAGCCCAAATCTCATTCAAGCCCATATTTTGTTAAAAGTCCAACAAAGTTCACGTGGAAATACTCACACGAGGCGTCGGGAAAATTTTGGTTCAAATTAAGTTGTTAAGTAGGACTTACATGTGTTAACTACGGAGTGAAATTGAATTTCCTGCTTAATATTGCATCTAGTAAACTAATTTTCCTTAAAATCGATTCTCTCTTAAAATATTCTTAAATGCCACTCCTTCAAATATAGATGACCGAAAAATAACTTAGCCATACAATTTTCCTTAAAATCGATTCTCTCTAATTTAAAATATTCTTAAATGACACTCCTTCAAATATAGATGACCGAAAAATAACTTAGCCATACAATTTTGTGTTTTGTTAGAACATTTCACTCGATCTTGAATCTTTTACTAAAATATTAAGTAAAATACTCATGAGCGAGTTCAATTTTCATGATATCGAGCTGATCTCATTCTCAAACCCAAAATTCAATAATTGTCTGAACAAACAATAATTATCTCCAACCTTAAACTCATTTTCAAACTCAAAAGAAAATTTTCTTCCACACCAACTTTAACAATTTTCAATAGTACGCACATATTTTACAACTTTATAAATTAGATGAGCATGTGCCGGGTTATGATATATTATTTATAAATTAGATGAGTACATGAGGGTTTATGATGTATTATTATATTCCGTTTGTTATTTTCTTTGGTTTGTGATGTATTTTCATGTTGAGTACTTGTATGTTATCTTAACTCTTCGGTGGCATGGTTTTAACTTTTTTAGCTGTGTAATTATTGCAACTCAATTCTAGAAATGAATAAACACTAACAGTAACAATAATAATAATATAGTAATAATGATAATAATAATAATAATAATGTCTTTTGAAAATTTAAGTAAAGATTTGAAATGATGAACCTTGAGAACACGTATTTGAGCTCGCAAGAGAGAGAAAACACCGCTAAATTTATATTGTGTTTCAGTAGCAGTTTGGTTGGAGCAAAATTTTAATTTGCCATTCAATTTGGATACTGGTTAGAGATGGCCTAAATATTATGATATGTGAACTCTCCCACGCAGAACTAGAGGAGGTTCACTCCGACCATGGCATTGTCGGAGCCACCAACCGAATACCAAAACCCAAAACATGTAATAAGAAACACTACAATGTATTTGAAAAGCAAAATCAAAATGGAGTTTTTTGTTTTCCTATCCTGTTCTTAAAACCCAAATTGACATTTGGACGCAAAAGATGAACTTGAAGTTTGAGAATATATGCCCTTTTAAACATTTTAACGAATATTAAATATTTTGAAATATCTTAATTGATTTTATTTAAAATGAATATTAACATTAAAATATATAAAATCACCATATAGAGAGTGAACAACCACCCTGATTTTAAACATTTTAACGAAATATCATTCCTCGGGTTGTGTAATTTTCGTGTTTTTAATAAATATTTATTCAATATTTTGAAATGTGTAAATAATAATTTTATTATTAATTTTCAAGTTTGAAATAATAATGTAGTCTAATTAATAAAGTTGGTGTAACGAGAAATACTCTTTTGAATTATCGTTGGAGAATGATTACTGTTTGATATGAAAGTGTAATTGCATTTTGAATCGAGAATGGATTTTTCGGTCCGAAATGCTCTATGAATGGAGAAATATTTGTGATATATCAATTTGCCCCCTAGACATTCTCAAAGTTCCAATCTCCTAAAGTCATCACGAATTCCTCATCCAATCATGACATGTAGCGTGCCCTTCAATCTAATGCTTAAGCATCGGTTACAGCCGGCGCTACAACAGTCCCCCCCGAAAACGACTCCGTTGGAGGATCGTCATCGACTTCTTCATCCGGCGTGGTTGGCCGCTCTTGAGGATGGGGCTAAAGAAATTTGCATTGGCCGGCGAGGCAGGCAGGTGAATTTGGCCGAGTGCAGTAAGTTATCGAAAGGGGCGGATCTGCGGAGGCACTAGGGGAATCGGCGCGTGGGCCGATGCGTTCGAGGGATCGATCAAATTGGCTTCTGTTGATTTCGATTAACTCGATAATACTGTATGTATAACGCCTGCTGTTGTTGATTGTTCTTCACAGTATTTAATTTCCTCTCTATCGTGGTACTCAGCTGAAGTTGTAAGCTGTCAAAAGCCATGGGAACGCAAAGGTCCTGTCCTGGTGATGCGGTGAGCTAAAAGAACTCCAATATGCGCGTACGTATGCTCGCTCTTTCCATTTTCTTGCACGTATGTTCATGTTATAGCAATCTCTCTCTGAATCAGTGCTGTTGATTGACTACTCTGTAATGAAATCAAACGAGCATCGGCTATCTCATGACACTGATTTTTCCATGGTAATCGTAGCTTGAAGTCCTTTGGGGTATAATTAATGGGGAGATTATACAGACATTACATATTGGTTGGCTTACATGGGACCAAAACATACATGCCTGATTTTTCATCAACATCCTTCCACAGGTTATGGAAGAAAATCATGTGGCTCACATCACCTTTGCTCCGATGGTACAGCAGAAAACGCGTTGAAACTAAAGCAGCACGTGTAATTGCAATCGATAGGTAGATGACATAAGAGCAGAGGAGAAGTGTGTCTCTTTGGCCACAGCAGTCATGTCCTTTAGGTATGGTATGGATAAGTAAGTGTGTAGGGTTAAGTGTCTTGCAATACGTATTGGATACGTTGCCTCTTGAGTGTATTAACTAGCTCGGGCTGATATAATTTTCCGACGCCATACAACCATCTGAGTGTACTAACAGCCCAGAAACCAAGAATATGTGCAAACATTGTTACAAGTAGTAATGAGATTCTATCTGTGAAATTGACCCCGGAGAAAGCTCTCGATACCCTTGTGGAGGGGCATGATCGTAGCTTATATAGTAGTTGCACTTTGTTATTTCCCAGTAGGCTTTATGAGGGGCCGGATGAATGGTAAGTCGATGATGGAAGAAAGGAATCATTCTCATCTCGTTGAATAAAGCCCATTTGGCTCATTGCAATGGCTGCTGACATGTTCGTGGTGGTGCGTGCTATTGGTAGCTTTCAGGTTCGTTTTCCGTTTTTTTACTCTCAGCTTTTTCTTTTTGTCGCAGCATAGCATTGTAGTGGCTGAGTTTGGTTTAACCTATTGATTCGTCGTTCAAAATCTTTGCAATGGCTATTTTCAACATGATAGAGATGGTGCCAACTTTGTACTTGAGAGTCATTGCAAGAAACGTATATGTCGGTATGATGATCTACTAGAGTTCCTTGTTTGAGTAGTAGTTTTATTTCGTTGAATTTCTGGGTCAGCTTTTACAATGTCTGTGGGGAGTACCTTCTCTTCCCTTGTTGGCTCCTTGGATTCATCCAAGGATTTGCTTTTCCTCTAACTACTTACTTCCGAAGCAGTTTATTTTCTTGACGATTGAGTCGTTACAGAACTAATGAGGCAGTACTTACCGTCAGAAAATGGTGGTTTTTTTTTTTTTTTTTGGCTAACTGGGTAAGTTAAAACTAGCATGTACTTTTGATAAATCAACCACCAAGCAAAAGCTATAAGTTCTACATCTAAACACCTGTTATAGAGAACAATATTGGTGGGTGTGTGTATGAAATGCTGCAATGCTTCTTTTGTATTTTTGTAATGTTAACGCATTTTAAGTTCCAACAGAAGGCGAATTCGAGCACGAAAGACTGTAGAAACATCATTAGCAGAAAAAAAAAGAGAGAAAGAAAGAAATCCCACAACTAGTCGATCTCTTCTTCCTCTACCGCATCGTCGTCCCTTTTCATGTATAATCCAAGCTGTTCCAAGGCATTGTTGCCCGTAAACTTGAAATCACCAAAATGACCGTCTTGCGAATCCGGACTTTCCTCATCCGCAGATGCAAGCAACTGCTCTCCAGGGACCACAACACGCAGCATCTCCAAATCCTCGAGAAACCGAGAATTCTCGAGCTCAACAGTCTTCTCCATCTATTCGTGAAGAAAGATCAACATCATAAGGTGATCTTCAAAAGCACCCAAAAAACAAGTAAAAAAGATATTATGTTGACAACCTTAAGAAGTGCTACGCGTGCAGCTTCTCTCTCGAGTTCTCTTTTCTTCTTCGCTTCTGCTTCAGCCCTTTCTTCTGCTCGCCTCCGTGCATCTTCTGCAGCCTTAGCTTCTGCTTCCAACCTAGCCTTTTCTGTTAAAGTGGTGGTGGTCTACTATGTTAAAAAAAAATCCACCTTTTTTCCAAAGAATTATTAGGACATTTTTGCCTAATACCTTTCTTTTTTTGCAACTCGAGTATTTCTCTCTCCCGACGAATCTTTTCTGGGTCCCCTTTATCATCCTGCACATTTCAGCAGATATGGAGAATGAATTAATAAGACAACATTACATGCTGATACAGCGAAAGAAGGCTACGTAAATAAGAACCCGTGTGAATAAAAACCTGAGTCAGCGTCTTCTCTCGAGCTTTCAAGATCGTGTCTGCAAATCGGTTCTTCAAAAGAGCAGCTCTATACAGTTTGTCTGGAGAGACTTGCCTCTCAGCATTTGCAGTCTCTCCTATTGTGTGATTAATTGAGAGCGGTAAGGATATACAAATACTTAGGATAGGTGAGATTTCTTCATCTCATATTCTTACCATCGTTTGACATTAAATCTTGTTTATCATGGTCCAAGCCATCAACAGATGCTGCAGAAATGCAAGGAAAGAATATCATCAATGAGCAGCCATGGGCTAGCTAATTCCACAGTTTGTGATGCTAATGTCTGCATTTACCGGTTTCAACACGCTCTTCAGCTCTTATGCAGGTGTCTTTTTCAATGACCAGAGGAGGATAACTAGTAACAGGAGACTCGTTGCCACCAATATCCACATCCTCATCAATATCACCATTTCCTAATTATAATCATGAGAAACCCACAATTACATTTGGATCGCAATGACCACTGAACAATAGCATCAAATAGTACAATCTGAGTTCACAAACTACCTTTGTCTGCGTGCAAAGAAGAATCGCTGGGCCCGGATACATTTGGCAGCTAAGACAGACCAAGAATACAAGAGATTCAGGCTTGAAACATAGGATACATAATACACCGTAACAAAATTCAAGACAAAACCAAAGCCATTACCTCGATTTCACATGCTTCTGATTTGAAACTCTTTTTCTTTGTCAGAAAATGATCATTGAGAAGTTTCCTTAATGTGAAGAGAACGTCATCACTTAGATCATCCATATCAAGTTCAATCTCATCTTCAGGGCCAGCATCTCTATTCGAGCAACGTGCCCGTAAGAAGTCCTCAATGGAGCCAGGAAGGTCGTCCATGAGCTCTTCCAACTCATAACCTATCTTCTGCTTCTCTTCATCAGTCATCTTCTGCTTGGCTGAAACTTGTTTCACTTCATGCAGAGTTGGGCTAAGCTTCCTCTTTTTCGAGTGTGCCATCGGTTTCTCTCTTTCCACGCGCTTGATATTACCAGAATTTTCATCTTGCAACACATTATCATTTTCCAGAATTCTCTTGTCTATGATTCTCCACCTTGATTCAAATAATTTACTCAACATTTCAGCCATAATATGTACATCACTACCGGGTGGATTATACGTCTTTGCATTCCAGAACGTAAGCCTAACATCTTCCAAAAACTCCATGGGCGAGTGATACTTTCCAGTTGCAAGATTACTCTTTATGGTCCCCAGGTCCATTGGGTTTTTAATGATATCAAAATAATCAGGAATTTTTAGGGCCACAACATCCACTGGTTTGTTGAACACCCAAGAATGCTTGTGTACCATCAACTTCTTCAGAAGACTTTCACACTGCTTAAGTAATCCACCATAACAATTCAAACCAGAGTGTAAAACAGGCTCAAACTTTCCAGTGAAACCTTGGTGACAACCGTGCACTTTTCCCTGTTGCAAAGAACGCATTTCAGACAAAAACCCACTTGTTTCCTGATTCTTAGCCTTAAGTTTGTTTCCAAGAAGCCTAATGTGGTCGCGTTCTGCTATCAGCCGACGGCATAAGTTTACCCTTTCATTCGAAGATAATTTGGATAAGGGGATAGTCTCTAGTGGTACATCAAAGACATCTTTTGACGTATAGTTTAAGTCGATCCATTTCCTCGTGAGGGCTGAAGAGTCCTCAGTAGAATCAACAAGATCTGAATTATCCAATCCTTCCAATTCATATTGAGGTCCAAGAGTACCCGAATATCCAGCAGGAAATCTACCTTTCTTAGCCATCATTACAGCAGAAGTCTGCTTCAGCAGGAAAAAAATCTCGCTCGCTTCTGTAAAGACATGTCTCCGCATAAGCAGTTGAGGGTATCAGCATTCAAATTTAAAGCAGTTCCTCAATTTCACAACAGAAATACCAACTTCATCATGTTACTCCTATTATACCTCATTCCTGATAATTATAAATTCAACTGATATAATCAAGCCCACGGTGGAGAAATATATGTTTCATATGACAGAATAATTGTAAAACTTAAAACAATAAAACCACGCCCACACCATATACATGTATTTGATAGCTCACAAAAAGCACTAACAATTGTTTCTTAATTTCTTTAATATCAGTTTAACCAAATATAATTCACAGAAATATTACAACAAATACCGAATTTACATTCAATTACCTTATACCCAACTCAAATCTCAAAGAACCATAACAGGGACAAACTCAGCACGGCCCATCCTCCTAACACCAATTGGTTTTAGGAAGGAACCCTCAATTTAACAACAGTCCATCTTGAAAGTTAAAAGCAACAAGAGACAGCCCCGATATCTTTTATATCTCCCAAGAACCGGCTTCACTGTGGCGGCTAAAACCCCCTCGCAGTAAAACCCTCGCGGCTGCAACCCCAATAATAAATAAACTACGAACGAAGCGGAACACTTCGGACTCCGAAAACCCGGTAAATCCGAACCCTAGATTACGGAAGAACGAATCGACCCGCAACCGTACGAAAATCAGAAGCGCCGGTCGATAGAGATGGAGAAAGTCTTCAAATTCCGACGCGCTTCACCGACGAGATAGGCGACGCCTGGATTTGGGGTTTCCAAGAATTTCCTGTGATTTTCTACTTTTATTAGTGAGAGGGTCGAGGCCCGTGAGGCGTAGAAGAGCTGGGGCTTGTGGGTTGTATTTATAGATCTTACTGGCAAGCACCAAATCCCTAGATTCATTTTTACTAGTCATGTGCTTAATAATCTCAACCGTTGATTGTGGGCCACCTATGATCCTACGGTCAATATGATTGCGGCGTCTATCGGCCGCGAGATCTAAATCTAAATTGTACGAAGCGTCTAGTAGAAAATAAACGAGTTGAAAAAGTTATTGGGCTGGCATTCGGCCCAGAGTAATGATATTGGGCTCTAAGAAAACTCATTACATTTCCGAATCTAAATCCTTTCTTCGTTGTTATTAGGTCATTCAATAGGGTTGTATAACTACGGTTTCAACCAGTATAACCATGGTAAGGTCTTGTGTGATTCGAAATTCGAATCCATGCTTGTTTGAATTCAAATAGATTTGGATTTGTTACGTATCAACCCTTTACTCAGATTGTGTCCTCTAATGTATAAATACTAGTATTTTAACCACATATAATAAATACAATTATAATAGTGTTATATATTTTAATAATTATTATTAATATGAAATGTTAAATAAATATTAAATTTTAGTGAAAGGTAAAATTGAAGTAAAATTAGAATAATAAAAAGTTAAAGGGTAAAAGTGAAATAAACAAAAAATAAAGAATCAAATTGTAATTTTTATAAATCAATTTACATACCAAATTGAGCTGATTAAAGCGTGGACGTATTTTTAAATGAACGTGAGTTACCATTTTATTTTTTAACAATTATTTTAATTGTTGATACAATATGTGATTGGTTAATTGAGGAGAGAATGACGAAGTTAAGTTTTAAAATTCTAATTACAAATATAGTTAACTTTTTAAAACTATCAAAACTAATTAACTTTTAATATTTTAATCATTATTAATCATTTTCACCACAAAACTGTTTAAATTTGTCATTATTCACTATTATTATTTCTAATAAGCAAAATATTACTAATAATTATATTTTTTACCCCAACCAAATGAGGACCAAATAAACTAACATTGAAAAAGAACAAAAAAAAGAATATTATCAGTCCCTTAAACGAAAAAAGAGAGATAAAAAATATCAAAGAAATAAAAATATTAAATAATAAATAAAAGTAAAATAATAAATAATTTTTCTTTTTCAATGTTAGTTTATTTGGTCCTCATTTGGTTGGGGTTTAAAATATAATTATTAGTAATATTTTGCTTATTAGAAATAATAATAGTGAATAATGACAATTTTAAACAGTTTTGTGGTGAAAATGAGATTAATAGTGATTAATATTTAAAAAGTTAATTAGTTTTGTGATAGTTTTAAAAGGAACTATATTTGTAATTAGATTTTTAAAACTGAACTAGTTTCGTCATTCTCGTTAATTGAGACACACCAAATCAATTGAATTGTCATACCAATAGGGCCTTCATGTATTGTATAAAGGTATATATATTATATTTTAAGAACTATTTTTAATTTAAGATTTGTTATGATGACATTTTGATTTAAATGTCTATTATATATATATATATTTAGTAAAAAATTAAAAATTGAGATCAAATGTATAATTGTAATAAAAGAAAATGCAAAGTTAAGGTTGTCTATTAATGACATACTAATCGGCAATTTTTATATGTCCCTCTCCAAGATTATTAAATAGGATACATATAATAGGAGTCGTGAGAGAAAAAACCCTCTAAAAAAACCTATTCACCGTTGACGGCCACAAATACTGCCACAATGTTTGTCGGCGGGTCGGATTGGAGCATCCATCATGTGTCTCTTTTAATTCCAGTTTTCCATGTGTTTGATTTTAGTTTTCTTTCTCTCATATGAATAGTAATGCTCTCATGGGTGTTGGTTTCTCTCTATAATGAGAGTTTTCTTCTCTCGTATGAGCGTGTTTTCTCGAATAAATATTTTCAATTGTCTTACAAGAGATATGTAATATGGGCATCGTGCTAGCACTGGTAATTCAAGCAATTGAGCAATCGATGATACGATTTGAAAGAAGGATTGCATTTGAGATAACTAGCTTATCTTTCTCTTCTCTTTTTTCCTCCGTAATATTTAGTGATTTGTCTATTGGCTTGATTGTAATATTTTGTCCAACTGATTCTATGGAATGAAATTATCGTAAAAAATAGAAGATATAATAGATACTCAAAAATTTTTATGAATTTTAAATGTATTTCGTGTTGGTTCTGGTGTATTACGTCTGATCGGTGGCTGCAGAAACTCGAAAGGAATCTCGTTAGTGCGAAGTCAAGGTGGATACTACATACACCGTCCGTAAGACCTTATTGTCGCGTATTTCAGTGCCTCAGGTTATCGCAATTCGTCCCGAAGATACAACGACTTCATAATTTTGCTCGCTGGACAACGATACAAAATTATCGGCAAATCTACTCAAAGACTCGAGCCTTTCTTGCTTTATTAGACTTCGGACTTGTATGCACTAACTCTTGAATGTTGTGGGTGAATTCAAAATATTATTTCAATTCTGCAGGGGCCTATTTATAACTGGCGAAAGTTTCGTGGTCAATTCGCGAAGTATCGCAACTGTTGGGTCGTTTTGACCTCTGACAGTTTAACCGGGGACCGTGTGCGAATACACACAATGTTTGGGCCCAATCATCAACATATTCTTTCAGCCCAATCGATCCGAACCAAACACGCCTTCGCGGACCCGTTTCACCAATCGACGCGACCCGCTGACACTAACTGGCCCGAGCCACGTCACAGCCGTCCACGCAGCGTTGCGTCAGCGCCACCTCCGCTCACTTGTACACGTGTCTTCTGACACGTCAGCATCACTTGCCATGTCATCGGGACGGCCATGTCACCGACATCACTGTCGCTATCGTTTTACTGGAGCATAAATATAAGCACTCTTCAAAGCTTCTCGCTCCGGTGCAAAGTGTAGCGTGCGCCTCAAAGCACCCATTACGCACTTGGCGTTGCTCGGGTCGGTGTCGGACTCAGCCTCGGCTCGGGTGCGAGCTTGTTGGTGCAAGACACCGACTTGCATGTGCGCTATAACTTGGTCCAAAACCAACTACACAAGCCCATAAGCCATGACAAACTCGAATACTAGCAAGTGTACTAGGTCGTGCAAGTAGTCTAAAACGGACGTGAGTCAGAGTATCGATCCACGGAGATAACTCGATTAATTTTAAGTTATTACTCCTAATTATTATTTAGACAAAAAGGATTTTTATGGTTTTGAGATTTATTAATGAATATAAAACGCATATAGTAAATAAAAAGCAGATAATAAAAGATAGCAAGTAAGCAAAGATAACGGCGTAAACCAAATAAAGGAAACGTGATCAAGGCACATGCTCGACACAAATTATTCCTACGTTTTCATGCAATTTATTCTATCTAATCAATACGAATCTCAGTTAAGGTAGAATTTCCTAAAACAATCACTACTCGTTTGTCCCGCAATAGCGATCCTATGCGATAGGAAACCAATTTCTATATGTCTATAGAAATTGTAGTTTCTACGCACGCATTTAATCTCTATGAAATTCCCCGAGTTTAAACGCTTTCGACGCCTAAGATCTCGGAAACCACACATACGAAATCGAATTCCAATTCTGGTCGGTTTACGTAGTGGTACTCATTTTATTGTTCTAACTAGTCTAATCACTTTGTCCGTCTCATAAACCGGTCAAGGATCATGCATATGGTGGCCAATCACACGCTAGCATTAAACTCAAATATAGAACACATAACTCAATTCATACGATCAAATAGAATAAAAGTAACATAGTACGTAGTCATAATTCGGCCTAACGCGGCCTCAGTCACATAATAAATTAGGCTAACATAGTATTAAACGAAAACAGCGATGAAATCAAAGACCACCGTTTTAAATCTTAAATTGCTGATCAAGTGTAGACAAGTGACTTTTGTCCTGACCCTTGTTAGACTTTTACTTGAACGAGGATTATACCTAATTTGTCATGTTTTATCATTAAATAACTTGTCTAATCTCTTCAAAGAGTAATTAAATCGAACATCTAATCAATACCATTTTCTGCAAAAGGCGTAATATGGTACTAAAAAGAGACTTATGATTAATCATAGTTTTAGTTGGATTTGTGATCTCTCCCTCTCATCTCAACTTTGTTTTTTATGACCTACCTAAACCCGATGAATTATTCGCTAGTATATAGTTAAAGAGTTCTATAACCCATCTTCCAGGGCCCGCCTCATGCACACATGCATGATTCAAAGTTTTCTTTGGATGATTAAAATTCGAAAAAAATATTGATACTCATCCATTTAGAATGCTCGCATATTTCATTCCCGGGCTAAATAGTATAGCCAAATGAGGCTTTGACCTAATGACCAGATTGAGATTATCTGGAAATGATGATGTTTCAAGTTAAAATTTCCCAAACTACCAAATAATTTGAGTAAGGCCGATGATGTCACGGTCTAGTGGTTAAGGCTGAGGTCTCAAGGATTAGGAGGAAAATGTCCCATGATCTATTCTCCTTGTAAGTGTTTCCTTGAGTTAGGATGTCACACATGGACCTCTCTGAACTACTGTGACTGAACCATTTTGCATGGTTTTGTTGGCAATTGGCTGACCCCAAGGGTTTACACGGTCACTAGACTAGGGTTCCACGGGTTACAAAAAAATTGAGTGAACCTGTCACGCATGAGTTGTCTAGTCCTTGATTGGCTTACCTAATCGGCATAGTTTGCAAAGTATTGCACCAGCCCGGGGTTTACCGGGTTGAAAAAAAAATGGTAAATTTTATTGCCCATTGCTATTTCATTACATTTATGTCATATAGTGCATGTAAATGCATGCCCAAATCCATCTTTGTAATAACTCACACGTACAATCATTAAAAAGACCAAGAAACCGTTCCATAAATGCCCTTGACCCACCGATAAAAATGAAGTACAAAGACAATGGAGTAAATTTTAAAAAGTGATACGAAATGGCGTTAAAGATCAGATAATATATATATATATATGTACATATATATATACATATATTTAAAGTATTCAAAATTAATGGGTACTAAATGTTGCCTCACGAAACCTCAAACACAAATCCGAGGGTCAATCCTATATTTAAAAACTAATTAAGACAATAAATCGAAGTTAGGTCAAAGTACCATCTTGTGACGACACGTAAAATGACGTAAGGACTTGCTGGACCTGCAAGTTGATATACATCTCTATAAATACTACGAACGTGAACTCAGAATTCCACCATCTTCTCTCTCTCACTCTCTCTCCTCTCCCTCATATGCACAAAAAGAAAAAAAAAATCTTCTTAAGAAATATGGATAAGAAATCGCAAGAAGTAGAAATAAGGAAAGGTCCATGGACTATGGAAGAAGATATAGTTCTCATGAACTACATTGCTAACCATGGCGAAGGTGTTTGGAATACATTAGCACGATCCGCCGGTAAGATATTATATTTACTTATATATATGCATACATACCATCGAGGAATAGAAACTAAAAATATTTTATTTAATTTGTACTGAAAACTATGCAGGGCTGAAACGCACTGGAAAGAGCTGCCGTTTGAGATGGCTTAACTACCTCCGGCCTGATGTAAGAAGGGGCAACATAACTCCAGAAGAGCATCTATTGATTTTGGAACTTCATTCTAAGTGGGGAAACAGGTATGTAATAAACTTGGTTACTTTACTTATACACACACAAACACACACATATATATTTAATATATTCATATATATTTATTTATATTCCAATCATGTGTTAGTTCTTCAAAGTTATATACTAAGATTTCGGAGGAACGGTTAAAGGCACCAAAGTCGTCGGTTGTACGGCCACTTGGAAATTTTGGTACATTAGAGGGAAATTAATAATAATTATGTGAAAGAGAGTTCTATCATTGAATTTATTAATTTATTCAAATAAAATAAAGGAGGACTCGAATGTTTGTGAAGTGAAGGAGGACTCGAATGTTTTTAAAAGATAGAAGTTTCC
This sequence comes from Linderniella brevidens, assembly GCA_004919715.1. NCBI lineage: Eukaryota > Viridiplantae > Streptophyta > Magnoliopsida > Lamiales > Linderniaceae > Linderniella > Linderniella brevidens. Next base: position 5,993,412 of record SWDC01000148.1, read on the forward strand.
ATTAATAGAAGTACCCTTTACAACAGGTCACATGATCGAATAAAGGCTATATATATTTTTTCCTATTATGTATGTATATTTGATCGTTTAGTGTAGAAAACACATTATTGGATACTATTAATTTTGTTTTTATCATCTTTCTTTTCAATTAATTTTGTTTTCATCTCGTTTCTTTCAATTAACTCATTGCAGGTGGTCTAAAATTGCTAAGCATTTACCCGGAAGAACAGACAACGAGATAAAGAATTTTTGGAGGACTCGAATTCAAAAGCATATAATAAAGCAAGGCGATGATCATAATAATCCAAGCAAAAGCAATAGCCACAACGATGAAGGCAGCAGCACAAGCAAGATGTGGAGCACTAATAACGGCATGGAAGAACTCGATGAGTCGTATTATTCGCCCTCTTTATTCAATGGAGATAAAGACAGCACTAAAGTTATTGCTTCTGGCGATATTAATACGAAAGCTTTTCCTTCCGATGATCAATCGAATGACAACCTTTGGAGCGTCGAGGATCTTTGGTCATTGCAATTACTTAATGGAGATCAATAGAAGTATAAATATATTTTACTTAAGTATTATTATATTTGTAGTATTTGATATATACATAATATATATATATATACATATATATAGTAGGGGTATATATATATATAGGGGATGACCGATGATGGATCACAAAGAGATCAATATAGGGTTTGGAATATGAAGCGCTCTCATGTAAAGTATATAGTACGCATATAATCTAAAGATATATTATTTTTGTTTCTATATTATTATTATTGTGGTTGTTTTTTTTTTTTATTAAAGCTAAAACATTGTAATAGTTTTCTTTGACACGTGGAAATGTTATGAAGCCATTTTTGGCAAAATGGAGTTTTTACTTTCACTGCGATACTCCCTAATAGACCCATGCCTAACTTTATAAGCCCTATAATGGAAAGTATTCAAGTGGTCCAACTAAATAATTATTAATTATTAATTAGTATCGTCGTTTTCAACACAATTCAATTTTATATTCATTTTTCCGTTAATGATAAGGTCCTTAAATCCATATGTAGTGTTTTACTGACGTTCGTGTCAATATTATCTCATGTAACACACAGTCTGTGCGTGCGTGTATGTGTGTGACTACTTTTCAAGAAATAAATAAAAGTAACAAAAAAGGATATAGAGAAATCTTAGTATATTTGTTAATGCGTCATGACACCAACCTTTTAACCATCGAAGTGATGCGGAAGATTTGATGCTCTTATATTATATTAGATGGATTCGGATTTGAGACCACACGCACGTACGAATTTACGCTAGGCAATAACGACAGAAGTAATTTAGAAAAAAAAAAATTATATTATTTTACCACGTGTGTAAAAAGTAAATTAATTAATTGGTTTGAATGGATACAAAGGATACCCACCGGCCACGTGAAGTATAGTAGATAAAAGATCACATGGCAGGTCGGATGGAAAAAATACATTTTTAGTTACATTTTATGGTAATGCTGCTATAAATATTAGGGACCGTTGATATATAAGGTAAAGCGGTAGAAAATAAGATAGAAATGATTCTATTTTATTCGTGATTTCGTCCCTCTAATAGCGGTTGGGATTCTCTGTTCCCGTTTCGGTGTGCCCGTCCGTGTTCCACATAGAAAAAACGCATTATACATTCCTCGACAAGTATTGAAACACTCGTAAATATCACGGCACTCATTAATATCAATATACGGATTGTTTAAACACAAAAATATCAATATTTGATATTTGTTTCAATAATACTCATCAACATTATATTGATTTTTTTTTTGTGTTTAAACACTCCATATATTGATATTAATGGGTGTTATGATATTTACGGGTGTTTCAACATTTGTTAGGAAAGGTATAATAATGTGTTTCTCAATGTGAAACACGGACGAGAACACCGAAACGGAAACATGGGATCCAACCGGTGCGAAAGAGTCATCATCTCCATCCATCTATTCCAAGGGTTTTGGCAAGAAAATGGGCGATGACATTACAATTACGTCTAACCCAACTATACGAAAGACAGTCATGATAGAGTGGCCTCTGTCACGTTTCGTTGAAGTTTAGTGATAACTTCAGCACAATCCCCTTCAGGTGCCCATCGGGCTCCCATTGCATCAATAACCTTCGGATTAAAGTCTTTTTGTCAACCAGCCAGCCAACGCACCTACCGTCAGTATCCCGAGCTATCACCCCAAACGAGCCCCATTGCGTGCGTGCCTCATGGATCGCTCCGTCGAAGCTGAGCTTTATCACCTCGGGATTTGGCCGTCGCCAAGATGTAAGCTCTGTAGCAGGCTGGGCCAGGGTGGCACATGAGGTAAATCAGGACATAGAAAACCTTCATGCGCTCGTTACAGAGCACCTCTCGACACGAGATTACGATACCCTCCACGACCCATTTATTTCGAGCAAACCAAATAGCCCAGCATATCGTAAGGAAAAGGTCGAACTCATGAAGGGTTTGCAGCCAATCCTTGAATGAGATTACCTTCGAATTCCAGAGGAACGAGAACGACCATGCGTGGGCTATATCTCGTGCTACATAATAAGCCGAGCATTCCCCATGTGGGATATAATCTCATCCATATGTGCCCAAAACAGAAAATTACGTGCTTGAACATAGAACTCGCATTTATCCATATCAACACACAAGTGCCATCAAGCTCATTTAGAACCACGTAGTGGCGGAGCTAGACTTTCATTCCAGTTGGGTCCAAATACAATTGATAAAAAAATATATGTTTATATATATATATATATATAATCAAATTTAAATTCAAAATGTGTACATATAGCATTACTACAGAAGAGGGGATTCAATATTATTTCCATATATAACGACCATCTAAAAGAGAATGCAGATGTTTCTCTAAGCAAAAATCACAAATACGTTCAAAGCAATACAAAACATGACAGGGGTCCATTTATTCATATTAAGTAAAGGGTAAATTCCAGTCCCCTTTTAAGTTTGAACTTCCTCTTAAATACTCCTCGAAATATTATTCATGTTAGGTATCTATCTGCGAAAAGTTGTGTGTTTGATACCTAAAAACATGGAAAAGACTAAAATAACCTCTCTTAACATATTCAGAAAAACTTTCAGAAAATTATACCATCATTCGCGAGTATTATACCAACAAATCACGTTATTATACCACAAAAAATTAACATGATCTTTCAGCATTTCGTGAATAACAAGTACGAGGTATTTTGAAAATAATATTTATCGGTCTCGAGATAAGAGCCGAATTTTTCAAATGTCCGTGTAGGACTTTGCCTAGAATTCTTGAGCACTTTTTTACTCGAATCCCAGTGGAAGGATGGATTTGAAAATCTCGAGAATGTCGAGTCTTCGAGCGGTGGACTTGAATATCCCGAGCGAGTTTGGTTCGCGGTGTGGATAAGATCTGTAAATGGTTGAAATTAATATTTATCCTTTTTCGGATCTTCGATGTGGGTCGGCTTTTCCAGCTGTCGGTACATAATTTTTCATAGAGATCCCGAGTAAGGTTGGTTACCGGATATAAATATCCGAGCAGGTCGAGATACTGTCAAGATCGGGCCTTTTAAAAAAATGGCCCTTGACTGGGTCAATTTTAAAAAAATGGCCTCGTTGACGATTTTTTTTGGTCAATAGCCCTCACTTTGTTTAAACGTTAACCATATTAACTAATTCTCATACTTAACTCATTAAAATAAAAAAATAAAAAGAAAAACGAAAAAATGGCCGCAATAACTGACTGAACAGAACATGGGTCCATCTCCCTCTTTAACCATAACCATACAATCGATATGAATGCATTATCTTCTCCATTTTAAAGAACAAAGGGTAACAACACATACCTCTCTCACAAACCTAAAGCGACGCGAGCTGTTCTCTTCGTTTAGTGCCGGAAAACAACTTTTCAAACCAAGAAAACAGCAAGCATTTCAGCATATTTACCAGTAAGCATTCGTTACATGAAAACTGCAATTTTAACGTCGAAAATGGTGAATTTCCAGTCCATTACCCCCTAAAATGTATGGGTTATTTATTAGATAACGTGTACTAGCCAGAGTAGCGATGTTTCAGTGGTTATTACGAGAAATCGGACCTGAAAATACATATTCTGAGGTCTACTGTTCGTGCATGGGACCCCTGCGTGCGAGTACCATGCGATATAGGTGCGTGTACCGTGAGATATAGGTGCGGGTACCATGCGCCCAGTGTGCGGGTACCATGCGCTTGTGTGAGGGTACCCTGCGCCAGTGTGCGGTACCCTGCGCCAGTGTGCGGGTACCATGCGCCCAGTGTGCGGGTACCATGCGCTTGTGTGAGGGTACCCTGCGCCAGTGTGCGGGTACCCTGCGCCAGTGTGCGGGTACTGCGGGTACCATGCACCCAGTGTGCGGGTACCATGCGCTTGTGTGAGGGTACCCTGCGCCAGTGTGCGGGTAGCATGCGCCAGTGCGCGGGTCCCCTGCGTTGTGTGCGGGTACCGTGATCCCATGTTCGGGATCCATGCGCTGAAGATCATATATAAGCACGATATATGTCGAGAATCGTTTTCTAAACAGTAACATTGCATAATATTGCAGGTGTTCAAATGACAATTACCAACATTGTATTCAATTCGACGGTCGGTGGTTAATCGGCGAGGACAATATCTCGACTTGGTCTCCTGCGTCAAATTGTAGCTGGCATTCAATTTTGGTGGATGAGGACGCATGCACGTTAGAAGACGTAAAGGAGCAAATTGTATCCGTGTTAGCGTTTCGCAACGACAATGCGAGGCTAACACTAAGCTATATGCCAAATGTACCCTATAGTTATCCGAGGCCCATATACATCGATAACGACTATGCTCTACGTGCGTACTTGGGTTTTGGTGGCCCTCAATCGAGACCCGTGATTCATGTCGAGGTGGTGGAATGTGCGCTTGTGGCTCCGTCGGACGCATTTGCTGGTTCTTCTAGTAATAATACCGGGCTCATAGCCGATTGCGATGAAAATGCGCAAATCGAACCGTTTGAGGGTCTTGAAGATATCGCTGGACCGTGGGGGTAGGGATTACTCGGGTTGGCATTCGAATGAAAATGAAGATGAGGCAATTGAAAACACTGACGAGTCGGAAGAGGAATTCGTAGCCCGTGATCACAATGACGATATAGATCGAAACCCGGTAGAAGAGGCTGCCGATGGTACTTTTGCATTTCCGGACGGTTCAAGCCTACACGTTGGGCAGCAGTTTCGTGATAAGGCGGAAGTTATCGAGGAAATATCTAAAATCGCGTTGGCTGCGTCGTTCGAGTGCAAATTAGTAAAGTCGAACAAGACTTTGTATGTAGTAAGATGTGCGATGGAGCAATGTTCGTGGCGCTTTCGAGCTGCAAAAGATAGAGATTCCCCTTTTTTCTCGGTACGGACATATTGCGGCACACACACATGCGGCGTGTCTCATCGACGTCGAAGTCATCGTCAAGGAACTTCATCGGTTGTGTCTAGGATGCTTCTTGACAATTTTAGCGGGCCTAAAGACATTCCCGCGCCAAAGGCTATCATGTCTATGATGCAAAATAGAGGGGTGAATGTTTCTTATTACAAGGCTTGGAAGGGGAAGAATATCGCTACGGAGGAGTTGGTCGGTAACGGGGACGATTGTTACGCATTGATCCCGGCGTATTTGGAGGCCGTGAAGCAAATGAACGCCGGAAGTGTCACGGATTGGGAGATGGACGAGGAAAACAGATTTAAATATCTGTTTTTGGCATACGGTGCATGCATAGCGGGATTTGCTTTCATGCGTAAGGTAATTTCTATCGACGCCACCTTTTTAAAGGGAAAATATAAAGGGGTGATGCTTGTTGCTACGGCGCAAGACGGCGATTACCACCAATATCCTATCGCATGGGGTATTGCGAGCACCGAATCTACCGAATCTTGGTCATGGTTCTTAACGAGATTGAAACGGATCGTGGCCGATTCAAATGACCTCGTCATAATTTCTGACAGACATGGCGGGATAAGACAGCCGTACCGGCAGTTTTCCCAAATGCGTTTCACGGGTTCTGTGCGTGGCATATTCAACAAAATATAAAGACCCGTATGAAGGAGAAAGGTGCGTGTGCGTTATTCCTTAATATTGCGTACGCCTACAAGACGAGCGATTGCGATCGATTGTTGGAAACGCTAAAGGAACGGTACGAAAACGTGCATAAGTATCTTCAGGATGGTACGAAGGCAAAATGGACGAGATCGTATTGCCCGAGAACGAGGTACAACATCATGACCACAAACGGCTCGGAATCGATAAATGCCGCTCTACGTGCGGATAGAGAGCTTCCCTCATAGGATTGTTGGATTCGATACAACGTTTGACAACTAGTTGGTTTAGTAAGCATCGACGAACTTGCGAAGCTTCGATGACAGCCAATGTTACGTCATTTACGCCGAAGGTCGAGTCAATCCTACGGTCTCACTACATAAATTCTCAAAATCTACACGTCTCGGAAATTGGCATTCAACGGTATAATGTATACGGGCATGGAGTCAACGAGGTGGTCGATATCGAGACGAAGTCATGTAGTTGTAAGATGTTTGATATCGATCGTATCCCGTGTGCGCACGCCATTGCGGCTTGTGGACACGCTAATGTAGGGGTATATTCGCTAGTCCATGCGTATTACAGCTTGGAGACATGGAAATCAGCGTACGAGGGTACCATATGGCCTGTGACCGAGCGCGTTGAAGGAATTGTTAATATGTTACCACCACTCATTGACCCAAAACGTGGAAGAGCACAAAAAAATAGAATGCCATCCGTCGGAGAATTGGTAGGAGGGGTTAAATCCTATGAGTTTGATTTGTACAGGTGTAATTTATATGGAAATTCGATATGTTGTAATGTTTGGTACGCATTGCGTGCGGGTACCGTGCCTAAGTGTGCGGGTACCATGCGCATTCTGTGCGGGTACCGTGCCTGAGTGTGCGGGTACCGCGCCTTGTGTGCCTTGTGCAAACTGTCAAATGATTTTAATTAATTCAATCATGTCAGTACTTTACGTTACATCAATCAAGTCAGTAGTTGTCTGTACGTTAACTCGTAAATAATTGTATCAGTCACATCAAATGATCGGGATAATCATTAACCAATTATTCTGAAAATGAAATAAAATAATTATTTATCTATATAAAATAACTGTATACTACTGTGCGGGTACCGTGCCTAAGTGTGCGGGTACCCTGCGATTGTGTGCGGGTACCAGGCCTTTTATGTGCGGGTACCGAGCCTTATTAGAGTTGGTAGCACAAATTTCTTTATTTTGGTATCACAAAATAGAGTTGGCCTATTTCGGTCCGTGAGTGCGTTACGGTAGTTAGACATACTAAGTTGATCATTACGTGAGTTCAAATAAGGCTTATTCGGATTCGAATACGCCTTATTCGAGTTCGAATAGGTCCTATTCGAGTTCGAATAACCCTATTCGAGTTCGAATAAGTCCTATTCGAGTTCAAATAACCATATTCGAGTTCAAATAAACCTTATTAGAACTCGAATAAGTCCATTTGAACTCGAATAATTCCATTTGAACTCGGATAAGCGTTATTAGAACCCAAAAGACCATGATTCGAATTCAAATAAGAGTATAATTAATACTTGTAATTTTATGATAATAATATCAAGTCATTAATATCAAATAATAGTCAATGAAATACTATAATTAGTTATGACAATGTTTAATGAAGATGTCTAATTAGTTGGGTAAATGTAATGAAAATTTAAATGAGTTTTGTGTGAGTTGCTATAATGTTACAACATGTATTTAAGTGAATTACTATAATATGATATCTAAACATGTGCTCTACATGATGACAACTAAAATGAGTTTGTGCGCGGGTCCCCTGCGCTTGTGCGCGGGTACCATGCGCTTACGCGCGGTACCCTGGGCTTGTGCGCGGGTACCCTGTGCTTGTGCGCGGGTACCGAGCCCTTGTGTGCGGGTACCGTGCTCTTGTTTGCGGGTACCGTGCACCATGTGCGGGTACCTGCACCATGTGCGCGGGTACCCTGCTCTTGTGCGCGGGTACCTTGCGCCAGTGCGCGGGTACCATGCGCTTGTGCGTGGGTCCCCTGCGCTTGTGCGCGGGTACCATGCGCTTACGCGCGGTACCCTGGGCTTGTGCGCGGGTACCCTGTGCTTGTGCGCGGGTACCGAGCCCTTGTGTGCGGGTACCGTGCACCATGTGCGCGGGTACCCTGCACCATGTGCGCGGGTACCCTGCTCTTGTGCGCGGGTACCTTGCGCCAGTGCGCGGGTACCATGCGCTTGTGCGCGGGTACCATGCGCTTACGCGCGGTACCCCGTGCTCTGTGCGCGGGTACCCTGTGCTTGTGCGCGGGTACCGTGCTCTGTGTGCGGGTACCGTGATCATGTGTGCGGGTACCGTGCACCATGTGCGCGGGTACCCTGCGCCAGTGCGCGGGTACCCTGCTACACTCGTGCGCGGGTACCTGCCTATACAACTCGAAAGACTTATAACATAAAATAATTTCCCGAATATACAACTCGAAATTCCATTATGACATAAAATTTACCATATTTACAATTTATCCAAATACAAATTATTCAAGTACAATAAATTATTGATACCAAGCACCCCAATCGTTCATGAGAATGGTAATACATAAAAATTCACGAAATTGGCTCACTTGCCGCCCTGTAAGCTCGCCGACGCTATCGCCCCGGAATAACATTGAAAATGCGGCCCGCAACACGTGAACCCCACAATCGCGCTGAAAAAACAAATATTTAATAATGAGATAAAGTAGTAGAGACAACTTAATATCGAAATATGAACACTTACGAATTTTCTTGCTTCTTGAAGTGGGGATCCGCTCGACCTTCCATTTCCAAAAGCGTTTGCGATCAGACCGAGCTTTTTGAGCACGATCGGGACAGCTAATTGGAGACCGGCGAGGGCTGCGTGCATGTGCGCATGTCCACATCGCAAGACGGATCCGAGTCGAATACTCGGATCGTCTTGTTCTTCCAGTCGAGGACTGCAAGAACCCAATGCGCGATGGTCTGCACCGGGACCACGATATAGTCCGCAACTTGCCACGACACGGACGGCCAGTCTTGATCCCGTCCCTCTGCGAAGTGGACCAAAAAGGACAGCATCCCCTTGACAAATTTCCCGTTCTCTATGCAGTCCCGATCGATGCTCTCCTTCATCGCAACGCTCATGAAGGAGATGGCACGAGAACAGAAGGTATGAATCCTCTGCATCTCGATGAACCCTCTAATGGATTCGTCAATGTGCTATAAAATAAAAGGAAACAAGTTAATTAAAAACGTATTAATGCATTTACACGTATTAAAGTTATCAATCCTTCTTACCGCGTCGTCGAGCTAATACGAAGTGGTGTAGAGCTCCTGAAACCACGTCTTGGTTCGATACGATTTGGACAAGCAAAGGACCCGGCCGTTATCTTCCATCGTATCGATCCTCTGTTTTTGACGTCCCCATAATTTCAGCTTTCTCTTCATGTGCCGTTCCAGCATTGGGTTTATGCTGTTCGGCACACGGTTCTGGTTCGGATGGGTGAATGGGGTCACCTGGTACTTGGAGGGCCTGGTTTCCCGAGGCGGCGTCGACTCCACCGCGGGCTCGGGTTCCTCCCGGCCGCGGGATCCTTCGCGGGCTCGGGTTCCTCCGCGGCCGCGGCTTCCTCCGCGGGCTCGGTTCCTCGCGGGCTCGGGTTCCTCAGCGGCAGCGGCTTCCTCCGCGGTCTCGGGTTCACACGGGAACTCGGCCTCTCGAGCTGCCTCAGGTTCCGACGGATAGAACGCCTGGTTGGATCCACCGGCCTCATAATCTAACAAGATAAAACTCCAACGTAAAAACTATCAAAATTGCAGCAAATTATTTATAGGGACGTACCGTGCGACGCGTGTGCCGGAAAGTCTCGATTGGGCCTGTACCACCCCTGTTGCAAGTTCTGTTGCAATTCAGTCATCGACTGCTGCACCCGAATAGACTCGCGCCCCACTCTTGAGCCGTGGACCATCGTTCGTCATACGAGTCCCGTAACTGTGAGATGCTCGTAGACACGTCGTCGAACCGATGATTCACCGTCTCGAAATTTTGGTCCACGCGTCTTGTGAACTCATCGAATTGCTCCCAAGTGGGGCCCGAATAATGCTGTGGAGAGGGGACGGGTACCGTGAGTGAGAAGGGCCCGAGTAATGATGTGGAGGAGGGCTCGTGAACCGTGGAGGTGAGGGGGGACGAAATTGGTCCGCCTCTTCCTCGTAGAACGATCGCTGCGATAGTTGAGGCATGATTGGCGAAGGCTGCGTTGCTACGACGTCCTCCGCGGCCGGCAGATGCCGTACGCACTTAAGCTCTACACCATCCTCGAGGAGACTCGTTATACGGTCGAGGACTTCGTGCCGCTCCTCCACTTCGAACCGACTATATCGGAAATACGGCTCGTTCATCTCCGATACAGTCGGGCTCAACATCCCCGAGACGGGTGACCCCTTTACGGCTTGGAGGATGGTCTCCATCTTCGGAGCTCCCTTCGTCGACCAATCATTGGTGACGTACCGGCATATCCGCGGGGTCATCACATCCGCCTCGTTTCTACGATAGGCGAATGCGTACCAAATGCCTGGTATGCACTCGTACGCCAAAACCTAGAATGCAAAGAAACCAACTTAGCAAAATATAATCACGATTAAATATATATTTATAAGGATTTTAAATAATGAACGACCTGAAGCGGATGAACGAAGCCACTAATCAGTAGCCCGCAGTGTTCGCTGCCCCCGTTGCGGGCTCGTTCGCGCACAAAATCTCGCTTCTCCCTGAGGTTTATCTTCAGCGAGCGTATCACCTCTTTGAACGCTACGCTGCCCCAAGGATAGTTGGCGAAGGCGACTTCGTCTTCGACCAACGAAAGCAGCCACGACCGAAGAATGGTGTCCTTCTTCGACGGTCGAGGAAGCACCACAGATGCGGCAAAGAGAATGTCCGCCAACTTCAACTTATCAAAGTTGACGGTTCCGTCGTCGTTGGCTCCCAACTCTCGCAGCCGATCCTCGACGTACGACAAACGGATGGTGGATCTTCCCGGGAAGTTTCTCTCAGCGAAATCGCCATTGGGGTCTACTTCCGGGATATCATCGGAGAACCTTAGCCCGGTAATCACGCAATACTCCGCTTTAGAAAATCGGAGAGTCGGTTGTTTATGACCATCCACAGCTCCTCGCGGTCGTGAAGAGTAGTCTGCCTCCTCGTCAAAATGTAATGAGCTGGGCGGATAAATTGAAATCGGCGGCAGCCTCGACGAGTCTACCAAATGGACTCCCCGCCCTATAACTCTCCCACTCATTTCCATTTAGATTGTTCCTGATCTTCGCGCTTGCCTCCGTGTACATCCCGGTCATTGTCAATCGGAACTCGAAGTCGTCGTCTCGGGATGACAATTGCTTCTTCAGCACAACCTGGGAATCATAAGAGTAAATAACCAGTTAGTACGTGCATGGTACCCGCACATGAAAGCATGATACCCGCACAGAAAGCATGGTACCCGCGCTGGCAAGCATGGTACCCCGCACAGGAAAGCATGGTACCCGCGCTTGCGAGCATGGTACCCCGCACAAGCGCATGATACCCGCGCTTGCGAGCATGGTACCCGCGCATGCGCATATGGTACCCGCGCTTGCGAGCATGGTACCCGCGCATGCGCGCAAGGTACCCGCACACAAGAGCATGGTACCCGCGCTCACTATCGCATGGTACCCGCGCGCAATCGCATGGTACCCGCACGCAATCGCATGGTACCCGCGCGCAATCGCATGGTACCCGCACACAATCGCAAGGTACCTGCCCGTATGGGTACCGTGCGTATGGGTACCATGCGACTGTGCTCGGGTCCCAAGCCTGCTATCACGGGTACCCTGATTTGCGCGACTGTTTGGGTCTCAATTGGTTCGACGCACGGTTCCCTTGCGAACAAGGTCCCAATTGCAGAATTGGGAAACCATGCGATGGACCCAATCAATTCGACGCACGAGACCTGCTCCTGAGGAAGACGAAGTCACAGTGAAATTTACCGGCACTCTTTCGGGACGCGCGCTCATTGCCATTGTAGTCGGTTTGGAGATTTTTCTGCTTCGGTTAGAGGTTGTTTCGTGGATCTGGAAATTTACTGCTTCGTTTCCGTTATGTGTTTTTCTTCACTTTTAACTGTCAATTATTGTACTGTACTCGGTTATGAAGAAGAAGACGACCCGTGACGCTACAGTGGGGAATCGATTAAACCTAATTAATTTTACTTTGGGTAGTTGAATGGGTTAAATAAGGGTAAAGACGTCTTTTTCCCTGAGTTAGTAAGGGTAGAATAGACTTCAAACATTATGGAGGTCATTTTTTTAAAATTGACCCACTCAAAGGCCATTTACTTAAATAATCCGTCAAGATCTTGCACACTTGTGTAAAAATTCGTTAGTTCATGCCAAAAATAAATACGTACAGCAGCAAGCCGAATAACTAAATCCGGCAGCCCATTAAATTATTTCCGCCCACATCAATTCTAACAGCCCACCTAATCCAGCAGAGATAATAAATACTCCAGGAGTAATATGTTTCACATATTTCCAGTCTGACCCTCACATTTGCGTTTCATGCAATGATTAGCCATAGAGCAAATAACATAATCGACCCACATGTCGATAAATTCCAGATCGTCCCCAAATATTACAAAAAAGAAAGTTAGATACTCGTTACCGTCGACGGCCGATAGGCGCCGGAGACCGGAGGTATGATCTCGATTGTTGTTTCCGGGCATGAAACACGTGCTGGTGGGAGTTCGGCATCAAGAGATCCGAAAACCCGTGGTGGTCGTTTCCTCTCCCCGAGCAAATCATTGTTGATTTGGCTCCAAAAGGTTGGGTCATGGAACGATTAGAGTCAAGAAATCATGCAATTGTATCGGGTACCTTCGATTTAGCCATATCCGTGTTGATTTGTTCGATTTTCTCAAGGCAATGCGTTCGGGTTTGGTGACGCGACGTGAGCTTGAACATCGCCTTCAGTCATGCGCCCAATGTCTTCGTGCGTAGGTTGAACGATGACGTCGAAGTGGTGGCTTCGGAGGTTACATTTTTCCGTGTTGGGTTGAGGTTGCTACGGGTCACGGTGAGAGGGACAAGGGTGAGCCTTCCATCGTTCGTGACACATATCGATTCATTTGATTGCTTGGCTAGGGTTCGATGTTGGCGCAGTGACCTCGATCGACCGCTCGATGTACCCTTGACAGAGGGCTTTCCTAGCGTCTGGTAGTGGGCCTGATTGTGCTGTGCTGGTCACGGTGATTATGCCGAGATTTACAGCTGCGAAGTCGAGTGTTTGGACCTTTCCTTCGTGGACTGAGGCTGTATCATGAATCTGAGGTTGGTACCGGATTGATCAGTAGTTGTGCGTGGGCTGAGATCTAGATCTGCAATGTCGTGGCCATCACTCGGGTTGTTTCGTTTCGCGATTTGGCTGTTTCAGGGGTTGTTTTCAATGGTGATCGGGGCTGCCTCAAAACATCGTGCGTGGACTTGAAGGAACCTGGCAAATCTGGCTCGAGTCTCTTGGAAGCCCGATCAACCACACACACCGTTATTTTTTGTCTATGCGTTCCCACAGACGGCGCTAGTGATGCGTTCTGAAAAAACCCGGAGGAGAATAACTCATCCGGATCGTGCACTCGAGTCCCGAGCGGCCCTCCTCTTGTCTCGATCTCCTTGCTTCTCTTCATCTTCGTCTCGTCTTCCTTCGTCTTCGAGCCCTGTGGCCTGCAAGAAATACGCGCTAGGGGGGAGCCGGCGAGCCCCCTCCGACGCTCAAGTCAGTGGCGCGCAGAATGAAATCGGGAAGATGTTCCCAAACTGAAACTGTAGAGCCGGGCTTAGTGTGTAAGTATCGTGCGTTGTTGTCAGTGTACCTCTTGTGGAAGTGCAGTGTTACCTATTTATAGGGGAGTGGATATTAACCTTCGTCGCTGTAGATGCTAGTAACGCCTCTCTTTGTGATGGTGTAATGGGCCATTAGTAATCGTGCTTTAAAGTCTCGTAATTGTCTTCATGTAGTGGGTCTTGTAACCGTTTGTCATAAGTGTCTTCTTAAGCGGGTATGTTGCGTCTTGGTCGTTCTCGGGCAGAGTGGGGCGAGCGCCTCTCTTGGTCTTCCTCGGGTTAACCTTCTCGGGCAGGGTTTTCGGTCGTGACTTCTCGAGCAACCCTCTCGGCTTTCATTGAGCGAATAACCGAGTGGCCCGTTTTCGTTAGTTTCGTCGACTCGAATATTTTACCGAGTAAGGGAAAATCTCGAGGGCAACAGTTAGTAAAGTGAGTTTTTATTTTTTAATAATTATTTTATTGAAGAAAAATTATGATTGGTTAATAGTAATACACAAAGAGTAATTTTTAGGGAAATCTAGACTTAAAAAAAATTCAGTTCAGTACCTTGTCAGAATTATTTTATATGTAGGTACCCAATGGAATAAAGTTATCACACACGGTTACCCATTCTACTGAAGCTACCATTTTACCCCATTTCACCTTTTTTTCAATTTCATTTATGTCGTTCCTCTTTCAGTAATCAAGCACGCAGAAATACTCAAAAAAATTCAATCGATCGTTGCCATCTTCGTCGTCCAGCCTCAGCCCGTGCCGTTGCCAACAAAGCTACGAGGTTACCCATTCCACCGTGGATTTTTCGGTCCAGGTATGTTCACGATCCGTCAATTCCACCTTTCTCCCCAAACCCTACTCGCCAACGCCAAGCTACCCCACTGCCACCAGCCAGCTCCGCCGTGAAAAGCCGAGCCTCCCTCACTTAAGCTCAGGCGCGTGTTCATCTCCTTTTTAACTAGCCTCTTTCTCACAGCTTAGTTGACGCGCCTTCACCGCTGCTATCCATCTCTATGGAACATCCAACCGTTTCACCCTATTCTCCGAGGTGGAGGTCGTGGAATCGATTCAGACTGACAATGAAGCCAGAAAACATTTTCGTTTGAACTCAATTTCTCCGCAAGTTTTTATCGAATATTTCCATCATTTAATTTTTCATTGTTGAATTAAATTCTCAATGCGCAAACGTTGCCCCACTATTTCAATTCAGCTCTGTTCGACGCAAAAAATCGTCGACCTAAACCCAAAATGGGCTAAATGTTACTCGCTGCTCGGAGCAGCATTTGTATGGTCTTTACTCCGAAGCCGTGTCGGTCCATAGAAGAGGAGAAGAGGGTGGCAGTGCCTCATATAAAAAGAATGATTTTGCAAAGGCTATTGTGTATTACACGCGGGCCATTGAGCTTGATTATGGAGATATTTCATTGTTGAGCATTGGGGCTGTTGTGTGATGAGGAAGGTAATTTAGTTGCGTTCTATGCGTTGGCTTTCTTTTTGTTTGCATTGTTATTCTTATGGGCTCTTGTTCACGATATGTCTTTTGGAGGAATTTGTGGCTTGGGATAGATTCATATGAGTTCTTTATTTTCTCTTTGTATCTCTAAAACGAAAATTAATATAATCTATTGCCCATTACACTTCTGTCCCTTTTCAGTATTAGGAGTGCATCAAAGATTGTGATAATGCTATTGAAAGGGGTTGAGAAGTGAGATCAAACTTCAAGATGATTGACATGGCTTTAATTAGAAATGGTATAACCTTGGTGAAGTTAGCCAACTCTTCGAAGGATTCCGAACCTGCAATTGAGATGTTCCATATTGTAATTGTGGGTGGCTTATTTTTGCTAGTAAATGAGGTAAGTTTCTCGAAAATCCTAATTTTCGTACATGAACGCTATGTAGTTTCACTTTTAATTATATTGTGTACCATTCTACGCATTGTTATATTACTTTATTATCTAACATGCATTATTTTTATAAGGGTTGTTAGAGTATCATTTTTTATTAGTTGTCGTACCATTTGTCAGGAGAAAAAGATGAAATCAGGTGTTGGTTCTAAGAAAGTAACGAGCAAGATTAAGTGCAGAAATTCAATAAAAGATGTTGTTAGCTCTATTTATAATGGTTTGTGATTTCGGTAGGTTGAATATTCGGTTGTTGTAGTTCTATGTACTTCGTGTTGGACTTAGTTGCATTTTGATGTTTCTATGTTGTATAGGTTGGTATTTTGATTAATCGGAACCTTGAATAGTTATATCATAATTTTTCGCTCATATGGCTATTATTTGTCCGTCTTGAAATAAGGTACTGCATAATACATACATTAAGTACCACAACTTTTCTACAAAAGGCACTACAACACCACTAAATTGGTACCGCAAGCGTTGTAAAAATGGTACTTCAATTCAAATGCATTAAAATTGGTACGATCTGGAAAAGTCGGGTACGATCTGTAAGCTAAAAATAGTTCAGACATATCTGAAAAAGTCTCTCACATGTCAGAGAATGTTAGCATGTCAGAGAATGTCTGGCACGTCAGAAAATATAGTTAGATAATGTTTATGAAGACTAAATATTTTTGGTACTAGAACATACTTATGAATGGTACTACACACAAACATAATAAGGTACTCTAACAAGATTAAATAAGGTACCACATTATTCACAATTATGGTACTACAGATTATGTTTAAGCATTTTTCGTCACATTTCATATTAGTTTCGATGCAAAAACACTCCATTATATGTAAAATATTTTATATATTTGGTATCATATCATATTTTATGGGTTAACACTTAAAACCATGGATTTGTAGTTTAAAACTCAAGATCCAATATAAGAGAGACTTCCTTGTAAGAAAATTTCACTATGTTGTTATGAAATTGGAAACCTTCAACTTATATTTTTTTTGAATAAGATGTTTGTAAGTCAATATACTATTTATTTGTGATCTTTAGTTTGACATTTATTAGTTTTAAGATAGTAAACGACTATTTGTAGATCGTAAACGGGCCGACAATATAAGATACTACATCATTTGTAGTGTTGGTACTATATACAAACGTAATAAGGTACACTAATAAGGTTAATTAAGGTACCATACCATTTACAAATATGATACTACATATTATGGTGAGCATTTTTTCGTCGCATTTCGCATTAGTTTTGATGCAAAACCACTTTAGTATATGTACAGTTTTTATATATTTTATTTCATATCATATTTATCGAGTTAACGCTCATACTCACGAATTTGTAGTTTAATACCCAAGTTTCAATATACTAGAGGGATCCTTATAAGAACATTTCACTACATAGTTTGGAATATAAACCTTCAACTCATTTCGAAATAAGATACTTGTTGCAATATATTTTATTTATAATGATCATTAGGTTAACATTTATCAAATTAAGGCACTGAACGATGAATTGTACATTATAAATAAACCGACAATATAAGGTACTACTTTCTTTGTAATGCTATATTAAGGTACTACTTTGTATTGTATTATGGTACCACATCAAAGCATAACGAGAAACTGTTGCGTTTTGTATTAGAGAAATATGTTTCATTGCACATTTTTTTAAATGTTACCAATAGTGATTTGTAGTTTAACAAATATTGTCTTTATACCAATTCCTGCTTTTAGTTAGAATCTAAGACGTTCCCTTTCTGTCTTATGTTTAACAATTTCTATTTTTTCGTTGTTGCAGTATCTAATGTCGATACATCATACCAAATATAGTTATATTGTCGTACCATTTCACAATCTCAACAAATTATCAGTTAAAGATATACAACATAACTATTCAAGATCCGGACTGATCAATATACATCCACCAACACCATTTCTGACATACATCTGTTCCTAATAAAAAAAAAACATCCAATACTTAAAAATCACATATATGGTAGCATCATCTCCCCATTTCCCTCAAATATACATCAATATTTCTTCTGTCTTGCCACTTTCTCGCCCTCATCAACAACCTCATCACGAGCCTCTCTACAATGGTATGTAAATATGAAAGGCAAATCTTATGTTTGCTTATGGAGATGACAATCTCTCCCCAAACGGAGTAACTAGAAACTCTATTATTGTAGCCTATAAAAACTCGTGTTATGTTGCGCCCTAATAGTTCATTCAAAAATATCACCAATAAGACAATTCTGCTAATGGAGGATAACACTGAACAATTAAAATTACCTTTTCGTAAATCATAAACTCTTTCCACTTCTCGCGTCAAAGAGCTTGCAATAGCAGTGCTTATCCCTGCTACGATAAAGGAAGAAAATGCACAATCATAAAAAAGCAGAGCTCACTCTCTATAGGAGTATTTAAATATAGGCTAAGTAACCATTTTAAAACTAGCTTTTTCTTTCGCTGCATTCACCAGAGAAAATGCCTAATTGTAAAAAAAAAATAGGTTTCACCGACGATGATGTTGGTAATTGGAATAAATATCATCTTGACGAAATACCCAACAAATCCCATCATCACGACCCAATCGTAGTTTGCGTCGCCACCTTCGTAAATTCTTTGTGATCGGTTTTTGGCGTCGCTTAATGAGGCGAACGCTGTCCTTTGCAATATCTCTCAATGAATCGAACACCGAATCCAAAGCATCCATTCCTTTCTGCTTACTGTCGTGATTTGATGTAGATTTGAAGTTCGTTGTGCAATTTTTTGGGTAATCAAGTATTGTAGCTGCTTCTATTAGTTATCAGAGAGAATCATTTCCACTACCCACAACAAGGTTATCACTGAATTCCAAGTAGGTCATTGTAACGTATGAGTTCCAATAAATGCAGTAGTAAGCATCCCACTTACTAGTGGATTAAAATGAAGCACGTTTGCTTCATCTCTTTCAATCGAAGCCCTAAACTACCTGAATCGAGCAATTAATTGAAAATGTGAAGTAAAAATAAAAATACCGAACTTACATCAGACCGCGAGGAGTGATTTGGGGCGAGCGCGAACGATTTGGGATTCGTTTTGGTAGACTTGCGATCTCAGAAAGCTATTTGGGTTAGGGTTCATCTGTTCGAGGTAGGGTAGCAATCTCGGACAAATATTTGAGGTAGATTCGTTCGTTCGCTTGTTTGAGGTAGGGTTCGTTCGATTTGGGGCTTGGTGTATTTTGAGTTTTATTTTATTTAAATGTTATGTTTGGATATATGATGTAAATATGTGATGTTTGAGGGCTATTTTAGTCCAATAGGTACGTGAGAGCAAAAGATGTTTCAAATGGATACTGCATAGAAAAAGCCTTCTGACAGGGTACTGATGCATAAATTTTTTTAGGTATTAGATATTTATCTCTAGATTACCGTATTTTTTAACTTGGTCTCACAATTGATTAATAAAAGAGTATTATATTGATCTAAAATCCAACCACACATTGTACAACTTTTTTTGGTCCTTAAGTAATAGGCTCCTATCAATGAAAGCCCATACAACCCAATATCTAGCGTTGAGGCTCCTCGTCGCTTCGAAAGCACATATAGACCCAACCCTTGAAATTGTTCAACCAAATGGTATGAGAAAAGAAAGGATTAGGCAACTACAAATTAATACTCTAAATCGGCTAATTTTTTGGGCTCAAACTTCGGCTCAAGCTCATGTAAAAAAAAAAAATTAACGAAAAAAAATATAAACAAAATATATTAAAAAAACTCAGAGCCGCTCGTGGGTTTTCAATGACTCATGAGCACTCGAGCTCGAGCTCGACTGTCACGAGCTCTGCTTACTCATCTTGCTGTCACGAGCACTCAATCACTCATCTTGCTATCACGAGTACTCGAGCTTGACTCATCTTACACCCTAGCATTGACTGAGCTAAAGTTGAATTGACTCATTAATTTCTCTTGAATGATAATGCAGTATGAAAGTATGCTTTTATTTATGGCTTACCACACCGTTGTCAGCTAAATGTTTTGAAAACCAAGTTTCAATAGATGGGAAAATTTCATGCATGTTATTCAGAAAATTAAAAGCAAAATATATTTTATTATATAAAATTTCAAAATTAACATACACAATGCGTTTCGAATGAATATGCGAGTCATAAAATACAAAACGTTTAGAAACTTCGACGAATGGCTAAAAACGCGATTATAAGTCTATTTAGCGACTCTCTGTACACATTTGACAATAATATCCCCACGCGTAACGTAATAAAAACACGAGTGCCCTAAGACATTCAGTCTCACTTTCATTCTCCGCAGCTTGGTGGGCGCTCTCTCCCTTCGTTCTTCTTCTTCTCCGGCTTCTTTCTTTCTTTCTTTCTTTTAATTTTCTTTTGATATTATCTACTTTATAATGCAGATCTAGCTCAATTCAAAGAATTTCGAAGAAGTGAATTCAAAGCATCCTTGGCCTCTCTGGATTGTTATTCACCCAGGTTTGTAACCTTAATCACTTATGTCTACGAAAATTGATTTGAGTAATGTTTAGCAATAATTATTCAGATCTTATTCATCTCAGAAAACTTGTTTGGATTTAATTGTTTTTATTGATTTTTTGGGATAGTTTTTTGAAAGATTTGTCGGGATATTTCTGATATTCATCTAATTGAGATTTTGGGTACGAAGTAATGATGGTTAGATTGATTTTTATATTTTCGTTTTGTGATTTATATTTCTTTTACGTTTTTATATTTTTCCGCTGAAGATGTTTTGTCAAATTTATTGCCTTTGTTGCTGATTTTTCCTATGTTGGGGCAAAAGAAAGAAATTTTGATATATATATATATATAAATATGTAATATTTGTCTACTTTTTGCAATCGTAACGTTTCAATGTCTATCTTTTGACTTTTCTAGTGTCAACTTTATGTCGAATATTATTTATAATATTATGTTTATAACTTTCGTACTCTGTTTTTTGTTTTTTGTTTTTTGGAAAAGTGGGCCGACCTCGATGGGCTGGCATAAAAGGCCGAACTGGGCTCGCCACTCGGCCTATTACGTCCCGTACCTTGCGTAATTAGTATCTGATTTGCAGTATACTAATATTAAACCAAAATATAATTATCAGATTTCTATTTAATTTGGACATTTTTTTTATGCATAGTTGTTTTAGGTTTAACACAATAGCCACGTACATATCTGTTACGCCCACTTTCAAATTAATTTCACCCTGAGCGTACTCGCCACTGACTCTGTCCACGTCGTCAATTGGCCGCGAGTATTGGTAAATCGCATACACTCGCGAGTGTCGTGAGATGATCAAATAAACCTTTCACTTCACAGCTAGTAACTGAGTAAACTGAAATAGTTCGCCTTTATTTCCTTTTTTTTCCTTCCAAAACCCTAATAGTGCAATCTCTCTAAGGAACATACTCGTCTTGCTTGCTCTGGTAATCAATGTTTTTTGCTGGGTTTATATCATCGCAGGTAGCTGTAAATTCCTTTTTTTTTTCGAGTAATTGATAGTGAATTTTGAGCATAATCACGTAATTAACGTTGGTTTAACAACATACTTTGAAGCATTTGCCGCCCAAATCGTATATATAAAGAAATACAGTGGTAAAATTTTAATTTATATGGTATATTTGTTTCCGTCAGCTGCTGCAGTTGTTAATAGTTTTCCATTTGTGCTGCGTTTGTGGTTTTTCTACAGTTTTATAGAGAGAAAGAAAAATGTCTGCAGAAGCCGAAGTGGCAACAGACTCTGCTGAAGCAGCCAGCAACGCCATGTCTGCAGAGGCTGCTGCTGATGTCTCAAAACAAGTTATTGAAGCCGCTCTAGATGTCACTGTACCTAATGGGGTTGAAACCGAAGCCAGCGGTGCAGAAAACGGGTATCGGGTCGGGGACATTGTGTGGGCCAAGATCAAAAGGCACCCTTGGTGGCCGGGTCAAATCCACGACCCGAAAGACGGGTCCGAATCCGCTGCTGGCCAAGAAGGCAATAAGCTCTTGGTCGCCTTCTTCGGAGACGGTTCCTCCTCGTGGTGCTATCCGGGACAAATTTTGCCCTTCGTCGAGAATTTCACCGACCTGTCCAAAGAAAGCACGTCGATGAGCTTCACGAACGCCGTGAATGAGGCCTTAGAAGAAGTCAGCCGCGTCCTCGATTCTTACATGACGTGCAGCTGCGTTTCGCCCGAGAAAAATAATGATGCCTTAAGTGGGCCCGCGGCCAAAAATGCTGAGGTGGACGCAGAAAGGCTTTCCCTTCCTAATTACGGGGCATCGGAGGTATTTTCGAGATTGGAAAAATTCGCCAAGAACGTGCCTTGTGATTCCGTTCTTGATCTCGGGGTTGTGAGGGGCTGGCTTTCGGCATTCCACCGTTCGAAGGGCGTCGACGGGCCCCGAGAATATCGGGAGCCCGAATATATCGAGGGCTTGGAGGATGATAATGACATTGCAGACGAGAACACGGGCGATGATGTCAGCGTCCCGTTGGGCCCGCAGGAGGGGGACGGCGATGAGCACAGGAAGAGGAGGAGGCAAAAGAGCGTTAACGAAATCATGGCTGAAGGAGCGAGCGTGAGCGTGTCTCCTCCTAAGAGACGCAAGCGAACGCCCGTTGTCTATGTTGAGACGATATATAAGTCGGGTGATAAAGACTCTGAATCTTCGAAGACAGCAGGTGAGGGCGGCTCTGACGTTGCGAGAAGTGGCGAATCGAAGCTGAAACTGAAAGCAATGGAAGCTGGGAACTCAAAGGATAATAAGAAGAAGAAAAGTGACAAAGGGAAGGGGAGAGAGACTGAATCTCCTGAAACGGTTACGGTTGATGAGGTGGTGAGTTCGAAGAGGAAACCGAAAAAGATGGAAGCTGTGGACACACAGGATTCTGAGAGAGTAGGAGAGGAAGCTGGGGATGATGTTGTGATGATTTTAACCCCGAGAGAGAGAAAGAGAAGCAAGTATCTGTCCGATCCTTACACAGAACCCACCGGCCGTGCGAGCTTTAAGAAGGGATCTGATGCTTCGAAAGAGATGAAATCCGACGGTGAAGGAGACCGTGCTGTTGTTATCACCAAGCCTGCTGAAGATAGCTCGGTTGGTGATGACGATGCGAAAGAGGGCAACGGTGGTGGTGATAGGGATGGTGCTGACTTGGATCTGAAGCTTTCATCTCTTAAATCGAAAGTTGATCTCACCGTTAAAAAGGTCAAATCTTCGAAAACCCGCGACCCGGAGAATCCCGAAGCTGCGAAGGAGGCTGAAAGGAAGAAAGGGTCGTCTGCTAAAGCTTCTAACACTGAGAAGAGTCGAGAGAAAGTTATGTCCGAGAAATCTGCTGCGGAGAGTTCTCAAGCGAAAGAAGAGGGTGCTTCGTTGTCTCTCGTGCTCGTTTTCTCCTCGGGATTTCCTTTGCCTTCAAAGGAAGAGACTCTCAAAGTGTATTCTAAATTCGGAAGGGTGAACGAACGAGAAACCGAGGTGTTTGTGGGTTCTCACTCTGCCCGGGTTGTCTTTGAGAACGTCGACGATGCTGATGTGGCGTTCAAATCTATGGCGAGCGAGAGTCCTTTCGGGAACGGGAGCATGGAGACGCAATATCTGCGTTATGGGCCAATTTCTCGTGGGCCCCACGCCCCCGAAAGGCGGGTAGACAGGGAAGTAGTTGTTGTTGTGAATGATGATGTTTTGTCTGAGATGAAGTTGATAAGGAACAAGCTGGAGATTACGGATGCGATCCTCGGGGCTTACCATGGGAAGTTTGAGGGAGCTGACAGGGAGATTTTGAAGGCGGAGCTTCGGAGTCTTGCGGAGGGAGTCGAGGCTTTTCGAGAGAGGGTCAATGAGTTGGCGGCACAGAGTGCGCCAAGCTCTGTCCTAGAAGAAGAAAAAAGAGGTGAGTAGTGAGAAAGTGGTATTATGTTCATTGTTGTGTTGTGAGATGAGATAAATATATACATATATACATTTGCATGAAGCGTTAAGACTTGGGAAACCTTTTCTTTCCCGCGTTTTCTTTTTCTTTGTCTGAGGATTTTAGTTTACTGTTTCTTTCTTATATCGAGACTTAGATTTAAAGGTTTTTTCTTTCTTTTCTTTCTTTTCTTTAAACGATAACTCGTTAATCGAGAGATAAGTATATGGGAAAAAAAGATAAATTTACGAATATTTATCGTAAGAAAATATGGGAAAAAACAAACGTTGCAATAAGAAATTGGTAGAAAATTAAATTATAAATCAATATTTAAGGAACGTTTACGTTAAATTTTTTTCCTTATTTATATAATGATAGGGTAGAGAATAATATACAAATAAGTAGTCAAAGTCAAAATTGAAACGATTCCAACGTTCTTTCCATAATTATACTAGGATTAATCATGACCAAGGAAGCATTTAATTTATGGTAACAGAAAACGTTTAGACAACCAATTACGTTCATATAAATAAGGTAACAAAAAAATTTAATTATATATATAACCAACTAGTTGGTTGAAAAAAAAATATGGGTCTTTTAAAAAAGTGGCCCTTGATTGGGTCAATTTAAAAATAATGGTCTCGTTGACGATTTTTTTGTCAATAACCCTTACTTTGTTTAAACGTTAATCATATTAACCAATTCTCATACTTAACTCATTAAAATTAAAAAAGAAAAAAGAAAAACGAAAATATGTCCTTACAGTTGCAATAACTGAACATGAGTCCATCTCCGTCTTTAACCATAACCATATAATCGATATGAATGCATTATCTTCTCCATTTTAAAGAACAAAGGGTAACCACACACATCTCTCACAAACCTAAAGCGACGCGAGCTGTTCTATTCGTTTAGTGCCGGAAAACAACTTCTCAAACAAAGAAAACAACAAGCATTTCAGCATATTTTACTAGTAAGCATTCGTTACATGAAAACTGCAATTTTAACGTCGAAAATTGTGAATTTACAGTCCACTAGCCCCGAAAATGAATGGGTTATTTCGTAGATATTGTGTACTAGCCAGAGTTGCGATTTTTCAGTTGTTATTACGAAAACTCAGACCTGAAAATACAAACTCTAGGGTCCAGTTTTTGGGCAGGGGACCCATGCAAAAAACGCAGGGGACCCAAACGTATATACATTGTACCCAAGCATATATCCAAAGTACCCGCGCATATGGGCTGCTGTTTTTGAAGTGCGTGAGACCCAGACTTAAAAACGCAGGGGACCCAAACGTAAAAGCATGGTACCCAATTATAAGTGCAAGGTCGCCGCTAGTGTTGCGTGCGGGTCCCCTGCCTTTATGCGCGGGTACCCTGCGTTTACGCTCGGGTCCCCTGCCTTTATGCGCGGGAACCCCGCATTTACGCTCGGGTACCATGCGTTATACATGCGGGTACCATGCGCTATACGCTCGGGTCCCATGCCTTTATGCGTGAGTACCCTGCCTTTATGTGTGGGTACCCTGCGTTTACGCTCGGGTCCCATGTGTCGAAAATCACACGTGATGGCCCCCTGCATTTATGCACATGTCACCTGACCCCATGTTCGGGTCCCATGCGCTGAAAATCATACATAAGCATGTTTTATGCCGACAAACGTTTTCTAAACAATAACTTTGCATAATATTGCAGGTGCTCAATATGACAATTACCAACATTGTATTTCAATTCGATGGTCGGTAGTTAATCGGCGAGGACAATACCTCGACTTGGTCCCCTGCGACAAATAGTAGCTGACATTCAATTTTGGTGGATGAGGACGCATGCACGTTACAAGACGTGAAGGACCAAATTGTAGCGGTGTTGTCGTTTCGCAACGACAATGCGAGACTGACGCTAAGCTATATGCCAAATGTAGGCTACAATTATCCCATGCCCATATACATCGATAGCGACTATGTTTTACGTGCTTACTTGGGTTTTGGTGGCCCTCAATCGAGACCCGTGGTTCATGTCGAGGTGGTGGAATGTGCGGGTGTGGCTCCATCGGCCGCAGTTGCTGGTTCATCTAGCTATAATATCAGACTCATAGCCGATTGCAATAAAAATGCGCAAATCGAACCGTTTGAGGGGTGCGGTTGCAGCCCATCTAACACACAATAATGCCATGTTACCGAAGATGAGGGTGATCGCGATGGCGTATGCTCTTAAATATGATATAGAGGTTCGTGCATATACATCAAGTTATAATTAAAACGAATAATGTTAAACTAGCACCACGCGCGATAGGCAGTGTACCTATCGTTTGTAGAATAGCTTAGCGAGTATCCGAGTATCGAACACGAGGAATAACATTGATTACTAGTAATTACCTATCAATTCGATATTTAGCCTAACAAATAGTTTGTAATTTTTGTATGTTTGAACTAGATCACGACAACTCAAACTAACACGATGAAACAACTTAAGACACGTCTGAGATTTAAAAGTAACTTTTCAAGTGGAGAAGAATGTGCTCGGGATTTCGAATCCCGTTAGGTATTGTCGACTAGGCCGTAAACCACCGTATCCACGCAGATAATGACTAAATCGCAGTAATTTCTTTTCACTCCCGAATTTGCTGTCGCCCTAAACGGTCGCGAGGATTTATATTGGTTTACCTATAGCGAGGGTCGACTATTTGCTTTCGCCCTATAGTCGACTCCTAACGTTTACGAAAGGACTAACCGTTCTTTAGCTTTCGCCCTCAACGGTATACCAAACGTTACACCAATACATAGACATATCAATGTGACCTTCAAAACAACACATAGACATATTGAATCGAAGAAACAATGTCGTAAACGATAAATAAACAATATCACGTGTTCACAAGTGTTATAACGCCCAAACGACAACTCTACCCAACGTTCATCTCATCCCGAGCACAAAAGAAGCTTAGCTACTCATGCTTAAGAGAGATCTACGAATTGTATACAAAATAAAGCACATATAATACATAGATCTTCCCTATTTTATGAGCCCACGCAGATCCGGCGTCCTTTATGCTAGATCTTGGATAAATTGAGCTTTGGATATTCACTTTAGCACCTAGGAATCGTCGTTTTGATTGATTCCTATGGGTCTTGAGACGTCCCTTAGGTGTATTTTATGTTTTGGAAGTGAGTTATGTCGATCTAGATCTAGATCTGGATTGAGAAGCGCGGCTTATATAGAAAGTAACAAACAACACGGCTTATCCCACCTACAAACACGGCCGTGTTTGAGGCCTGAGGCCCGCGTCTGCGATGCTTCGTCAACAACACGGCCGTGTATACCAAAGAACCAAACCGTGTTAACATGCTGAGGCTTCCTCTCTCATTGATGAACCACACACGGCCGTGTATCGTGTCCCTCTAGGCCGTGTGAAGTTGCCGAGGCTTTATATCATTTTCCTTCGAAGAAGCACGGCCGTGTTGGTTCTTGCCGTGGCCGTGTTTCCTATGAACATGGCCGTGTTGGTTGTTGGTTGGAGCCGTGTTGATTCGCCGAGGCTTAAAATCAATTGTCTTCAAGTAAACACGACCGTGTTGATACACAGTGAGGCCGTGTTTGTGGTAAACTTGGTCATTTTTGCTCCATATTCTCTCGATTGGTCCCGATTTGTTATCTTATGCTCCTTCAATATCAAAACATAGGTATAATCTTTAATATAAGTACAAGATAACTCAAATAAACCAAGTTACGACCTAAATATGATAAAGATAAACGTATAAAAATACGTTCATCAAACCTCCCCACACTTAAGCTTTTGCTTGTCCTCAAGCAAATTAGAACTGAGAAATGACACAAAATCGTGAGACAACTTCTTTGTAACTCCTCATGTAAGATAGAAAACATGAAATGGAATAGTGCAAGAAATTCGAAACAATGAACTAATGCTTAACTTGTAACAACACGAATTCCCTTAGCAACATTATTCAAGACTCGTACACGCTGGAATTCACTCAAATCACTCGGTGTATGGGCTAATGTATCGGTGAATTCACTCAATTCATGCAAAAGTTTATTCCTTACCAAAATCTTGCGAGTGGATTGTGAATCTACTAATCTCGGTGCTAGGTCGTGAATCAGAAGGTCTTCTCCGGGTTTTGTTTAGGTTCAGCTGACACAAGTGAGAAGACAAACTTTTTATCGAATAAGTCATAGAGGTAGTGTTGGGCTTGTGCCGTTGTACGATAGCGCGCCGCATACATCGTGGCTAACTCTTGCCATCCGAATTCTCTTCATATGATAATAATAAATTTTTTTTTACTCCTCTTTTCTCGTACCACTAAACTCCTCTTCTCTTAGTCCCTTTGCGGGATAGAGATTATCGAGGGAGGAGTTCTTAGCGAGAGATTATCGTCAAGGAGAACTCTTTTTTTTTTTTTTTTTTTTTTTGTTTTTTTTTTTTTCTTTTTTTTTTTTTTGATGGCCGGGCTGCGCTTTTCCACTTGGGCACTCGACTTCCACTTTTGCTGTCTCTTAAGTCAGTGGTTTATAATTCCGGGTTTCACAAATAAACAGGTTCAGGCTCAAAGTGGCTTACTACGGTGATCAGTCGTGGTCAGTAACTTTGGCTATGGACTTACTTCCTATTGCCTTCCTCATTTTCACACAACAACACCTTAAGCAGTATCACCACGAATCACACAAGAAAGTTCAAGGTAAAATAAACTATGCACTACTCGCACAACCAAAGAAGTGAGCAAAAAGCTCAATTAGCTCAAAAATCTCACAAAATGGGTCATGAGTATGGATTTTTTTATAATATCATTAAAGTCATTCGTGTCGAAAGAAATCAAGCAGAAGTGCATGTCCTAATTACTCACAAAATTCCTTAACATGCAGATTATCTATATGATGAGAAGCTAATAATATTGTCAAAGACTAAAAGAACATGCATTTCTCAACGCATATAAGATGAATTTATTTAAATGCGTGAACTCCCCTGAATTGATGAATCAATGACCATGGTGTGTTGTTTGAGTTTGAGCAGCAAGTCCTCCTCCCCACACTTGATGGTTTGATTGGGTTCAACATATTGCGTCACGTAGGTATCGTTTGGACGTTCACTCGTGACATTTCCTGATGTTTAAAGTGAAAAGAAATAAAAAGACGTCAAAACAAATATTACCAAAGCGCAATGGTCTAGCAAGTGATAATCTGCATTAAAGAAAAGTACATGCAAGCATGTAAAGTTCGCAAAAGAAACAACATAAAGATAAAATGAAACTAGAATTCAGGCTCCGGCGATGAATCGTGGGAATCATCGTCATTGGAAGATGATTCATCTCCTTGGTCAACGAGCTTACGGGACTCCGCGAGCAACTTCAAGGCATCTTGCACCTTCTTCATCGCCTTCTCCTGTCGGTCTTGCCTCTTTTGGAGCTTTCGTTGCTCCTTCTCGTGGCGGCGATGAGCAGCTGCATTCTCTTCCCTATCCACATTCCGAGCCGCCTCGTAAAATTGTTGGTCCTGAGCTCGTGTCTCCTCGTAGTACTGTCGATCCTGAGCTCGCTGCTGGGTTATATCATCGCGAAACGCATTGAAGCGGTAGTCGAAATCTGCAGCTCTCATGTAGGGGTCGACGCCCGATGATCCTCCGGGGGCGAATGAGGAAGGGCCGGCCGAGTGTGAAGGTCCTTCGAATGCGGGGTCGATTGGTGCCGGTATCGGACCTTCGATGGCCAAGGGCTGTGGGATGTCGGTGTGGTGGCGATAATTCTCGTGCCATTGATAGAAGTAGTTCTCCTTGACCCATCCCGATAGCTTCGAGATCATCCTCATCCTACACAACATCGCGGCATTCAATGACTTCCACCCGCCAACTTTTGTCATTTCCGGAGCATTCGCCGGCCAATAACCCAAACCTTTCACCACCTTAGTGATGAACGGTACCACGACAATCTTCCCGTTCTCGTGTGCCTCGGACTGCTTCCTAAAGCCGAGTGCCATGGCGATCCCAAGGTTGACTTTATGTCCGTTGAACATCCGGGAAAGGTAGAAGAGATCCCGGAGGGTGACGACG
Source organism: Linderniella brevidens (assembly GCA_004919715.1). Classification (NCBI taxonomy): domain Eukaryota; kingdom Viridiplantae; phylum Streptophyta; class Magnoliopsida; order Lamiales; family Linderniaceae; genus Linderniella; species Linderniella brevidens. Next base: position 6,023,284 of record SWDC01000148.1, read on the forward strand.
CCGTTGGACTCTCCTCGTGGGGTGACAGAGGTGGAAAATAGTCGATGAATGTAACTTAGTCCCGGTGCTTGCAACGAGGAGGCCTTCGATTGTGTACTTTTATACTCGGGCGCAACTTCATTTGGTCCCCACGGGCGAATCATTGCGTGCCAACGCGCGTTCCTCTCTTCTTTCTTGTCGAGAACACGCTTGTAGTTATCATCTGGATGGGGGTCATTGGCGTTTTGGATTCTTGCAACTTCACATCCCAATGCCTTACAAAGAGAGTCGACATTCGTCACCCTCTCCCTATTGAATGCACGGAATTTTACTCCGTTTCTATATGTGTGTTCGTTAAAGGAGAAGGTGGTGAGGAACTCGAGAGTGAGCTCTTCGTAAGCCACTTCATCGATGCTGAAGAGGGCGTCCCAACTACTATTGGAAAGGTAGTTATCGACTTGTTGGACGATGTTGAGGTGGTCGAGCGTCTCTCGGTGAAGTCGATCGGTCCGCATGAATGTCATTCCCTTTAGCTTCTCGTAACGTTGTTCTCGGGGATCATCGGCGAAGTTGGTCATGGCCGCAAGCAAATTTTCTGTTTGTTCGGTATTTGCTCGACGCCGATTTCGTGGTGGTGGACTGGCGTTCGGGTTACGAGATGAGCTAGCACGAGAGGGATTTCTACGAGACATTGTACCTGCAAAACTCAAAGTGGGTCTCGAGAAATAGCATAATAGATTAACCATCTCGACTCGACCAAACTTTCATAATTATTGAATGAGCACGTCAAATTCCAAGGAATAAAATTAAAATCATATGAGCATGTCAAGCATTAAACTGGAATTAGGCAAGTCCAAGTCGAAAATTAACACCATTTATGAAATAAGAAATTCGTGAATTGAGCATCAACATCAAAATTTTTGGGCTTGACATTTCATCGAACACATTCAATGCATATAGAGAGGGGCGAATTAAACCAAGAAAATCGATGAAATTGGTTTGCCCAAGGTGCTACAACATAGTTTTAACCCAACAATCATTAATCAAGACATCACTTAAGCGAATTTCACGAAATCTTAAAAGTTGAAAATTTAGGGTTAATGAGCAAATCATACCTTTCCCGCTTAGATTTCGGTTTCTCGCGTAGTTGAGATGTGTGTCTACGTTATAGGAGATGTTTCCGGAGCTAATACATTTGAAATTGATGATTTTCGTGTGTGTTGCGGGTGTGGGATGGCGTATATGAGTTGTGTTAAATGAGCTCCATCGACCTCCTCCTCTATTTTTATGTTGAATTCGTCAACAACACGGCCGTGTAGTTTACTACACAAGCCGTGTTAACATCGCGATTTTTTTTTGTTTTTTTTTTTTTTGTTTTTTACAGTTATAATTTAATTTAATTTAATTTTTTTTTTATATATAAGGTTTCAAACACGGCCGTGTATGAGGCCGTGTTCACCACTTTATTAATTTTTTTTTAATTTTATTTTTTTAATTTAATTAAATTTTTTTTTTTTTTTTTAAAGTTGGAAACCAACACGGCCGTGTATGAGGCCGTGTAGATCCACCGAGGCTTCAAAACTTTCAGCCTTATCTTAGCACAGCCGTATGAGTATAAACCGTGGCCGTGTTGATTTCTACCCAGAATAAACACGGCCGTGTATATTGATTACATAGGCCGTGTTAAAAGTGCGCAGTTTTTTTTTTTTTTATATATATATATTTCTTTATAAATATTTTTATTTTGCAATGAACACGGCTGTGTTTATGGCCGTGTTACCACGTGAATTAAATTTTTTATTTTTTTTGTAATATATATATATTTTTTTATTTTTTTTTTATTTGGCAATCAACACGGCCGTTTGTTATGGCCGTGTTACCATCATTTTTTCGTTTTTTTTTTTTTTACAGTTATAATTTAATTTAATTTAATTTTTTTTTTTATATATAAGGTTTCAAACACGGCCGTGTATGAGGCCGTGTTCACCACTTTATTCATTTTTATTTTATCTTATTTTATTTTTTTAATTTAATTAAATTATTAATTTTTTTTTTTTTTAAAGTTGGAAACCAACACGGCCGTGTATGAGGCCGTCTAGATCCACCGAGGCTTCAAAACTTTCAGCCTTATCTTAGCACGGCCGTATGAGTATAAACCGTGGCCGTGTTGATTTCTACCCAGAATAAACACGGCCGTGTATATTGATCACATAGGCCGTGTTAAAAGTGCGCAGTTTTTTTTTTAATATATATATATATTTCTTTATAAATATTTTTATTTTGCAATGAACACGGCTGTGTTTATGGCCGTGTTACCACGTGAATTAAATTTTTTTTTTTTTTTTGTAATATATATAATTTTTTTTTATATTTTTTTTTTATTTGGCAATCAACACGGCCGTGTGTTATGGCCGTGTTACCATCGTTTTTCGTTTTTTTTTTAAATATATTTATTATTAGTATTTATTTTTTATATATATATTTTATTTTGCATTCAACACGGCCGTGTTTATGGCCGTGTTACCACGTGAATTAAAATTTTAAATTTTTTTTTTTGTAATATATATATATATATTTTTTTATTTGGCAATCAACACGGCCGTGTTTATGGCCGTGTTACCATCGTTTTTTTTTTTTTTTTAAGCCAATCTTGACGTAGGTCTATAATAGTTGGGCCCGTAAATATGGTATTTACATTAACTTGAGCTGAACTATTGTTAGGTGTGACATAACGCATGGACATCAAATCTTTTATAGGGATTATGGATATGATTTTGTAACGAAAAAGACAAATCCGATTTTGTTCATAATGGCGCTGCTTTCCACAAGTAAAAAAGACGGCGTTTTGAAGAAAAAAATCGGATTGCGAAATTAATGATGCCTTATCATTTCGTTGCGCTCATGCCTATAAATAGGAAGTGTAGTTGTAGGCTTTACTGCACCACAACATAAATCTTCCCCGATTATATCTTTTAAGCTTCGCAATGTATAATTTCGGAGAAGATGCAGAGCGTGAGAACATCCCTCAAGAAACCTTCAGGATGGAAAGTCTAGAAAGGCTCAAGCTTGAGTTATTCATCCTTTTGGGTTTGCTCGGGGTTGCAATCGCCGCTTTTGTGGCGTGGGTCGTTACGCATTGTACTTGCATATAATCACTATGTAATCGTGCTTACTAAAGCAAGGAAGCTTTAGCTTCCAGGCTTCTATGTATCATGTTGTAACACTATGTCCATCGATGTAATCGTTATGTCACCACGCTCATTTCGCATCTCTATCATTCAACTCCCCTTTTATTACTATTATTATTATTATTATTTTTATTAGTGATAAATAAACGTGAAATGCAACTAATCTTAAGTTATAAAGTAAAGTAAACGTGAATGCAATTACCTGGGTTGCCTCCCAAGAAGCGCTTCTTTAACGTCGTAAGCCGGACGTACCTTTTCACGCTTTACCCTAGGTTGAAGTCGAGGTGCATGACCTCGTTATCACTTGGTGCTTTCTCGCCTCCGAAATAGTGCTTCAAACGTTGGCCATTAACCTTGAAAGTTCCCTGTTCATCATTATAAATCTCGACTGTACCGTACGGGAAAACACGAGTAATAATGAATGGTCCAGACCAACGTGATCTCAACTTTCCGGGAAAGAGCCTAAGTCGAGAATTAAAGAGGAGTACTTGATCCCCTTCTCGAAATTCTCTCCGTTGCTTAATCTTTTTATCATGATAAGTCTTTGAACGCTCTTTATACATTCTTGCGTTATCGTATGCCGATAAACGCCACTCATCAAGCTCATTGACTTGGAGCTTACGTTTTTCACCGGCTCGCTCCAAATCAAGATTTACTGACTTAGTTGCCCAATAGACTTTATGTTCTAATTCGACGGGAAGGTGACACGCCTTTCCGTAAACTAGTTTATACGGTGTAGTACCTATGGGTGTCTTGTATGCCGTTCTGTAAGCCCAAAGTGCATCGTTCAATTTACTCGCCCATTTTCGCCGGTTCCCGTCTATGGTTTTCTCTAGGATGCGTTTCAGCTCCCGATTTACAACTTCTACTTGACCACTAGCTTGAGGATGATAGGGGGTAGAGACACTATGTTTAACACCATACTTTTCTAAGGTTCGTTCAAGTTGGGTGTTACAAAAATGAGTACCCCTATCACTAATGATGCATTTAGGTGTCCCAAACCGTGAGAACAACGCTCGTAAGAATTTAACAACGACTCTCGCATCGTTAGTGGGTAGGGCTTGGGCCTCGGCCCACTTAGACACGTAATCAACAGCCACAATAATATACTTGTTATTGTACGAACTAGGAAAAGGGCCCAAAAATCTATGCCCCAAACATCAAATACTTCGCATACTAAAATAAAGTTCTGGGGCATTTCATCGCGTTTTGAGATATTACCTGCTCGTTGGCATTGATCACACGTGTCAACGTACCTATGAGCATCCTTAAAAATCGTCGGCCAGTAGAATCCACATTCTAACACCTTTTGTGCAGTGCGATTGGCTGCATAGTGTCCTCCGGCAGGTCCGCTGTGGCAATGCTCGATAATCTTCATTGTTTCCGGGAAAGAAACACAACGTCGAATGACTTGGTCTGCACATCTCCTGAAAAGAAAAGGGTCTTCCCAAAAGTAGTATTTCAAGTCGGAAAAGAATTTCTTCTTTTGTTGACTTGTATACTCTTTTGGTAGGATCCTCGCAACAAGATAATTAGCAAAATCTGCAAACCACGGGACTTCTTCATTTACCACTTTTATGGCGTATAGATGTTCCTCTGGGAACGTGTCGTGGATCGTTTTGTTGTCGGGGTTCAATATCTCAGATTCTTCTAGTCGAGAGAGGTGATCTGCTACCACGTTCTCGGCACCCTTCTTGTCGCGGATTTCGATATCAAATTCTTGAAGGAGCAAGATCCATCGAATAAGCCGCGGCTTTGCGTCTGGCTTTGCTAGCAAGTACTTCAATGCAGAATGGTCAGTAAAAACAACAACTTTAGTCAAAATAAGATATGACCTGAATTTGTCGAAGGCGAATACGACAGCGAGAAGCTCCTTTTCGGTGGTAGTGTAGTTGCATTGGGCTGAGTCCAATGTCTTACTCGCATAGTGGATCGGTCGAAAGTGCTTATCCTTTCGCTGTCCCAGTACAGCTCCAACTGCGTAGTCACTAGCATCGCACATAAGTTCAAAGGGTAACCCCCAATCGGGAGCAACCATAATAGGTGCAGATATCAACTTTTCCTTAAGCAAATTGAAAGCATTAATGCATTCATCATTAAATTTAAATGGAGCATCTTTTTCTAGCAGCTTAGACAGAGGTCGTGCAATTTTCGAAAAGTCTTTAATGAATCTTCGATAAAATCCTGCATGACCTAGGAAACTCCTAACAGATTTCACGTTCGAGGGAACAGGTAGTTTTTCTATCGTCTCTACCTTAGCCCGATCCACTTCGATTCCTTTAGAAGAAATCTTATGTCCCAATACTATACCCTCTCGAACCATGAAATGACATTTTTCCCAATTAAGTGCTAGATTAGTCTCTTCACAGCGTGCTAACACACATTTAAGATTAATTAGACAAGCATCGAAAGAGGTACCAAAAACTGAGAAATCATCCATGAACACTTCCATGATTTCGCCCACCAATTCGTTGAAAATTGCCATCATGCATCGCTGAAACGTGGCTGGGGCATTACAAAGACCAAATGGCATTCGTCGATAAGCAAACGTACCAAACGGACAGGTGAATGTCGTCTTCTCTTGGTCCTCCGGAGCTATTGGAATCTGCAAGTAACCTGACAGGCCATCAAGAAAACAGTAAAATGCATGTCCTGATAACTTTTCAAGCATTTGATCAATAAAGGGTAAAGGAAAATGATCCTTTCTCGTGGCATCGTTCAATTTTCTGTAGTCGATGCACACGCGCCATCCAGTTACGGTTCTCGTCGGAATCAACTCGTTCTTTTCGTTGGGAACGACCGTCATGCCTCCTTTCTTTGGAACCACTTGGACGGGACTCACCCATGCACTATCTGAGATCGGGTATATCACTCCGGCATCCAGTAGCTTAATGACCTCCTGCTTCACGACATCCTTCATGTTGGGGTTTAGCCTCCTTTGCCGTTGGGCGACAGGTTTGAAGTCATCCTCCATGAGAATCTTATGTGTGCAGAAGCTTGGGCTAATTCCCCGAATGTCAGATATCTTCCATGCTAAGGCCTTTTTGTGTTCACGCAACACCTTCAACAACTGGTCTTTTTGCCTGCCGTCAAGACTTGATGATATTATCACTGGTAGCTTCGACTTGCCTTCTAGAAATGCATATTCGAGATGTTCGGGCAATTGTTTCAACTCTAGGACAGGTGGCTCTTCGATCGAGCTCTTTTCTTTGTCCTCCTCTTTACTTTCGTGGACTTCCGTCACAAGCTCGTCATAATCTTCTTCGCACTCATCGGTGGCCACCATCATGGATGATTGTGTATCGCCCCTGCCAAAAACCTGCGACAGACCTTGCACAGAAAAGATAAAGTCATGTTCAAAGATATCCAAGTAATAACACTTATCGTCAAGTGAGCTAGGACTTTTCATAGAATCTGCCATGTTAAGTCACTTTCTCGCCATCAACCGTCAAGGTCAAAGTACCATTTCTAACATCTATCATGGTTTCACCAGTGGCCAAGAATGGTCGACCTAAGATAAGAGGAATATTTTCATCTTCCTCCATATCCAAAATGACGAAATCGGCGGGAATTATGAACTTGTCCACTTTCACTAGGACATCCTCGACAACACCGCGAGGGTATTTTAAGGATCTATCAGCCAATTGGAGGCTCATCGTAGTGGGTTTTGGCTCGCCTAAACCTAATCTCTTAAACATAGAATAAGGCATCAAATTTATACTAGCTCCTAGGTCGGCTAATGCACGTTCAACAACAACATCTCCTATAAGACAAGGAATAGTAAAACTCCCTGGATCCTTAAGTTTCTTCGGCATTTTACTTTGTAAAATGGCTGAACACTCTCCTCGTAGGCACACAGTAGAAACGTCTTCGAGCTTCCTTCGGTTGGTGAGCAAGTCCTTGAGGAACTTCGTGAAACGAGACATCTGCGTAATAGCTTCAACAAACGGTAAGTTTATATGCATTTGTTTACACATACCCATAAATTTTCCAAATGGCTCCTCGTCTCGATCCTTCTTCAACCTAGCCGGGTATGGGATCTTTGGTTGATATGGCTTCACCGGTGGTCGACGGGTCTCCTTCTCCGTTTCTCTTTCAGCTTCACCCTTTTCGAGTTTCTCACCTTCGATTTTCTCAACGTCTTGCTCTTTGTGGACCTCGATATCAACTTTTTCTGTTGGTTGCTTCATCGCGGACTGCTCTCGCTCCTGCAATTCCTTCCCACTCCTTAAGGTGACGGCCTTGCAATGTTCCCTTGGATTCGTTTCAGTATAGCTCGGGAGCGAACCTTGAGGTCGTTCCGCCAATTGTTTCGCTATTTGGCCCACTTGTTGCTCCAATTTCCGTACTGAAGCATCCGTGTTTTGAGCTCGTAAATCGATGGTTTGGAAATGTTCTTCCATCTTCGTTAATCGGCTCTCATGGGCTTGAGTGGTCTTGTTGAAGTTCGAGAGGAGAATCTCCATCATACCTTTCATCTCCTTCATGTCATTAGATCCCGACCCTTGAGCTGTATTTTGATAATGATTGCTCGATCCTCCAGATTGAAATCCCGGTGGTGGCCCTTGCTGGAATCCGGACTGCCTCTGCATCTGATGGCCTTGATTACCGTAGGACATGTTAGGGTGTGCTCGAGGTTGAAAACTCATCTGACCTTGGTAATTGCCCATGTAGTCAACATGCTCTAAGGGTGGTGTGGCTTGACATTCCGAAGTCTCGTGAGCTGCACCACAATTACCGCAGTGAGGTATGTATGGTATTTGTTGAGGTGGTGCTGCAGCCATCGGGGTTATCACAGCGTTGACGGCTTGCGGTTGAGCAGCCTTTGGTATGAGAGCATTTAACACCGTCTGAAGTTGAGTTTGCGTCGTGGCCATTTGCTGTTGAAGAGCATCAAACTTAGCATTCATCGCTGTATCGTTGCTCACTTCGAACATTCCAGGCGCCTTCATTCTTGTGTTGCCTCGCATGAAGCTATTTCTCGTATATTCTTCGATTAAATTCCATGCTTCAGTGGCACTAAGCTTCACAAGTCCTCCGTTTGCGGCACCGTCTAGCATATGAGCCGTTTGATCGTTGAGTGCCTCGTGGAATCTATTGATGATTGCTGCCTTCGTCATTCCATGCTGCGGGCATTTCTTCAACAACGCTTTGTACCTCTCCCATACTTCGTAAAGATTCTCCGTGTCTTTCTGATGAAAGAGTGAAATTTCAGTCTTAACCTGAGAACCTTCGATTGCGGGAAAAAGTAGCCAAGAAAAGCCCCACGCAGCTCGTCCCAAGTAGTGATAGATTTTGGTGGTAATAGCTCCAACCACTCCTTTGCCTTATCTTTGAGAGAGAATGGAAACAACATAAGCTTGATTGCATCATTCGACACCCCATTGATTTCGATGATGTCCGTAATCGCCAAGAATGCTTTGATGTGTTTGTACGGATCATCTTCAGAGTTGCCCTCAAATTGAGCCGTTTGAAATATCATTTGAAGCCACGAGTTCTTCAACTCAAAATTGTTGATTGCTATCGGTGGTATGACAATTGCCGACTCCGTACCACCGAGTGTATCGTTCTTGAGCAAATCTTGCAGTGATTGCTCCTCGTTATTAGTTTCTTGATCTGCCATCTCCTTCGGTGTTCCCGAACTATCGACTGACGTCTCTGGGGGAGAGGTGCTTGCGGTGTCCTGAGAGTAATCAACTAGCTGAATTGATTCGTCGGACGAATGACTTTCGGAAGTTTCTTGTCTCAGACTTCGTCGCAATGTACGCTCAAAATTTGGAGATCCTTCAACAAGTGGATACGATGGATGGCTTCGGGTCATTCACCGTATAAGTGTACCTGAAAAAGTCAACGAACCACGGTAGCTATGTAACGAAACACAAACCAAAAGACACAGATAAGAAACGTTGATTAACTAGAATTAAATAACAAATAAGTAAATGGCTAAATTACCGAACTCGAGTTTTCCTAATATCAATCTAACTCCCCGGCAACGGCGCCAAAAACTTGATCGCGATGGCGTATGCTCTTAAATATGATATAGAGGTTCGTGCATATACATCAAGTTATAATTAAAACAAATAATGTTAAACTAGCACCACGCGCGATAGGCAGTGTACCTATCGTTTGTAGAATAGCTTAGCGAGTATCCGAGTATCGAACACGAGGAATAACATTGATTACTAGTAATTACCTATCAATTCGATATTTAGCCTAACAAATAGTTTGTGATTTTTGTATGTTTGAACTAGATCACGACAACTCAAACTAACACGATGAAACAACTTAAGACACGTCTGAGATTTAAAAGTAACTTTTCAAGTGGAGAAGAATGTGCTCGGGATTTCGAATCCCGTTAGGTATTGTCGACTAGGCCGTAAACCACCGTATCCACGCGGATAATGACTAAATCGCAGTAATTTCTTTTCACTCCCGAATTTGCTGTCGCCCTAAACGGTCGCGAGGATTTATATTGGTTTACCTATAGCGAGGGTCGACTATTTGCTTTCGCCCTATAGTCGACTCCTAACGTTTACGAAAGGACTAACCGTTCTTTAGCTTTCGCCCTCAACGGTATACCAAACGTTACACCAATACATAGACATATCAATGTGACCTTCAAAACAACACATAGACATATTGAATCGAAGAAACAATGTCGTAAACGATAAATAAACAATATCACGTGTTCACAAGTGTTATAACGCCCAAACGACAACTCTACCCAACGTTCATCTCATCCCGAGCACAAAAGAAGCTTAGCTACTCATGCTTAAGAGAGATCTACGAATTGTATACAAAATAAAGCACAGATAATACATAGATCTTCCCTATTTTATGAGCCCACGCAGATCCGACGTCCTTTATGCTAGATCTTGGATAAATTGAGCTTTGGATCTTCACTTTAGCACCTAGGAATCGTCGTTTTGATTGATTCCTATGGGTCTTGAGACGTCCCTTAGGTGTATTTTATGTTTTGGAAGTGAGTTATGCCGATCTAGATCTAGATCTGGATTGAGAAGCGCGGCTTATATAGAAAGTAACAAACAACACGGCTTATCCCACCTACAAACACGGCCGTGTTGGTTCTTGCCGTGGCCGTGTTTCCTATGAACATGGCCGTGTTGGTTGTTGGTTGGAGCCGTGTTGATTCGCCGAGGCTTAAAATCAATTGTCTTCAAGTAAACACGGCCGTGTTGATACACAGTGAGGCCGTGTTTGTGGTAAACTTGGTCATTTTTGCTCCATATTCTCTCGATTGGTCCCTATTTGTTATCTTATGCTCCTTCAATATCAAAACATAGGTATAATCTTTAATATAAGTACAAGATAACTCAAATAAACCAAGTTACGACCTAAATATGATAAAGATAAACGTATAAAAATACGTTCATCAGAGGGTTTTGAAGAAGACCTTGCTGGACCGTCCGGGCGTAGGGATGACTCGGGTTGGCAGTTGAACGAAAATGAAGATGAGCCAATCGAACACATTAACGACTCGGAAGAGGAATTCATAGCACGTGATAAGAACGATGATGAAGATGATGATGTATATCGTAACCCTGTAGATGAGGCTGCTGATGTTACTTTCGCATTTCCGAACGGTTCAAGCCTACACGTTGGGCAGCAGTTTCGTGACCAGGCGGAAGTTATTGAGGAGATCTCCAAAATCGCCTTGGCGCGTCGTTCGAGTGCAAATTAGTAAAGTTGAACAAGACTTTGTATGTAGTGAGATGCGCGATAGAGCAATGTTCGTGGCGCTTTCGAGCTGCAAAAGATAGGGATTCTCCTTTCTTCCCGGTACAGACATATTGCGGCACACACACATGCAGCGTGTCTCATTGACATCGAAGACATCGACAAGGAAGTTCATTGGTTGTATCTAGGATGCTTCTTGACAATTTTAGCGGGCCGAAAGACAATCCCGCACCAAAGGCTATCATGTCTATGATGCAAAATAGGGGGTTGGATGTTTCTTATTACATGCATTGGAAATGGATGAATCTCGTTACGGAGGAGTTGGTCGGTAACGGGACGATTTCTACGCTTTGATCCGGCGTACTTGGAAACTGTGAAGCAAATGAACGCGGGAAGTGTCACAGATTGAGAGATGGACGAGGAAAACAGATTCAAATATCTGTTTTTGGCATACGACGCATGCATAACGTGATTTGCTTTCATGCGGAAGGTAGTTTCTATAGACGTCACTTTTTAATGGAAAAGTACAAAGGGGTGATGCTCGTTGCAACGGCGCAAGACGACGATTACCATCAATATCCTGTCGCATGGTCTATTGCGAGCACCGAATCTACCAAATCGTGGACGTGGTTCTTGACGAGATTAAAACGGATCGTGGCCGACACAAATAATCTCGTCATAATTTCTGAAAGACATGGCGGTATAAAGACAGCCATCCCGGCAGTATTCCCAAATGCATTTCACGGATTCTGTGCATGGCATATTCAACAAAATATAAAGACCCGTATGAAGGAGAAAGGTGCGTGTGCATTATTCCTTAATATAGCATACGCCTATAAGACGAGCGATTGCGATCGATTGTTGGAAACGCTAAAGGAACGTTACTATACGTACATTGATATCAACACTAAGACAAAATGGACAAGATTGTATTGTCTGAGATCAAGGTACAACATCATGACCACAAACGGCTCGGAGTCGATAAATGCCGCTCTACGTGCGGATAGAGAGTTTCCACTCGTAGGATTGTTGGATTCGATACAACGTTTGACGAAAACTTGGTTTATTAAACATCGAAGAACTTGCGAATCTTTGATGACAGCCAATGTCACGTCATTTACGCTGAAGGTCGAGTCAATCCTACGGTCGCACTACATAATTTCACAAAATCTACACGTGGCGGAAATTGACATTCAAAGGTATAATGTATACGGGCATGGAGTCAACGAGGTGGTCGATATCGAGACGAAGTCCTGTAGTTGTAAGATGTTCGATATCAATCGTATCCCCTGTGCGCACGCCATTGCGGCTTGTGGTGTCGTTAATGTAGGTGTTTATTTGCTAGTGCATGCGTATTACAGATTGGAGACATTGAAATTAGCGTACGAGGGTACCATATGGCCTGTCACCGAGCGTGTTGAAGGAATTGTAAATATGCTGCCACCTATCGTTGACCCAAAACGTGGAAGATCACAAAAAAATAGAATGCCTTCCGTCGGAGAATTCGGTAGGAGGAGGTAAATTGTAATAGATTTGTACGTGTGTATTCGAATTGTATGTTGGCATGTTTGGTAAATTGTATGTTGGAATGTTATGTATGGAAATTCGGTATGTTGGAATGTTTGGTATGTATATTGTAATAGACATCGAAATTTATTGGATCAATGAATGTTGGCATGTTTGATATGTTGGTTTGTGTGGGTACCGTGGGCACTTGCGCGAGTACCGTGCGCCATATGTGCGGGTACCGTGGCCTGTTGTGCGGGTACCTTGCGCCACGTGTGCGGGTACCGTGCGCCGCATGTGCGGGTATCATGCACTATATGTACGGGTACGTTGCGCCGCGTGTGCGGGTACTTTGCCGCATCAGCGCGGTACCAAACGCGCACATCGACGGGTACCGTGCGTACATGTACGGGTCTCGTGCGCCATATGTGCGGGTACCGTGCGTATGCAATCGGGGTCTCGTGCGCATACAGTTGTCAGACGTTGTCAGTACGTTATATCAATCGAGTCAACATTTTACGTCGGTCGTTGTCAGTACGTTAAATCATTAAAAAATATAATCTTTCAGATCAAATGATCGGGATAATCATTCAACAATAATTATTGATAAATCATAATGACAAAATAATCGCAGTAATCGTTAAACAATTATTCTGAAATTATTGTTAAAATAATTATCTTTTTAAAATAACCGACACGGGTACCAAATCAGCAAGTGCGGATACCATGCGCTATACGTGCGTGTACCGTGCTCTATACGTGCGGGTACCGTGCATTAGTGTGCGGGTACCGTGCATTAGTGTGCGGGTACCGTGCCTGTATGCGCGGGTACTAGCTTTACAAAATCAAGATCCATCTTTACAAAATCAAAATCCAAGATCTAACATATCAAAATCCATCTTTACATAAGCATGTTCCATTTTTACAAAATCCAATGCGCACAACTTATTCATTCCAAGAAGCCCAATCATTAAGGCGAATGGAAATACAAAGGTACTCCCGAAATTGCGTCATCTGCCGGCCGGTAAGCTCCGCAACGTTGTAGCCACACAACACGTGAACCCCACAGTCGCCACTGAAAACATCCGAAAGTTTAATAATGAGATAAGATGTATTAAACTAAACTAATAATGGAATTATGACAACTACATTTACGAATTTTCTTGGTTCTTGAAATTGGGGACCCTATCCACCTTCCACTTTCTAAACGCGCTTGGAATTAAGCCAAGTTTCTTGAGTACGAGCGAGACTACAAATTGTAGCCCGTTCAACGTCGCGTTCATGTTGCGCATGTCGACATAGCAGGACGGATCCGAGTCGAATACCCGTATGGAGTTGTTTTTCCAATCGGGGACTGTAAGAACCCAATGAGCGATGGTCTGCACCGGCACCACGAGATAGTCAGCAACTCGCCAGGACACCGCCGGCCAGTCCTGATCACGTCCCTCTGCATAGTGGACCAAATATGTCATCATGTCCTTTACAGACTTCTCGTTTGCTATGCAGTCCCGATCAATGCTCTCATTCAACCCGAATCCGACGAAGGCAATAGCACGAGAGCAGAAGGTATGAACCCTCTGCATTTCGACGAATCCTCTAATGCCTTCGTCAATGTGCTACAAAATAAAAGGAAACAAGTTACTTTAAAAAACGTATTAAAGGATTAGTACTTGCGTATAAGTCTTCTTCATATCGCGTTGTCGAGCCAACACGAAGGCGTGTATAGCTTTTGGAACCACTTCCTGGTTCGATATGAACCGCACAAGCATAACAGACGCTCATTCTCATCCATCGTATCGATCATGTGCTTTATCCAAGGCCACATCTTCAGCTTTCTCTTCATGTGCCTCTCCAGCAGCTGTGGGTTTTGGCTGTTCGGCACGCGATTTTGATTCGGATCGGTGAATGGGGTCACTTGGTTCTTGGAAGGTCTGCTCTCGCGAGGCGGCGTCGACTTTGCCACGACGCCTTTACCCTTATCGCGGTGCAGGGCGACTGGATCGGGACCGCGGCTTCCACTGGGAGCTCGGGTTCAACCGGGACCTCGGGCTTTACAGGTGCCTCGGGTTCCGAAGGGTAGAATGCCTTATTCGAGCCACTGGCCTCAAAACCTAACAACAAAACACTTCAACGTCAAAGTTTATACTTTAGAAAACCTATTGCAACAAATTAATTATAGGGATTTTACCATGCGACTGGTGCGTCGGAAACTCTCGATTGACCCCGTACCACCCATGCTGCAGGTTTTACTGCAAGTCATGCATCGAGTGCTTGAAGCCGACGACACTCGCGCCCCACTCTTGAGCCGTGGACCAACGTTCGTCATACGAGTCCCGGAACTGCGAGATGCTCGTGCAATATCGTCGAAACGGCTATTCACCATCTCGAAATTGTGGTCCACGCATCGTGTAAACTCATCGAATTGATCCCACGTGGGGCCCGAGTATTGTTGTAGAGGAGGGGATTTTTACCATGGGGGTGAGGGGGGACAAAATTGGTCCGCCTCTTCCTCGAAATGCAACTGATGCGATAGCTGCGGGATGGACTGTGCGACATGCATTTGTGCGAGCTCATCCCCGGCCGCCACATGGCGTACGCACTTTACCTCCACACCTTCCTCAAGCAGCATCGTAATATGGTCGAGGACTTCATGCTACTCCTCCACGTGGAAAATGCTTTATAGGAAGTAAGATGCGTTCATCTCCGATATTGTGGGGCTCATCAACCCAGATACGGGTGACCCTTTGGGGGCATTGACGATCGTCTCCATCTTCGGAAACCTTTCGTTACCCAGTCATTGGCGACCCACCGGCAGATCCGTGGGGTCACCACATCCACCTCGTCTCTACGATAGGCTTGCGCCTACCGAATACCCGATATGCACTCGTACGCCAGTACCTAAAATGCAACGAAACCAAATTAACAAATATATAATCAAAATTAAATATATATCTACGATTTTAAATGACGACGGACCTGAATCGGATTTACGAAGCCACTAGTCAGTAGCCCGCAGTGTTCGCTCCCCTCGTTTCGAGCTCGTTCCCAAACAAAATCCCTCTTCTCCCTTAGGTTTATCTTCAGCGAGCGTATCACATCTTTGAAAGCTACGCTGCCCCATTTATAGTTGGCGAAGGCGACTTCGTCTTCGACTAATGAAAACAGCCACGACCGAACAATTGTGTCCTTCTTCGACAGTCGGGGCAGCAAGACGGCGGTGACAAAATATATATCATCCAACTTCAGCTTATCGATGTTGACATTTCCGTCATCGTTGGCTGCCAACTCTCGCAGGCAATCCTCAACGTACGACAGACGGATAGTGGATCTTCTCGGAAAGTTTCTCTCCGCAAAATCTCCATTGGGGTTTACTTTCGGGATTTCGTCTGAGAACCTAAGTCCGGTAATCAGCCAATACTCCGCATTAGAAAATCGGAGTGGTCGGTTCTCAATAATCATCCACAACTCCTCGTGATCGTGAAGCGTAGTCTGCCTCCTAATGAGAAACAAAATCAGCTGGGCAAATAGATTGAAATCGGTTGCAGCGTCGACGAGTCTACCAAATGGACTCCCGGCCCTGTAACTGTCCCGCTCATTGCCGTTGAGACTGTTCCTTATCTTTGCACTAGCCTCCGTATACATTCCGGTCATTGTCAAGCGAAACTCGAAGTCATTGTCTCGGAATGACAATTGCTTCTTCAGCACAACCTGGGAATCATAAGAGTAAATAACCAATTAGTAAAATTCATCGATGGTACCCGCACACACGCTCATGGTACCCGCGCAAACGCGCATGGTACCTATACAGACTCGCATGGTACTCCGCATAGGAAAGCATAGTACCCGCACGTTGTTAGTACGGTACCCGCACGTAAGAGCATGGTACACGCACAAACGCGCATGGTACCCGCACATGCGATTATGGTACCCAGCGCCACTTGCGTCGTACCCGCCAACACAGACGCGCATGGTACCTGCGCGCAAGAGCATGATACTCGCACACAATTGCATGGTACCCACACCCAACTGCAAGGTATCGCGTGCGTATGGGTATCGTGCAACTGTGGTCGGGTCCCAAGTATGCAATCACGGGTCCCCTGATTTGCGCATAGGTTTGGGTCCCAATTGGTTCGCCGCACGGTTTCCTTCCGAACAAGTGTCCAAATTGAACAATTGGGAAACCATGCGCCGGATCCAACCAATTCGACGCACGAGACCTGCTCCTGAGGAAGAAGAAAGCCCATTAAAATTACCGGCACTCTTTCGGGACGCGCGTTCATTGCCATTGTAGTCGGTTTGGACGTGCTTGCAATGTGAAGAAGTTAGTTTCGTGGATCTGGAGAAGTTTCTACTTCGTTATGTGTCTTTCGGATTCAATTTAACGGTCAAATATTATACTCGGTGAAGAAGAAGAAGACCCGTGATGCTACAGTGAAGATGTAACGATGAAACCGAACTAATTTTACTTTGGGTAGTTGAATGGATAAAATAAGGGTAAAGACATCTTTTTCGCTGAGTTAGTAAGGGTAGAGTAGACTTCAAACATTATGAAGGCCATTTTTTTAAAATTGACCCATTAAAGGTCATTAATATTCCTTAGTTAACGCTATTCTTCTTCGTTGTTCCAATTGGAGGGAGATTATCGCGAAAATGCCTGAATCAAGAGACCAGAGACTCCACAGGCTTGCAATCGAAGGTTCTTCCACCGCCGGTACTCCATTCCGGTGGAGCGGAACTCCGCTGGTGCCAGGTGTCGTCGCCAGAGTCACTCGGGAAAGGGGTAGTAATTTTAGGCATATTCGCACCGCGTCGTCGTCAACGCCAATCGCAGCTGATCCGCAAAACCTGTCGCCAGAGAATTCCGCCGCGGTCGATTTGGGAGCATATTGCCCTCATGGTATCCACGAAGGCCTCTGAGGGACATAACTTCGATAGTGAGGGTATGAATCGTTTATTCTTTCCGTTTCTGCAATTTATTCATTTACTTATCTGCTTATATAATTTATATATGGAATTTCTGTTTATAGGCGATTGAAAGAAGACGGTAGTGAGGGTATGAATCGTTTATTATTTCCGTTTCTGCAATTTATTTATCTACTTATCTTATTATATAATTTATATATGGGATTTCCGTTTATAGGCGATTGAAAGAAGACGATAGTAAGTGTATGAATCGTTTATTCTTTCCGTTTCTGTAATTTATTTATTTACCTATCTGATTATATAATTTATATGGGGTTTCTGTTAGGCGATTGAAAGAAGACGATAGTGAGGGTATGAATCGTTTATTCTTTCCGTTTCTGCAATTTATTTATTTACTTATCTGATTATATAATTTATATATGTGATTTCTGTTTATAGGCGATTGAAAGAAGACGATAGTGAGGGTATGAATCGTTTATTCTTTCCGTTTCTGCAATTTATTTATTTACTTATCTGATTATATAATTTATATGGGATTTCTGTTTATAGGCGATTGAAAGAAGACGATAGTGAGGGAATGAATCGTTTATTTTTTCCGTTTCTGCAATTTATTTATGTATCTGATTATATAATTTATATGTTGAACAACATCGATTCCGTCGAGAAACTGGTTAGGGAGGAACGAGTTAGGACGTTGATCTCGATGCGATAAAAGGGGGGGCCTTGTAAGGTTTTTTGAGGGATTCGGAGATTTTGGTGAAACTTTTGGAGTTTGATTCGATGATCAATTGCAAGGGTTTGTCGGTAGATCGTCAATCGATGATTGAACGAACTCTCGATTTCACCTAACATCTCTGCATGATGATCAAACTAATTTTTTTTTAGTATCGTAATTGTTTTTTCTTCTTTTTCTGATTGTTGTGAAGATAGATGCTGTATAAAGGTTCTTGTCCATTGATTAGTTGGTGCCGATCAAAATTTTTTTTGATTGATTTTAAGAACTTGAAAACATGGAGAATGTATCAGTTTGAAGATATATCCATATATTGTCATTTCTTTGGCAGCCTTTTCTTTTGTTGTATGTGTTTTCATATCATGTGATTTTTTGTAGTATGTATAATAACAACCAAACAATTATGCTTGAAACATTCTTCTTCTTCTTCTTCTTCTTCTTCTTCTTCTTCTTCTTCTTCTTCTTCTTCTTCTTCTATAACTACTGAGGGATGACTTTGGAAGCATGCATGCATGCCCTTGTTCTACATAATATTTTTTTTCAACAAAACATAATGATAGTGTTTAATAATTACCTCCAGCACAGATTATCAATTCCCAATATCTCTTGTTCGATTACTATGGCCGCATGTTTAGGTAGATATCAGTTAATGTTAACAGTAGAGATTAGTTAGATAGCCAACTCAATTGAACAGCACTTGGCAACTTTGCCCGTATCGCTTTTGAAGTGTTCGATTGATCAACACAACTAAATAGAATAGCTATTCACTAGTCTAGTTGACTTTATGCACAAAATCTTTACTGATTGAAAAGGAGGGTCATTAAAAGGCAAAGTTAATTGACTACCTATTTATACATCATTTATACAGCGTTTTGTTTAGTAACCTAGAATCACTGTCTATATCATGGGTGACTCGAAAATCGCCTTGAATGAAAGACCAGGTTCTATAAACTAAGAGAAAGAATATCGCTTGAGGCTCGCAATTTTTTTCAATTATTATTTTACGTTCTTGTCATAGTCAACCAATCAACTCTCCTTTACTGGAATATTTAAACGACGATA
Source organism: Linderniella brevidens (assembly GCA_004919715.1). NCBI lineage: Eukaryota > Viridiplantae > Streptophyta > Magnoliopsida > Lamiales > Linderniaceae > Linderniella > Linderniella brevidens. The sequence goes on from SWDC01000148.1 coordinate 6,042,373, forward strand.
TTCGCTACTTGCATAGTTCTTTGGGGTCTGATACTCGAATATTTACCGGGGAATAAGACTGATCATCGAGCCAGGTGAAGATGTCCTACTCTCCACCCAACATCGAAAGTCAAGGGTCTCTAGCTAGTGTATTCAAACCCGAGACCTCCGGCCTCAAGAATCTCGGATCTAACCACTGGGTCATGCCCTTGGGAGACAGAGTTAAAATTACGATATGTTTTTAGTCATTACAACACCTCCTAGTCCTCAGCATCAAACTAACAAGCCTCGAATTGGACAACCGAAACCTAGTCCTACTGCTGCTCGAAGCACCTCCTCCTATGACCGAGCCGACGCCAACCCGAGCCTCGAGAGCTAGCCTCTCGAACTCGTCCTCTCCCTCGACGATCTGACCAAAGCAGAGGTACCTTCCCGAAGCTGTTTTCTTCGTCGCCACCATCTCCTCGAACACGCGAACGTGTGCTTTAGCCAGCTTCTCTATATCCACGGTCGCGAGGAGTCCGTACGCAAACATCTCTCGAACGCCTTTGAGATAGGCGATGGTGCAAGTCGGGTTTCTCTGATAGAAATCGGGCCCCGTGATCAGGCCCGGGCATACGGTAGCTAGATTTACCCCGGTTTGCTTCACGATTTCCCATGCGGCCTTTTCCGATCTCAGCTTCCCGAGAGCGTACCACAGCTATAAATCGAAACGGGTCGTTGAAAATGGTTATTTGCAGTATAATTAATACACATACTATAATCAATTTTTGTGGTTATTGTAGAAAAATCTAAGACCAATCAGTGTATGTCATGTAGGGTTGCATGCATCGAACTTTTGTAGTTCTGACTCGAATTCGAATATCGAATTCAAATAAAAGTAGTTTTTCTGATTCGAATAATTTTCGAATACGAGTACAAACATTACGATATTCTATTTGACTATTTATCGAATATTCGACTCGAATAATTCAACATTTATTGAAATTGAATATATAATAACTCAAAAATAATTCAATATCTATTTAAATATAATAAGTTATAATTCAATATATATTTAAAAATAATTCAATATTTATTTAAGTACAACGTATTATAATTCAATACATATAATTAAAGATAATATTTTTTCTATTGTTTTCTGAAATAGATTTTATGGAGAAAAAATAAAAAAATAAAATCCAATTCGAATTGATTCTAGGATCCGAATGGAAACCGAATATTCCATTTGATAACCAAACACAAATAGAAAATGGTCCTATTGGATTCGATCCTGCAACCCTAGTGTCATGTATGATTTTGGATTGCTGAGTCAAACACAGCCATAAGAAATCAGGACCGATGCAGTCAATTGCAGAGTTTGGACTGCAAAAATGTACTAAACAAACTAACCCCATAAAAAACATTGGCGTTTTTACCTTTTTGGTCGTGCAAACCGATTCATCGCTCCACGTCCTGTGGTCGATCAGGCGAGATTCCTGATCGAGATTGCTGTGGTCTCCCCAAATGCACGCGAGGAGCGACGAGGTGAGCACACAATGTCTTACCGACGGTGCAGCTCCGCATGCCCTCATCACGTTCTCGGTCGATTTCGCTTCAATGTTGGCCATGGCTTTCTGTTGAGAGGAAGAAAAAAAAAACATTCATTTCACATCATCCAATTTTATTTTTAATTTTTAAAAAAATATATGTGTTGATGTTGAGTCTTCAACATTGGCAATGTTAGGGGAACATTCTGGTCAACATTTGTTGCCCAAGAATGTCTCATTTCTCAGTTTTATCTTTCATACCCAAAACGTGTTTAATCCGTGTCTAGGCTATTTTTAGTGTTTTGCAGGAGTTTGATAAGAGCTGGAATGGGTCAAATACGTGTGGAATGAGTATGGATAAAGGAGAGCGAACTTAGGAGTGAAGCATACTAAAGATAGGAAGATTGGAGCTCAAGTCAAGACCAAGTCATTTGGAGCTGATCCGAATCAACTCTCAACGGTCACAACTATCTTAGTGGACGTAGTGGATGTGACCAAGTCTGTGGTGAAGAAGTCACAAAGTCGAAGACTATAAAAGGGGACTTCACTTAACCATTTCGATGAGGCGAGCGACATAAGATTATATGAGCGAAGTTCGAATGAGTCCGAACCATGTCGAGAGTTTCTTTTAGCCTAGAATTTCTGGTTTGCAAAAGTCTAAGGACTTTGTAGTTTTTCATGATCGTTTAGATTCATAGTTTTTTTTTTAGGCTTGTTTTTACTATCGTTTGATAGTTATTTTGCCATCCATTGCTATAGTGGAATTTTGCCTTGAGGCTCGCAGCAAGTTTATTGACTTGCTGCACAAAATTTATATTTCGTGTTTATCACTTTCGTAACTAAGTAATCATCTATTCCGCTGTGCGCTTTGAGAGTAAGGTTGAGTGTTAACCAAACATTTCATCCAACATCAGTGTTATTACTTAGTGTTTTTACATCCATTCAAGATCAAGCCACGTCAAAGTGGTATCAGAGCCAACGCTTGACTTTACTAAGCGCTGACAATCCTCTACAATGGATGTTACAAGTTCCAATTACATCGGCAAAGTCCCAGTGTTAGACGGATCCAACTATGCTTATTGGAAAGTTCGTGTACGACAATGCATTAAGTCCATAGATGTACGAGCGTGGGAAGCTGTTCTCAATGGATATACTCCACCTCGATATCCTCCAGATGCTGATGGCGAAGTAGTTGACAAGCTATCGAAGAATGGTCTATTGCTGAAAAGAATGCGGCTGAGTATAACGACAAAGCTCTTAATGCCATCTTCTCTTCGGTGGACATATTTATGTTCAAGATCATTCAGAATTGTTCGACGGCAAAGAATGCGTGGGATCTTCTACAGAGGTACTGCGAAGGCGATGCGAGTGTGAGGGAAACCAAACTTCGGTATCTCCTCAATCAGTTTGAAAACCTCAGAATGAAGGAAGACGAGGACGTTACCACATACTTCGGCAAGCTATTGACAATCTCGAGCGAGTGTGCTAGCCTCGGATATCCAATTGCTAATAAGGTACTGGTTTCTAAAGCTTTACGTACGCTAACTGAAAAGTTTAATGTGAAGGTAGCGGCCGTCGAGGAAGCACATAATCTAGGCACGATTGAATTCAACACCTTGATGAATATTATGAAGAACTACGAGACCAATCTCGAAGTTCAAAAGAGGGCGTCTCGCGGCAAAAGCCTTGCTCTAGTCAGTCAGCCATCCAAAGTTCAAACTGAGGTTGACCCTGACAATGAGGACGATATGGCTATGCTCGTGAAGAAATTTGCGAAGTTTATCAAGAAGAAGAATGTGGAGCAAAATGTTGGCCCAACATTCAGAAAAGGCCAGAATGTCAAAGCTGAATCTTCTTCTGCTCTTCCATTCACCAAATGCAAACCCGATGGAAAGAAGAAGAACTTCAAACTATGATTCTGTTAGATGCTATGAATGCCAAGGTTGGGGTCATTTCGCCAACGAATGTGCCAACACACTTCGCAAGCACGGCAAAGCTCTTTGGATCGATCTCTCCGATGATGAAGATGAGGAACCATGCCCAAAGGAGTCCAAGCAATCATCTCTGACCATTCAGTCCTTCTCAGACGATGAAACAGAGGAAGATCATCAAATCGGTTTCACTACTGTAACTGATGTTGAGCCAACATTTGACTCAACATCTAAGAATAATATCATTTTTGATTATGATGTCTCAAACTTTTTATGGGTATTCTAGTTGTGATGTGACAGATCTGGAAACTGACCTTTGTGCTGAAGTTCAAATCAATGAAGCCCTAAGGTTGTTATCTGCGGAATATGAGAAGGAAAAGGCAAAGAACGCGGAACTTCAGGCCATGGTAAAAACACTAACCGAGGAGAATGAGCAGAATGAAAAGATGATCGAAAGCTTGGTGGATGGTATGAACAAAATGGAAGCCGTGCTGACACGAAAGGATCAACAAATCGACAAACTCCAAAATCGAGTCGTCAAAGCCGATGAAACGTTCACGAAATTTAACAAGGGTAAATTGACCCTTGATGAGGTATTATCGTTAGGTATTTTTGATAAGCAAGGGTTAGGATTTAATTCTCAGCCTACGCATGTTTCTAAACCTTTGCCTAATGGTAAACCTAAGATAGTCTTTGTTAAGGGAAAAGCTGAGCATGTTATATGTAGTAAGACTTCAGTCGTTAAGAAGAGTACTAAGCATGCTGCCAGTAAGTCTAAGGATAGACAGTTTAAATGTACTCATTGCATGCAGCCTGGACATATTAAGCCATACTGCTGGAAATTGAAGGGGGAGATTTCTGTGAAGAAATCAATGTTAGCTGAAATGTCATTCAACATTCCGCACAACATTGAGAAATCAGTGTCGAAAGGAATGTTCGAAAAGATTTCAGCTGGCGTTCCTTCAACTTCTGCTGAACCAAATGCTGTTGCGTCATCTAAAAAAATTTGGGTAGAGAAGACCGTTCATAAATGCTATGTCGTATATACCTCTTTGCGAGCTAACATGACAGGTTCTTGGTACTTCGATAGCGGGTGTTCCCGACATATGACGGGTACCAAAGAGTACCTAAGTGATTACATGACTTTAAAAGGTGGATCTGTGACATTCGGAGGAGGTGCGAGAGGGCGGATTCTCGGTCGAGGCAGATTGAATGTCCCTGACTTCCCAAAACTAAGCAACGTTATACACGTCGATGGACTTGTGGCTAATCTGATTAGCATAAGTCAGCTTTGCGACGATGACCTTGAGGTAAGATTTAATAAGGAGTGTTGTGAAGTTTTTAACAGCAACTGTGTTCGAGTTATGGCAGGTAAAAGATCGAGCAATAACTGATATCTAGTCGGCGACAAATCCAGTTCGAAGGACGTGTGCCAATTATCGAAAGCCGATGACAACGTCATCCTATGGCATTACAGGCTGGGCCATGTCAACTACCGTACGTTGGAGCAACTTATCAAGCACGAAGCCATCAGAGGCATTCCAAAGCTTAAGGAGTTTGGTAAGGTTGTATGTGAGTCGTGTCTTAGGGGTAAGCAAGTGCATGTTAGCCATAGTGTTGACCAACATGCTGCCCAATATTTTAAAACTGCTCACTGTTTTCAACTTATGCACATGGATTTGATGGGTCCGATAGAAGTAGATAGCATTGGTGGTAGGAAATATGCTTATGTGCTCGTCGATGATTACTCTAGATTTGCATAGATATTTTTTCTTCGCGAAAAATCTGAATCATTTGATTTCTTCAAAAAGTTTTGTGCTATTGTGAAGAATAATTTCAGTGCTACTATCTTTCGCATTAGGTCTGATCATGGTAGAGAATTTGAGAATCAGTACTTTAATGAGTTTTGTGATAAGAAAGGCACCATTCATGAGTTTTCATCTCCTATGACGCCCCAACAAAATGGGGGGGCCGAAAGGAAGAATAGGACTTTACAAGAAATGGCTCGTGTGATGTTACAATCTAGGAATTTTTCTAAGCGTTTTTGGGCTGAAGCATTGCATACCGCATGTCATATATCGAATCGTGTGTTCTTTAGACATGGTACTAAGAAAACGTCTTATGAGCTGTTGAATGGGAAAAAGCCTACTGTTAAGTACTTTCATGTGTTTGGTTGTTATTGCTACATGTTAAATGATCGTGAGTACTTAAGCAAGTCGATTCAAAAAGTGACAAGTGTATTTTTCTTGGATACTCGTCTAATAGTCATGCTTATCGTGTATATAACTTGCGCTTGAAGTCTGTTCAGGAGTTTGTGAATATTGTGTTTAATGATGCTACTGATCTTAGCAAAATGTCTCCACAAGTTGATATTCCAGATGTTGTACAAGCTGTTGACCAAACAGAGGAGAATGTGGTGGACAATGTTGAGCCAACATCTGATTCAACATCTGTGCCAGAATAGAACACTGAGGCTGGACCCAGTGAAGTTCGTAGAGACCCTCCAGCTAAGATTCAGAAGGATCATCCCACAGACCTTATCATTGGAAATGTGAACGAAGGGAGGAAAACCAGAGACAAGCCGCGCAAGGATTATAAGTCTATGGTAAGAAACGTATGCATGAACACCGTATATGCCGAGGTACGCTTTACTTGTTTTGTTTATGAAGTAGAACCTAAGAATGTCCTTGAAGCGCTTAAGGACAATTTTTGGATTAATGCCATGCAAGAGGAACTCTTGCATTTGAGAAAAACCAAGTTTGGTCCTTAGTACCACGGCCGAAAGACATTAATGTCATAGGCACTAGGTGGATCTTCAAGAATAAATCTGATGAACTTGGTAGAGTTGTTAGGAACAAAGCACGTTTAGTAGCCCAAGGTTATACCCAAGTCGAGGGCATAGATTTTGATGAGACTTTCGCTCCAGTGGCTAGGTTAGAATCTATTAGGTTGTTATTGGCTATTGCATGTTGGCTTAACATTACATTACATCAAATGGATGTTAAGGGTGCGTTTTTAAATGGATATATTGATAAAGATATCTATGTCGAACAGCCTAAAGGATTTGAGGATCCACATTTTCCTAACCATGTTTATAAGTTGCAGAAAGCTCTCTATGGATTGAAGCAAGCACCTCGAGCTTGGTATGGTAGGTTAGCTACATTTCTACTTGAATTTGGGTTCGTACGAGGAGAGGCAGACCGCACTCTTTTTGTAAAAAGGGTCGGTTCTGATATTTTGATTGCCCAAGTTTATGTTGATGATATAGTTTTTGGCTCAAGCTCACAATCGATGCTAGATCACTTTGTACAGGCTATGAACTCCACGTTTGAAATGAGCATGATTGGGGAACTAACCTTTTTCCTAGGTTTACAGATTAAGCAAAGCAATGATGACATCTTTATGTCTCAGGAGAAATACGCTAAAAACACTGTCAAGAAGTTCGGGTTGGACACGACTAAGGTAATGAAAACTCCTATGGGGTCTACGCAAAAGGACAATGTTGGACAGAATGTTGACCCAACATTGTATCGATCTATGATAGGCAGTTTGTTGTACCTTTCAGCTAGTAGACCCGACATTATGTATAGCGTATGTGTATGTGCTAGATATCAATCTGAGCCTAAGGTTTCCCATCTTAATGCTGTTAAGCGTATACTTCGATATGTGAGTGGAACGTGTAGCTTTGGATTATGGTTCTCTAAAGATACTAATATGAGTCTTATAGGCTACAGTGATGCTGATTGGGCAGGTGACGAGGATGATCGCAAGAGCACAAGTGGCGGCTGTTTTTTCTTAGGTAACAATTTAGTTGCATGGTATAGTAAAAAGCAGAATTGTGTGTCTTTATCTACTACTGAGTCTGAGTATGTTGCAGCGGGTAGTTGCTGTACGCAATTGATGTGGTTAAATAGCATGTTATGTGACTATGGGTTAGAGTGCGAGTCTGTCCTCATGTATTGTGATAACCTTAGTGCCATTAACATATCTAAGAACCCTATTCAGCATTCACGCACGAAGCATATAGATATAAGACATCATTTTTTGAGAGATATGGTAGAGAAAGAATTAGTTTGCATTGAGCATATAGACACGAAACATCAGTTAGCTGACATTTTCACGAAAGCATTGGTTTTTCAAAGGTTTTCGGACCTGAAAAAGTCTATAGGTTTGCAGTAGTCTGTCTGAATGTTGGTCCAACATTTGGGTCAACATAGCATATGTCAAATTCAATAGTTACTGCTTTAATGTTTGATTTAATATTCTTCTCTGTTTTCCGGTGAAATGACTCGATCCTACTTGACAGTCTTCTGAAATGACCCAATCCCTTACATATAAGCCTGCTCATAAACCTTGTACAAAATATAGGTATTTGGTAGTAAGTATCCCTAGGTACACGGTATTCGCGGTGACGATGTACTCTTTGCGACAAAAAGCCAAACCTTGATGTTTAGGGAATAAGAGCAGTGCACAATAAATCTGATCAATAAATAAGGAGAAAAGGGCAGAAAATGAAAGGGAACTAGTTTGAGAGGATCGGGCAGAAAAGTCAAGGATCACGGAGTAAGGATGTTAATCTTATGTTGGGACAACATGTGTAACTGTTAGTTTGATCATGCTATATTTTCAGTGCTTTCGTTTATCTACATTAGCTTTTAATAGTGCATTTGTTAGGTTCGTATGTCTAGTTTAGATATCTCTCAGAATTGCATTAGATTTGCTCGAAGAACAGCTCGTTACGCTTTTCTCATGTGATCCTCATTGTCGTCTAACCGGTTAGTATTGCACAACCCTATATTGACTTTTGACTTGGTAATTTTTTGTTTGAATCATAATCTGATATACTCCTATTTTTATGCGGCCATTTTAATTTATGCTTCCAACGGCTAGTTTTCAGTTTTTTTTTACCGTTGGAACTATTCCTATTTATGTGCAGTGGATTAGTTTGATCAAGCTCCTCTATTCACAAACCCTACTTGTTGAAGTCGAAACCTCTCTCTAAAAATCCCTCTCTGATTTTAGTAATTGATATACTTCTAGGATTTTCAATCTTTATTCCCCAGATTTAGTGAATAATATGTCAAATTCTCCTTCTCAACCGAATGTTGATCCAACATTCGTACCTGACATTGATTTTCCAGTGCCGCTCGAAGTAATTTCAGGTCCTAGAGACATAGTCGTCTACACCGGACCTTTTCAGCCACTTCAACCCACACGACCTGCTTCTCAGATCACGGAAGCTCTACGACCTCAGACGGCAGACCCCGCAACTGCGAACCCCGAACAAGAAACCTCAGTTCCGATGAACAGTCAAAGCGAAGATGATGATGATGATATGACTCTGAGTGCCCTGCTTCAGACCCTTAAGAAAAGCCAAAGGAGTCGAGGTGAAGACGCCCCGCCGATGACCTCAAGAACAAGCTCGGAAGAGGCAGCCTCTCCAACAGAAAATCTAGAGGCTGAAGAACTCCCAATTTCAACCGACCCAACTCCATCATACCCAATTCCAGTCGCTGAAACCCAAACTCATACACCGAAGAAGCGACAACGACAACCTCCTGCTGATGTTCAGGCCCCTGTTCTGAAGAAGCGCCGAAGCAACCGTACTCGACGCACCCTGAACCCCACGTCCAACGCTAATGACCCGATTGCTTTGTCCAGTGATTCTCTTGACACGATTGCCGACTCCACCTCCTATGACAGCCTCGACTCGGAGAGCTCAGACGAAGACTTCATTGTTTTAGGTGGAGAGACACCATCCTCTGTGTCAGAGTCTCTCACTGCCTCAGACAGATCAAAGGATGAAGACAAGGACGAGACTGTCTTGTCGAGACACTGGATTCCTTGAAGAGTAGGTTGAAGAAGCAAGCAAGGAAGAGGCCAATAGAAAGTGAAACCAGGCCTTCCAAGCAAGCTCGTACTGAGGAATCATCGCAACCTGACACCAGCCATCGTTCTCTTTCCCCAGTTCAATCCGATGATAAAGATGTTGAACTAGATGCTGACCTAACATGGGATGACCGACTGCCCAACCGCAAGTTCTACCGCACAGCCAATGAGGAGCTGTGGACTTCCCTGAGTCATAGACTCATGCGAGTTGAGCAGGTTGTAGATGTGGCGAACTTCAGGAAGTACGGCGTAATGCAATTTCTGGAATCACGACATCTCGGGCAAATGGTGATGAGTTTAGGGACGTACTGCGACTCAGTCGTCCGTGAGGTATACGCTAACCTTTTCTCTAATGTGGCCAAAGTGAATTCTACAAAGTATGGGAGAGTTTTCTTAAGGGGGAGGTTGTATGATATGTCATCGCATGCGATTAATCAGTTTTTTGGAACGCCTGAGGTGGATATGGGGTATGAATATGACAATGATGAGGTGGTACGTTTTATTACTGCGGGTAGAGTAAGTCGTTGGGCTGGTAATTATGCGGTTAGTTCGTTAACGTCCTTGTATTCAGTGCTGCTTAAGATAGGAATTTGTAGTTGGTTGCCTACACTGAACGAAACAAGGGTGACTGAGAGCATGGCACATTTGCTATATGCTCTTGGCCACAACTTGCCTTTGAATTGGGGAGAGTTGATCCTCAATCATATGTCGAACCAAGCTGAGAAAGTAGGGAAGGAAATTCTTCCGTATCCCTCTATCATCTATGGAGTTCTGGTTCAAGTTGGGTTTCAACCGACAAGGAGAGATAATATAGTCTCTAAAAGGATCCCCTATGTCATTCAATCAAGTCATCTCGCGGGTTCAGACAGACTTGTAGATCTCCCTTGGTGCACGCCAGAACAGCTCATACCAGGTGTTGTTCAGGATGTTGGATCAACATCCACACTAGAACTAGCTATCAATTATCTCAATGAGTCCATCGCAGCTTTGGTGGCTCAAAGGGATATATTACAGAGGCGTCTTTCTTCCCAAAAAGGGGGAGAAAATAGGGCAGAAGGAGCTAGGGCTGATGATCAAGTTGGACCGAGTGGACATGGCGGAGCTGAGAAGGCCGAACAGACAGGGGGAGATCACAAAAAGGAAGGAGCTGGAAGTGAAGCTGGAACAGAAGATGGTGCTGTTATGTCGAGTCAGAGTCCTGTGATATAGATCTTCGTGGTCTAAGTCATTTGTGTGCTTGCATGTTTGTGTGTGCTTTCGATGTGCACTTTCTGGTTTGCATGTTTGCCTGCCTGACTTGTGTTTTGCCTATGGACTAATTTGTTTTGTTTTGCAGATGGTTAATTTAAGACCTTATTATGGCTTGTACTATTTTATTAGTACTTTGAATAGTTTATGAACTATTCGTGTTTACTCTAACCAGCTTTGTGGTTGAGTAGATTTTGCCATGAGGGGGAGTTTCACTAATACTAACGTCTGCTTTGGTTTTGGGAAGAAAGATAAAAAGGGGGAGATTGTTGATGTTGAGTCTTCAACATTGGCAATGTTAGGGGAACATTCTGGTCAACATTTGTTGCCCAAGAATGTCTCCTTTCTCAGTTTTATCTTTTATACCCAAAACGTGTTTAATCCGTGTCTAGGCTATTTTTAGTGTTTTGCAGGAGTTTGATAAGAGCTGGAATTGGTCAAATACGTGTGGAATGAGTATGGATAAAGGAGAGCGAACTTAGGAGTGAAGCATACTAAAGATAGGAAGATTGGAGCTCAAGTCAAGACCAAGTCATTTGGAGCTGATCCGAATCAACTCTCAACGGTCACAACTATCTTAGTGGACGTAGTGGATGTGACCAAGTCTGTGGTGAAGAAGTCACAAAGTCGAAGACTATAAAAGGGGACTTCACTTAACCATTTCGATTGAGGCGAGCGACATAAGATTATATGAGCGAAGTTCGAATGAGTCCGAACCATGTCGAGAGTTTCTTTTAGCCTAGAATTTCTGGTTTGCAAAAGTCTAAGGACTTTGTAGTTTTTCAGGATCGTTTAGATTCATAGTTTTTTTTTTAGGCTTGTGTTTACTATCGTTTGATAGTTATTTTGCCATCCATTGCTATAGTGGAATTTTGCCTTGAGGCTCGCAGCAAGTTTATTGACTTGCTGCACAAAATTTATATTTCGTGTTTATCACTTTCGTAACTAAGTAATCATCTATTCCGCTGTGCGCTTTGAGAGTAAGGTTGAGTGTTAACCAAACATTTCATCCAACATCAGTGTTATTACTTAGTGTTTTTACATCCATTCAAGATCAAGCCACGTCAATATGAATCTGTGTATAGCAACCGATTCCTCCTATTGCAGAAGCAACGTTTACACGATGAAACACTAGGGGAGGGAGGTCGTAAAAAATCCAACAGAAAAGATCACCAAACAGATCATCAAAAGTGGTCCCTTTTTAGCCTTTTTCATGAATGAGCCAGCCATTAACGTTTCTTTTCATGGGCCAACATTTGTCTAATAAAACAAGAACAGAGCAGACTGAAAATGGTTGTTAGTAGCGAATATTTGTTGTTAGCCATCAAAATCATAACGAAGGGCATCTTTAATATAAATATCCTCACACACACACACACACGTACCTAATTAGTTAACGAGAAAAAAATGCCATAACGGGTAGGCTTTACTCACCGTGTAGCCCGACAAGCCACATGGGTCAACGAGGGCTGAGGTGTGGAACACGCAACGGCAGCCCTCGAATGCCCCGATAAGGCCATCGACTTCACTTAGGTTGGCCAAGACCACCTCAACGGTGCTGTTGTTTAGTCTCACTTCACCAGATACTTCCATTTCCCTTAGTTTCTCAACGTCCTCTGTATTTTGTGTCCGTAAATTAAAATTGTAATCAGCTTCCATAACAGAGAAGCTTAAGCTCAAACGCTTCAGTGTCGAACAAGGTAAGAAGAGGACAGCAAGAGACTTATGAATTATAACAGGTCACCTAAGGTGTGAAGAATGATGACAACGACGCATCAAGGGAATATACAAAAATACATTGGCATCATTGAATGAATCTTTTATACACCGATCTGATCACAAAACCAATTTAATTTATTGACTTTTATGATCGAAGTTGACAAACAGAGATGTGATGTGTCAACCATACCCAGCAGATTTCAAAAATCGTGGGAAGACGTTACACGAAGAATTTCTCTGAAGATTAACGATTCAATTTCAGTATAAGAATAGGGAAGGGATAAACAAAGTTGGAAGAACGAAATCTTTCCAAAATCGGAAGATGACCGCTCATCGAAGTGGAGTAATTGAAGAGAATCCAAACTCTTACGATCGATTAACAAACGAACGATTTGAATTTTTACCTACAGCAGCATACCTTCATTATCGACTATGATCCGAACAGAATAGCCGCTGACCAGTAGCTGGTTCACGATAGCAGTGCCCACATAGGATACGCCGCTGGTAACACACACCATCCTGTCCAGCACATCACCGCTGCGAGCCGTCTCCTCGCCTCCAATTTTCCCAATCGATCCGTCGCCTCCGTCCTTTCTCCGGTGAACGGCGGCGCAGGATAGCAGCATCCGCCGGAACTCCTCAAGCTCGGCCTTGCGAGCGTCTTCTGACGTCACTAAACCCATACTTCCGCAGCTCCTCCTCCTTCGCACTTGTCCTCCCTTTTTGCGCTCGAAAAGGTTCACCACGTATTCGTACTGCGCGTTTTATCGTCTTAATCGCACGAGCAAAGGAAGGTGAGCAGCAGAATAGAGCGGCGATGAATAAGCAAAGCAAGTGCGGATCACAACGTATGCTTCGCGCGTCATGAAAGTCGTGGTATTTGTAGATGTAATAAATAGTTGATTAATGTTGAGTATGAGTTGTTATGTTGTTATTTTTATGATAAATAATAAATTTGACATAAACAAAAAATATCTTAAGAAAAAAATATATAATTGTGACGTTGAGTTATGGGTGCAAACGAACCGAGCTTGGCTCATTTTCTATACTCCAACTCCAATTCGAAGTATTTATTGAATTTTAAAAATAAAAAGTAAAATCTCTTTCGATCAATCATGAGCGAGCCCAGACCCAGCTTTATTCGAGCCGGCTCATCCATATTGTGAACTCACTCAGCACATCTTTCACCCATTAATTGATTGATATTTGAAGGAGGTGACGTCACCTGTATGATTAACAAGTTTTTCATGGCTTTGCTCGTTGACCTGTTACGTTTATTATATACGTTGATTGAACGGAAGGTGAGGCGAGTGGCGCGCTTGGTTGGTAAGGTGAGAGCATGCGGAGGACCGTTGGATCTGCTTGACACTTTGGTCTGGTAGGATGAGAGCATAGGGACCGTTGGATTTGCTAGCTATATGTGCCTCTAACTGAGGCGACGCAACTCACTCAACCGCCAAAGCATTTACGCTCACCTTCTTGAAAATTGATAATTCCTCACCGACTTCGAATTCTAGTAAATTAAGGATAACACCGCGTTCATTTCATTTATATTGTGAATATTATTGACCCACCAAGCTTTTAACAAGGTATGGGAAATAATTATGTTATTGGGAATAATTTACAACAATAAGTCAAAAGCGTGTTGAATATACAATATGTATGTGGACAAGACAACAGAGCAATTAAAAAAAAAAAAACGGAAACAGATACTGCATTTCCCGTGCATTAATTAACCTCCGATCACTCTCGTATGGTATCTTCTTTCTTGAGCGTAGAGTTCAGTTTTCTTTCCAACTGAAAAAGAAGATAACATTACTCAGAGAGAGCGAGAGAGAGAGAGAGAGAGAGAGGAGAGAGATGAATGCGTGGAGGTTTTGATGGAGAAAGAACCTGGATGTTTTTAGCTTTCAACCTCTGTAATTCTTCGACAACACTTCCAATGCTGTCATGTAAGAATAAAAGTTCCATCAAGCCAAAGGTGATTAAGATCTTTTAGCTTAAATCACGTCATCATAGCCTTTTTAACATAATACCTTTGCTGCATTTGTATGATCTGAGCCTGCAACTCTCTCTCCTTTACACTCATCTGCAATGTTTATTATCATCGGTATGCATACAAATCATTCTGCTGAAATGATGTGTGTGTATGAGTGCGTGTCAGTGTGTGTTTTGGGTTGAAGAGGCCACATACCAGAGAAGGGTCATTCATTCCAGCTTCTGTTGATTCAACAACGCTTCCTCCCGCTGATCGAAAAGAAAAAAGAAAAAGAAAAAAGAAAAAGAAAAACAAACGATGTTGACTGTGAACTCTCTCATTTCCACGAAAAAACGATGCAAACATGCTGAATAGGCCTACTATTACTACAGTCATGTATACCTGAGGTTTGTTCCACAAACTTGATCATTTTAAGCAACTCTTCCTGAAAAAACGTACGTTGGCCAATTAATTTTTTGAAGTGCCAGAGAAAGTTTGTGTAAGAATTTGAGAATTTTTTGGTTTTCTTACTCGTTGCATGGCGTTCTGGTGCAGTATGTGCTGCAATGAAGGAAGAAACGAAGCAGCAGATGCCTTCGTTGGGCTCGTGGAGCCAATGGAAACCGGAATATTGTTACTGAAGTAGTTCATGGCACGAACCTGAGAATATGAAATCCAAGTTACGATTATCATATACATCCCATCCCTTTTTATTAATTTGATTTGAATAATGATCAGTAGACAATCACCAAGAACCAAAACTAGCTCTCAATTACACGCATACCTTGGGACCCAAATCTGCTGAGGTGACTTTAAAGCGTCCTCTTCGTTCGAAAATAGCGTTTTCGGAAGCATCTTCCCCTGACATATTATGGTCATTTTTTTTTAGTTTCTAACACAATAGGACCAAAATCAAACAAGTAGAACTTCAAGTGTATTAGATGTGGGAAAACCAGGAACCTCATTACCAGATGCAGAATTGCTCAGTTCCTTCTTTTGCCGGTATTGCAGAGGACCACTATGATTCCTCTCACTTTGTTGCCTTGGCAACAGATATTCCCTACACGAATTAAGGAAGATATCAACCTGTCCTAAAAGAGAAGGAACAAAAGCGAAGAGACTTAAATTTACCTGTCAGCAATAGCATCACTGGTGAACTTTTTAGGAGAGTGAATATTGTCATGTATCAGTGAACCACTGGGGAACTTTTGCCCTGCTGCAATAGCAGAGCAGGGCAAGAGGGAGCCATTATTCTCTTTTGCAGCAACGTCGTCGTCACCACCCAGTGGTTGTTGGCTCTGTTGTTCAGAATCGGAATGGATCGAATCTCTCGACCTGGGACTGCTGGGGCCCGCATCATCCTCGCAGACATCGAAGCAGCCTCTGCATTGGGAAGAATTTTTATTTAAGCCAAAAAGGAAAAAAAATAAAATTCAAAAGCTTCATTTCAACTGATCTTGTCGAAGAACCATTAACGTACTTTAAGGCTTGAAGAGAGTTAACGGGGAAAGTAGAAAGAGAGCCCTCCAAATCATCAATGTCGTTGAGCCCACCATCCTAAAGAATGTGAGTAACAAAAAATTTTAAAATTGGGGAGATGGATGTTAGAGTTAAGACGATAATAAACGCAAAAATAGGAATAGTAAGGCTTTTAGTAATCAAGAACGAGAGTCTTCAATCTAATAGCTTTCTTAGTAGACAAAATGAGAGTTGAAGCGCTCTGACCCTCAACATTCCTCAAACCCGATGACACCCCTTCTACGGAACTTAGTGCCTATATAAGGGACTAAAAGAAATCTTTAGAGTCCCGTCCCGAATCTAATATAAATTCAAATATAAACTACTAACCAATAAAACTTAATCAAATAATAATAATTATAATAAATGACTCGTAACAATGGATATAAGTCAATCAAGAATTCTGAGTTCCAGAATTGTGTACCTCTTTTGCAGCTGCAGCATTAGATTGATTTGCACGTGCAGAGTGCGTAGTCTCTGTTTGAATATCAGCATCATATTTCCCATGGATGCTTTTCCCGCTCACGCTTGGATCTTCAGAAACCGTGACGGGATCGTCTTGAATCTGAGAAGCAACAGAAGAAATTAATGATGTTGGCTATTACAAAGACATCCTCACACAACAATTGTAGTCGAAGTGATTAGTGGAAAAGAAATAACATACAAGGGCAGCTTGATTTTTCAGATCCTCAAGATTAAAATTCCAGGCACTAATTCCTCGAATATATTCTTGCTGCATAGATCAACACCTCATCATTAAAAGCTTCGATACGGAGAAAATCTTATAGGAACTTGTGCAAAACTACTACATGATTAGTAAACCCTCTAGAAGAATATTTATGTTATTAAAAAGCCAAACTACTTTGTGGCTTGACCTGTGACAGGTGGTCCTTGTCCTCGTACAATGCCTTGTTTTGTACAAGTATATCTGCTTCTTTAGCCTGAGAGATATTAAGATGTCTTCAGAAAGAAAAAAAATCCAAAGTGCAAAAATGAAACACAAAACAGTCAAGCGAATGGGAAAAGAATGATGACCTTAAGCATCCTAAAACGATCACCTAAAGGGGAGAGACCATCAAGAATATTACGGGCCAGATAATCGGTGGAGCGGGCATGCTTGAAGAAGGGATGCTTCAGAAGCTTCTCCGAGGTAGGACGTTTCTTTGGGTCCTTCACCAAGCAAGCAGCCACCATTTCTTTGAAGGCCTAGACAAATAGTACACTTCGATTACGATATGTAAGAATCTGAAATTTATCATTTTGACAACGTAAACGAACCTTAGAGAATCTCTTATCTCTCTCGTAGTCAAGCCCAGGTGGAGCATTTTGTAGGGTCATTAGCAGAACCTGCATTTCAAGAAACACATACAATCAATTAAGATGCTCGTGGAGTTCGAGGTTGTAAAGTGAATCGGAACCTTCATTGGTGGGTATTTGGAGAACGGTGCGTGACCGTGAGCAAGTTCAAGTGCGGTTATCCCAAATGACCAAATATCAGCTCTGTGACAAAACAATAGATTTTGGGAAGCATAAATAAATTTGAATACAATCGATATTACAGGAGCCACACTATCATCAGAGCCGTTACTCACTTAAAATCGTATCCATGCAATTGCTGCATGACTTCAGGTGCCATCCTGAGGCATTAAAGGCCATTTAGAGTCGTGAAACAACTTCAAGAAATGAGCCAACTAGTTAACCTTAAAAAAGTAACATCTATTCACTGAAACATAACATCAAATAATTTACCAGCACGGGGTTCCAACGAAAGTATTTCGTGAACGTTGGCGATCACCAGTATCAAACATGCAAGCAGCAACACCGAAATCTGCTAACTTAACTGCACCGTTAGAGTCGAGCAGTATATTTCCAGCCTGAAACGAGCAAGAACATGGTATAACATTGTCAGGGCCAGATTTTTTAACTAACATAAACTAAAAACAGCTATCAAAGATTAAAGAAACTATTTCGCAAAGAGAACCGAGTTTGATCAATTTTTGACCTTCACATCTCGATGAATATGTCCGTGTGCATGAAGATATACCAAAGCTTTAAGGACCTCTCGCAGTAATGTAGCAATGACAGGCTCCTCAAAGCCTTCTGGATACGAAGACTTCATAATGTGAAGGCAAGAGCCTCCATCCATGTATGGCATCACAACCCAGAGATGATGGCCCGTGGCAAAGGAGCAGTGAGCTCGCAAGAGATTCGGATGGTCGATTAATATCATAGTCTGAACCTCTCTACGGATACCATCCTACTCAGCATTATTACAATCCAACAGGAAAAGGAAAAAGAATTCATTAACGTGACTACAAAATGAGGTGCACCAAAATCTCCCATGTAAATTTCGAAATTCTAGCAATGCTATCTATTTAGGTTGTGTTTGGTTTGCGGAAATTAGTAGGGAAAGGAGAATGAAATGCAAAAACTAGTTTTTATATTTGGTTTGTTGAAGAAATACATAAGGAAAAGAGACGAAAAGAAAATCTAGCTTAAGTTTATACTTAAAACTAAGGAAAACTCATTTCCTTACCAAATGGTGAGGAAAATGAAATAAAAACTTATGAACATCATTTTCTCTCCGATTTTCTCTCCGATTTTCTTAGTTCCAAACACATCGTTAAGGTTTTTATGAATAGAACATCGTACAACATGAGAAAATCCAAAACTGATTAAATTTGGGACCAATAGCCACTTAATCAAATGGAATTTGCAAAATGAAAATCCAAGCAAGTCAAAACTCATGCAGACAAGTTCCAAAAGATCCCATTTGCGTAGATATGAAAGAGACCGTTACAGATTAGCAGCAAATACGCGCTTGAGTTACCTATAAAAGCATTCACCGAGAAAACCATGAGAAATAAGACTACATACCAAGTCATTATTGCACCTCTCGAGATCAAGAACCTTGATTGCAACTACTTCATTGAGAGGAACACAGAGTGCTCTATACACGGTGGCACTAACACCTTCTCCAACCTCCTCGTACAAGGTGTAAGCTTCAGCGGTGAGGGGAAATTTCTTCTCTGACTTCTGTCCCATTATTTTACCAATCATACAAATCACACGCCTCAGTGGACACACGCAAAGAATGTGCACAGATCAATTGGACATGAATCTTTTGCAAAAGGATACGAAAAGCTCGCAAGTGGTAACCTCAATCCTCAAATTCATGACATTCTAAGGTCTATAAATCTCAAAATCAAATCCAGCTGCGAACTCTTTCCAAAGAGTTAATGAAAAAAGATGTGTAAAGCCACCAAAGTTCAACGAACGCTGCCGATCCAAGACTAACCCCAGCAGTCACTATCAAACTAGAGCATCGCTTTTCAGCAAGCGCTCGTACAAAGGGACGAATTATCTGTACAGCAGCAAATTGATCGCCTTTTTTCCACCAACAACAGATTAAAGGGCGTTGAAAAACAGATGGAGACTTCAATTAACCAACAAAATGATCCCGCAATAGTGTCTAGCAAACTTTAGGGTTCAACAGCTGGGTAACTCAAGTCAAGTGCTCGGATACGACGTCGTTGCGGCGTATCTCTGCTACTTTGATGACGAGTCGTCGGCCTCTGACGGCGTCAAGAGAAGGAAATAAATAATAGATAATATATATCAAAATATAAATAAAAAACTGAGATTTTCCTCTTCCCTGAAAATAGAAATAAAGAAGTCACGAAGATTCTTCCCTCTTCGCCGTCTAATTTTAACGTCTGAAAATTTGCGTAATAAATAGATTAAAGCGTCACCAACCTCTTTAATTTGTTCATAAGAAACCATCGAGATTACAGAACAACTAAAATATTTTATAAGCCTTTATTATCATCAAATTATGCTAATTATCCATGACATATCTTATATCTAAATAGAAATTTAGGATACTTAATATTACGGCATCTAGATCTAGTCACTTTTTTTACGTAATAAAAATATTATTTAGAGTTATTTTTAAATTATTATTTGAGCAATTAATAATAATCACTCATTCACGTTATTTATAATTTTGTCATTTTTTCTTCACTAACCGTATTTTATATTCTCGCTTACAAATTAAATGATTTTAGTAACTTAGATTACTTATATGAGGAAAAAAAAAACTAGTGAAATAGGAAACAAATGTTAGAAGTGGGACCAAATTGGGAATTGTATCCAGCGATTTTAAGTGGGAAGGGACAGAGAGGACAGAGCAACGGATGACAGTGATTAGTTTATGACCTAATTAGATTTCAGGCCCATTAGCATATTTTCATTACAATTCAGGCCTCAAATAGTTTTAAAATAGAGATAATGACCCATTTAAAGTTTGTCTAAGAGTTAATGACCTATTTGCATTGAAAAGTCCCATTTACCCCTTCTTGTTGCAAAATTTACACATGATTGCCATCATCACAAACGATTGAACCAAAAACCATGTTCGATCAAAGCCAAAATTACGTTCGGAACTCGGCTCAA
The DNA here is from genome assembly GCA_004919715.1 of Linderniella brevidens. Taxonomy (NCBI): domain Eukaryota; kingdom Viridiplantae; phylum Streptophyta; class Magnoliopsida; order Lamiales; family Linderniaceae; genus Linderniella; species Linderniella brevidens. The sequence continues at coordinate 6,062,619 of SWDC01000148.1, forward strand.
TCTCGATGTTAATGACCGAATAATGTTAAATCAACGACAATTTCTCATGGGTGTTAATAATCAACGAAAAATCCGAAGTTTAATAGAATAATGTGTTAAAATGTAATTTGAAAATCTCGTTGAAAAAGGAGAAAATATGGACTTTAATGTTAAAATAAGGTGAAATTGATCATGGGTCTTAATAATCAACGAGAATTATTGATGTTAATCGTGGAAGAAGGAAGAATTTTGATGTGGGCTATGATTAAAGTATTTGAACGCTCGTTGGGTAACACTTCGTGCATTCTTGATAACATTTCCTAGGTAACAAGCAAGAGACTAAGGAATAGATCGAAAACCACCGAAGACACCCAAAATTCAATGAAGCCGCTCGGATCTCCGACGTTAATGACTGAATAAGGTTAAGTCGACCTCAATTTCTCATAAATTTTCATAATCAACGAAAATTTTTGAATTCATAATGGAATAATACTTCATACTCAATTTGTGGGTGAAATCTCTATTTTAATGGCCAAATAATGTGAAATCGAATCAATTTGTCCATGGGTCTTAGTAATCGACAGAATTTTTTTATGTTAATCATGGAATAACGAAGAAGTCGGATGCGACCAAAGATTGAAACGTTATATAAGTAATACGCTACCTGCGTAACACTTCATATAACAGTTATAACACATGTCTTGTCGTACATAACAAATATTGCTACAATATTAACATATCCTTAAGGGTGGAAAACGCTTAATTTACTGTCAATAACAAATTTTATACACAAGCAATGGATCGCGATGTATGTTACGAAACCGCCAACGATACTAAAAAACAGCTAAAACCGATGAAATCTCGATGTTATTGGACGAATAAGGTTAAATCGACATCAATTTCTCATGGGTCTTAATAATAATGGAAAATTTGTTGATGTTTGTACCGAAATAACACTTCAAACCAATTGGAAAATCTCGGGTGAAACCTCAACTTTAATGGTCGAAAATTGTGAAATCAACTCAATTTGATCATGAGTCTTAATAATGTACGAAAATTATTGATGTTAATCGGGTAATAATGCAAAATTAGATTTCTCCAAAATTGAAGTGTATTCGAGCGTAATAACACTTTATCCACTGATTATAACACATACATCAAAAGAAAACACTTCATTAAGAACATTCTAGAAGGTTCTAGATTGTCAGATAATATTAACATAATAATCACTGAATATTACCACATTGCCTGCAAATAATACCACATGTTTGATAAACAATAACAATATGAACTCAATTTATAACACATTAGTAGATATTGATACTATATACTAGCTTCTCAGTACCACATTACTAATTTGATTAGTTTTGTTCATAAATGCAATTTTTTTCGGATGTATAAGATTGGCATTCATAGAAATGGATGATATGATGAAGTTAAACCACCAAATTCCTTTACAAGTCACGTTATGCAAATGTAGATGTAGAAAGTACAATGTTGGAGTCATTAGTCATGTAAACATATACATCTTTCATTCCAAAACATAGACTATATCTATCTCAATGAACATAACTTTACGAATTTCATCACAAACTTGTTCAAAGTTCAACATTAAATCATGAGTAATATTTTATAGACCTAATTCCCTATATCCTAAGCTCCGAACTCTAAACCATAGGCCCCGAACCATAAACCCGAAACTCGAAACCCGAAACCCTAAAAAAATTATTGTTTCATCCTATAAATCACAAGTTGTACATTATATTACCAAATTTTTGTGTCATAAATCCTTAATCTTAACCCTGAAATCCTAAACCCTTAACCCAAAAATAAACTTAGAAACCCTGGTACGGATACTGCAATTTGTAACAGATCACTCATTTCGGATAAGACTTAATGACTTACTGGTAACACTTAATCCCTTACTTGTATCTTTTTGCGTATGTTTAGGTAAGTAATCTGGATATTGAAATCAATGGTCATCTAAACATGTAGTCCTTCATTGCCAAACATAGATATTCTATCTTCATTTACATAAAACATTATGAATTCCATCACAAACATATTCAAAGTTCAATATTAAATCATGAATACCATATATTATGATGCGAATGAGATAATAACATATGTTTTATCATAAAGGACTATATGTTTATATGGCTAACAACCTCAAAATTCGACTACTAACGTTAACATTCGAAGAACATTTCATTTAAAGGAATATAGTGATTTAACATTATCAAATCTTATATTTTCATGAGAGAAAATCTTATATATCCGGAAAAAACTACATTTATGAACAAAATTAATCGAATTAATATTGTGGTACTGGGAACCTATTATGCGTTATCAGTATCGACAAATGTGTTAAAAACGAAGATCATCTTGTTATTCCGAATCAGACATGTAGTATAATTTGTAGGTAATGTGGTAATATTTCCTATCAATCCAGAACATTCTAGAATGTTCTTAATGAAGTGTTTTTCTTTCGCGTACATGTGTTATATTTATTGTCGAAAATGTTACTCAGTTCGAAAATGTTTAAAGCTCATTATAGTTGTCAATAATTCTCGTTGATTTTTAAGGCTCATGATAAATTTGAGTTGACTTAAAATTATTCAGCTAATAATTTCGAGTTATGTTCGTTTTTTCAACGGAATATTAAAATTGGGATTAATGCAATATTCCATTATAAACTTCATTTATCTTCCTTGATTATTAAGATCCAAATTGAAGTCGATTTAACATTGTTCGATCACTAATGTCGGATATGCCAACAGTTTCAACGTTTTGTTTGTGTTATCGACAGTTTTCGATCTAGTCCTATTGCCCACATACTTGTTATCGAGGAAGTGTTACCCAGAATGTAGGAATTGTTACCCAAAATACAAGAAATGTTATCCAACAAGTGTATCACTCGAATGTTTTCGATGATTTCATTTTCTATTTCGTTAACCCTGAACGATGAGCGATAGAGCCAACGCAGTGCCGCAACATAATATTCAGGCTATGGATCACTCGAATTTATGCCTAGAAGCTGCAATTTCGGTCGAAAATGTGATTCAATTTATAATTATTTTCCTTATTTGCGTCAAGAATTTCGAAATTTTCACATCTCAAATCTTACATTTGATGACGTAAAGATAAGAAAAAATCAACGAGAGCATATTGAATTTGATTTGGTACATGGAGGATGCTCGTGTGAATGAATATGAAATATACAGAAAATTTCGATCGTCGAAAGTTAATTTTAGTTTATTGATACCACTTATTAATCATACATGAACACAATATTGACATCTAGTGACACTTCATATATTTATGTGATAACAAAATACCGTAAGATAATAACAGAAGAGTAGCTTTCGATACCTGTTCTTGTAAAATATTTTGTAAGGGTATTTTGGTCAATTCGAAGTTTGAGTCTTTTATCCTAAATTTTCAGCGAAAACGGGTCTTTAAAAATCATTTTTTTCACTGACAGGGCCTGAAATCTTTTTTAAAATTATAAGGGGTCCTGAATCGATATTGTCCCTTAATTTATTGGTCAACTATGCATATTATGTGAATTTCTGTTTTATGATTTGACACTTATATTTTATTTCCTGTTTAATTATACGATTGACCTGACCCATCACTTGAAGAGAGATTTATAGGTTCAAATATTAAATGCTTGAAAAACTGAATTCCAACCCATGGGCTCGTGGTCGAGTGGAAACTGGAAAGCGGGTCAGGTGTAAGCTCATTTGTAATTTATATATATAAGTATGGGTGTACGAAATAAATATTCATTTGAAGGATTACAAGGAAGTGCCAATGACGATTGATATAGTAGTCAAAGATGATGCATTAAGGAGTTTGGAGATTAGGTCGTGGGATCGAATTTCCCCTCCCACAATTTTCTTGAGTAGTCCTCATGAGCTTTATGACCCATGATTATCGTTGTCAGATGAGTTTGGAACGTATTCATCCGTCCTCAGGGATTAGTCTCACCTTTAGAGTGTGTGGCGCAATTAAGTCTCCTCAGGTCTGTGTGGTGCAAGCCCACCCGATATTTAGAGGCTAACAGATAGTCAGGTCGAGTGGGGATACATCGGGACAAAAAAAAAGAATTATAATGAAGCACGGTTAAGATATGATACAAGTCTACATGATTAGTAATTCTCTTCCTTCCACGAAATTGAGAGTATGATCACATTATCTGCCCCAATGCGCCTAGATTAGTGCGGATCCTCGTTTCATTGCCAAGCCTAAATAAAGGTCTTAACTTGAACATCTATACTCTTTTATTAATGGTGACTACCTCTTAAAAACTGTCAATTTGGTATAGCAATCAACCAATTATATTTTATTTGCAATTAATAATTAGGAAAAAAATGATGTAATTAACACATTCTTTTTTTAAAAATAAACAATAAAAAATTATTACCAGCATAATCACCCAATATTATTATGATTGATTTATACTTTTCTCACATGTTTATTTTGTCAATCCAATTATTTCTTTTTTCAATTTTCTTTGCAAATTTTCTTTTCAATTAGTTCAAGATCACGTGTTTCGTCTTTTTTCGGCTTTTTTTATTTTTTATTTTTTGTTGTTTGTTTTTCATGCTCCGCTATGAGCATGTTTTTCTCTTCCGGGTTGATGTTACCGGAGAGACCCGTTGAGTTATTTAGGCAATGTACTTTAGTTAATGAATTCAAGATATCGTTTCGAAAAAAATAAGAATGCGAATTGTTGTTTATTCTACACAAAGACATCGCTCTCAATCATGCATGGATGTTTTTTTAAGTCACATACATAATCATCATCACATAGTGGGGCGTGTGTACGAAATCTATCTAATCAACACAGAAAAGTAAAAGACACAGAGCCACTGCTTCAAATGTCGTCGTCGTCCGTCATTAACGGTTGCCTCCCCTCTCATCTCAACGCCTCCTCAGCGAGAGCCGCCGCCTCTCTCCGCCCCATCACCACCGCGCGGCTCAGCTCCTCCACCGCCTCCTCCTCCTCCTCAACTCCACCTTCTCTCATCCGCAACGAGCCCGTCTTTGCTGCTCCCCTACCTATCATCTACCCCCACTTGGTAATAAAATGACCACTTGAACCACACTAACATTTCCTTGTGAATGGGCTCTTTTAGTTAACCCACTGATGTCGTCGTTATTATGTGTGTTTTCAGAGGGAAGACATCTCATATACTGAACCCACGAATACACTCCCTAGGTAATCTGCCAAAGCAAAGAATAATTAATAATGAATTATGTGTCAATGAAGCTTAAGTTCCTTCGGAGAACCAATTGTTGATAATATGAGATGACTCTTTAATTTATATATTAAGCCGGGTTAAGTTAATTTTTCGATGTGAGATAAATAATCTCAACACTTTCCTTGTATGTGTTGAATTGATCCCTGCGATAACGAAGGAGGGACGAAGGCTTCTGCGAAAATCGAGCAAGCCACCGCACAGGTCCAAGCAGCAACAACCAATGGCAGTGCTTCTTTAACTCCGAAGCAGTGGAGAGGCTGAAAACCGGATTCCGCACATTCAAGAAACTGAAATACAAGTAAGTTTTTATGAGATCTCTGAAAGACATAATTTTCGAATCAAGATTTATATACATCCACGATATTCGTGCTAATTAATTTAACTTTGCGGAAAAAAAATAAACAGTAGGCAGCCGGGTTTGTTCACTGAGCTCGCCAGAGGACAGAGTCCCACGGTAAGTGCGATAGTAATGATGTGGACGAAGCTTTCTTTTTTCTTTCATGTTGAGGTTTTATGTTTTCATCTGATATGTAAGAAAGATAAGCTTTCTCAGTACATGGTATTCGCATGCTCTGATTCACGCGTGTGCCCATCGCACGTTCTTCATCTTCAACCCGGAGAGGCATTCGTGGTCCGAAACGTTGCTAACATGGTCCCTTCTTAAGACAAGGTCTTTATTACATCCATATTATTTCCCCAGTTCCTATCGATGATTTAGGAAATCAAATAGTATATATATATACATTTATTTATATATGCGTGTGTGTATATATTTGTTTGACTTTCTTACAGACCAAATACTCTGGAGTTGGTGCTGCTATTGAGTACGCTGTACGACACCTCAAGGTCTTCCTCTTCTCCTCCTGGGAGAATGACCTTTCTTTTTTCTTTCCAAATGTTTGTTTGGGGTACCAGTTTTTTTTATTTCCATGTTTTGAGATGCATCTTTTAATCCCAAAATTACAGATTTTAGGCCATTTTTGAATATCGAGTAATTTTATTGTTAGTTCGGACGTGAATTACGGATTGGACCAGCGAATATTAGTGGTTGTGGGCAGAATAACAATGGACTTGGCCAAGTCCAATGCAAGCTAACGATCAAATTAACGGATGTTTCAAAATGACAAAAAATTAATACTATTCGGTGACTAAAAGCGCAATCTATGAATATGGGACCAAGAACGACCTTTCCCCAAACATACGAGACCAAAACATCCGCCAAATTCTTCTTATTTCGTCATTGAAAACAGAGCTTTATTCTTTCCATATACTGTAATTTATGACGCGCAGGTTTCAGAAATAGTGGTGATCGGTCACAGTGCCTGCGGAGGAATAAAGGGGCTCATGTCCTTCCCATACGATGGTTCATCCACCACGTATTAAATCCCTCCATGAAAACCTCTTTTCTCTTACATATATTGAGAATTTGCTCAAGATCATATGCTTTTGCGTGCGAATTTTTTTTTTGTATGTAGTGAGTTCATCGAAGAGTGGGTAAAAATAGGCCTCCCCGCAAAGAGAAAGGTGCTCTCCGAGGCCACAGACGCCCCTTTTGGTGACCAGTGCGCGTTGTGCGAGAAGGTAATGAAAAGCACATCGGTTTCTTTCATCTTTCGAAAATTCAACAAGTACTCATCACCTAACATAATATATATATATATATATATATATATATATATTATATATACAATGACAAACAGGATGCTGTGAATGTTTCCCTTGGAAACCTAGGATTGGTGAAGAAGACGCTGGGGCTAAAGGGAGGCTACTACGACTTCGTCAATGGAAGCTTCGAGCTCTGGAGCCTTCAGTTCGGCATTTCGCAGTCTCTCTCTGTATAATAATAATATGAATCTGATTGATGAGAAGATTTCGTTTATTGATTATACACATAACTCTAGCTCAAGTTTTTCAATACTAATATTTTGTGAAGTGTTTGTTAGGATAAGGTCGTTACTACGTAGTGTTTAGATGTGGGGGTTCGAATGAACACTAGTTGATTTTTCTAAGTATTTTTCACTTAGTATCGGAAGGGTCCGATAATGGGTATAATTTTCGGTTCTGGTACTTCGTCAATCACTAGTGACGCGGAAGATATCACTGCCGAGTACCGAAGTGTGTTCGTGTGAGTTTGTTTGTTTGCGTTTGACACAAAAATTGTTTATGAAAGTTCGGAGTGTTAATAAACTTTTACGTCTCCCCTTCTTCCCCCAGGAAGGCACCCTTTAGAAGTATGGCTTACTTACACGTATAACCTACAACTTCTAAAACTACAACAACTTTTTAAAGTCAGTTGTTTACAAAGTATTTCAATCAAATACTTGAACACTCAATACGTAAGAACTTTTACAACAGTTTTTCGTACAAACTATCTCTTCGTAGTTCTTACAATTCGTGTCTTATGTCTTGAGGTCATTCGGCTATTTATACTTCGCGCTCCAGAAGTAGCCGTTGTGATTTGAATGCTCGAGCCCGCTCTTGCAGCATTAACTTCCTTTCCTCTTTCGAGTACCGCCGTTCTCAGAGTTGACTCTGCGTCTGGGTACCGCTTTTGCCACTTTGGGTAAACCTTCTGCTCAGCTTCAGTACTCATCGCAACTTTGCATTCAATTCTCCAATTTGCTTTCTGGACCTTGTCCTTGATCAGCAGGTGCCTCGTCATCACTCCGGTACTAGCTTGCCTTCAGTACTCGATTGCGTCGCGACTTCAGCTAGTATCCGGTACTCAGTTGTGGTTTCGGTAACGGTGGATTCTGGTTCTTGCTCAATCACCAAAACTTCAACATCCATCAATTTCCCCCTTTTCGGCGATTGGAAAAACCTCCATCAAGGCCATAAGAGAGCTCTCCTTCCGGTTCTCAGCCTCCCTTCTCTTTCTCCTTGGCAATCTTCGCAAGTTCCTTTTGGGTGATCGCCTTTGCGTAGGAGACTCTCTTGATATCATGAAGTCGGACAACTTCACTCAGTTGATCCTCAGTGAGAGAAGCTGCAATATCCCTAAGCCCATGCGGATGGTAGATGTGCTCAAGCGGTCCTACTTGGGCTTCTACTCGTCCTTGTAGACGAAGGGGCGAGAGTTCTTGATCCGGTATTACCAGGGCGATGACTTTGTTTCGTTCTTCACTGTTGTCCGTGAACCTCGCACCTTGGTAGAGTGGAGTTGCAAGAGAAACACTGGTCCGTGACCTCGTCAGTACCGAAAAAAGGTTGGGTACCGTTGACGTAAACTCAGGAACCGGAACCGACGCTTGCTCTGATGTCTGCTCTCTGGTGCCAGCCTTGGAGCTTCCACCACCACGTTTGTCTTTCCCTCCCCACTTTTGGCAATCACCATGCCGATTTTGCCCTGAGCAACCAGATGCTCGACGACGACAGCGAGCTGTGTGGAGAGGACTTTGATATCGTCCGTCACACTCGTTCGGATTTCGGTGATACCAACCCGCAATTCAGCTTGGCTGCCAGCGACCGTATCCACCTTCTGCAGCAATTCCTTGGTGGACTTGGCGGATTCGCGGAGCTTGTGCTTAATCTTGTTGAGCTCCCGATCGGTGCGCCTTATAGTCCCTCGCGAACCGTGCTCATGAATGCCTGGCTGCGTGCGTGCGGGACGTTGAGGGAGCTGAGGCGAGAGATTGTTGAGTCGGTGTCAGACTTCGCTCTAAGTGTTGAGCTTCTAGTGGCGGAGTGACCTAAGCATGCTGGGGTGGAACCGGAGTACCGGCCTCTTGTGCTCCATGCAATTCTTCGTGCGCAGTTGACATATCTGGAGCAGGGTCGACATCTTCTTTTTGATAAGTGAGAAGGAGTTGAAGCATTGATGTCGACGGAGGCGGTGATGACGAGGAGGCAGGAGCTTCTACATCAGCTTGTGGCGGACTTTGTTGTTGAGAAGCCTCCTGAGCCCGAGGTGGAGACGCGCTCTCCATGGCCTCTTGCAGAACCGGAGCAGACTGTTCTGCTTCACTGGCCAAGCCGGGGAAGACCGATGTGGTTTCCCTTGGGGACACTGGAACCGGAGTTGGAGCCCTCTGAGTAGGTGAGGGCAGATGATCTTGAGGACTTACAACTGGCGTTTGAGAAGTCCATACTCTGCCGATTTCGTAGGTGTTGATGGTCACAGAGCTGATCGGTCCCCGCATATGCAGCTTTGCACGCACGACCCCCACACGCGACTGCAACCCTGCAACTTCCGCCCGAGCTTCTTCAATATCTTCGTCTCGCGGCGGGCCTCCTTTTGATTTGGATCAACGATGCTTCTAGTTGTTGAAGGAGTTGCATTAGCTCGTGTAGTCGGGTGTTCACCTCAAGCAGTTCTTTGCCTTTGATTAGAGTCATAGGCGTCTCTAACCCAAAGCGCTCCAGCAGCCGGTGCTCGATGGCCACATCGCTGCCAGTAGAGCGCTTAGAGATGTTGGCCAGAGTCATTCTTAATCGCACACTCCACCATTCTTCAAATTCTTGATGTGCCGGGTTGAGAGCCTCTTGGATGTGGTTTTCAATGGCACTCAGAACCGTGGTGGTGTATGATGAGTGGCAAGGGCTGGAGCGGGGCATTTTTCCCTTACCACTTGCGCACTTTTTCTTCCTGGAGGGCGCCATAGTGGGTTCCCTGATGACGATGCCCAGAATAACGGTGCGGGCTATCGCTTCAGGTCGGTCCTCAACCACAGTTGGTTGTTATGGGACCACTTCGGGGACGGAAACATCTTCGGTGCCCCCTCTCGGAACCGCTAGAGCAGATTCACTTAAGAAATTGGTTCCAGTTTCGTGACTTGTGCTCTCCCCGGTTCTATGTGCAGGGATGCGCTCCATATCTTCCGCGTGGCTGCAGAAGATCTCAGTGAGAACCGGAGAGGTTGGGAGATGATCGGCATCGACGGGGTCACCCACCACCTTTGTGGACTTCTTTCTTAGTGCCTGTGGTGGTGGTGATGATGGCAGTCCGCTGCAACCGGAGCCGGTACTGACTCTAGTGGCACCGATTTCGGTACTGGATGTGGAATGACAGCCACTGACTTCTCCTTTGGTGCCACAACCTTCGTTTTCTTTGGATCCAGTGCTGGTGCTTTTTCCTTGGACATTGCGGGAGCTCCTCTCTTTGTCCCTTTTGCAGGAGAAGGAAGGGCCACCTCCGATACTAAGTGAATGTCGATCACTCGTTCGTCAGAGACGTAGTCCCTTCGGGCGGTGTTCTAAAAAACTTCCCCCATTATCTTCTTCTTCAAGATATGAGTGATCTGGGGTCCGAAGTTCTTGATCAGACGAAACTTGGCCCGAACGGTGGCTTGGAAGGCTTTGAAGACGATGATGCCCCAGTCCACATCTCTGTGGGTGAGATGGCCACCATTGCGTCATGTTCCTCACGCGTGAGCATGTCAGATACTCCAGCCTTTCCAAGTACCCTTTCGCCACTATGTCGTGGAGAAGGCGATACGCGGGCTTCAGTATCGCCTTCATGTCGCAGTCTTTGAAAATAGCTCCGTCCAAGGACATCTCCAGCTTTAGATCTTCGCGCATGTCTCCAATCGCCTCGCGAAGATTTGCCGGTCCCGCCGTTGGTAAGTCGAACTCTTCAACGAACCATGCCTTCGCCACTTCAACATCGCGGTTCTGAACGTGGCTGAAGATCGTTGTATCTGAGAGGAAGGCGGTGTTGTTGATGAACTCACGAACGTGATCTGTGAAGATTTTACATTCACAGAAAAGTCGTTAGGCCAGCGTCCATGATGCATGATGCCATCTGGTGAATCTCGTCGTCGTTGGCGCCCATAAGTTCCAGGACATCGACTTTGATGGCCACCCTCATGAACTCAATGGTGTTGTGGATTGATGATGAAGGCAGTGCAGAAGCTGTAGATTGAGAAGCCATTGTAGATTATTTTCTGGAAGTTTTTGAAAGACTTGAAGGTTAGGGTTTGAGAACTTGAGAGCGTTTGAGAACTTTTTAGGGTTTTGATTTGAGAAACGTAAACGATAAGTGTGACGTTTCATGTGTATAAGTAGAGACAAATGGGCGGGATAAAGTGACGACGGCATTTAATGATCTGTCAGACGATTTGACTACTCTGAGGAAATTCCTCGGACTGACAATCCGTGTCTCAGTCCTTGTTATCTCATTTAAGAAAAACCAATTCTGTCCTTCTATCCCGTTTTTGGTACTGAGTAGTTCCATGTGAGTGACTTTCTTCTTCATGGTACCGAAAACTCCCCCTGAATCGATACTGTCTAGGTACCTATGCTTCCCCCTTAGCTTTTGCTCCGTCATCCTCAAACTACGCTTCTGGTACTCAGGCACTTTGAGATTTGTTGTTCCCGAGTTAGTTGCCTAAGGCATTCCTGAAGGTGACAAACTTGGATTCGGCGAGTGGTTTGGTGAATATATTAGGTACTTGTTGTTCAGTTCTTACATGCTCCAAACGAACATTCTTTTTTAGCACATGATCTCGGATGAAGTGGTGCATGATCTCAATGAGTTTAGTTATTGAGTGTAGTACCGGATTCTGGGATATTGAGATAGCACTTGTGTATCGCAATATATGGGAGTTTCTGATTCATTTATCCCATAATCTTTGAGTTGATGCTGGATCCATAGTATCTGTTGAACCAAGAGATAAGTCTGTCTCCAAGGAATTGACACATGTCACTGGTGCTTTTCCTATCCAGTTTGCAACCAGCATAGTCAGCATCTGTGTACCCATACGGTGAAAAAGATGGTTCCTTGTGTACGCAGTCCTACATTAGTCGTGCCTTTGAGATACTTCAGGATTCGTTTGGCAGCGATGTAGTGACTCTGCCTTGGATCCGATTGAAACTGAACACAGAGGCATCGTTGTACATGATGTCATGTATGCTTGCTGTTAGATATAACAGGGACCCGATTCATCGCCGGTATTTGGTTGTTTCCACTTTTGTACCAAATTCATCCTTGTTGAGTTTGATTGACGAACTCATAGGCATAGCTGATGCGAACGGTCTTCAAGTCCAAATTTCTTGAGAAGATCCAAGGTGTACTTTTTTTTACTTATAAAGATCCCTTGACTCATTAGCTTAACTTGAAGCCACTAGAAAGAAATTCAGTTCCTCCAACATGCTCATTTCAAACTTTTCGTGCATGAGCTTTGACACTCTTTTGTAAAGTTTTGGATCCGTTGAACCGAATATTATGTCATCCACATAGATTTGCACTAATACAAAGTGCTCCCCGTTTGTGAATCGGAAAAGGATCTTGTCGACAGCTCATATCCTGCCCGGGTCTCGTACCAAGCCCTTGGCGCTTGTTTTAGACCATAGAGAGCCTTCTTGAGCTTGTACACATGATCCGATTTTTCATGGTCTTCAAAACCTGGTGGTTGAGCAACGTAGACTTCTTCATATAATACTCCGTTGAGAAATGCGCTCGTGACATCCATATGATATACCTTAAAGTTCTTGTAGGCTGCGTATGCTAGAAATATCCTTATTGCTTCTAGTCTAGCCACCGGTGAGAAGGTTTCATCATAGTCGATGCCTTCTTCCTGTCTGAAACCTTGAGCAATCAATATTGCCTTATTTCTCATAACTAGGTCATCCTCATTGACCTTGTTTTTTAAAACCCACTTAGAATCAATTACTGTTTGTGTGGGTCGGGGACTAGGGTTCGGACTTCATTTCTTTCAAATTGATTTAGTTCATCTTGCAAAGCAGCCACTTATATATTGTCTTTGAACGCCTCCTAAATCTTCGTAGGTTGTGATTGAGATATGAATGCGTAGCTGAAGAGATTTTGGAGTGATCCTCGAGTCTTCATTGGCGCCTTTGGTTCACCCATAATTAGATCTGCGGGATGATTAAGTTTAGTCATGTTTCACTTAATGCATTCCCCCTCACTTGGTTCATCTTCTATATTTGTGAGATGAGTACCAGACTCTTCCGGTACTACGTTCAGTTGCTCACTTGTATTTGGTGCTGGAGAAATTTCCAATGGCTCTTTGTGATTGAGTACCGTAATTTGTTCGGTACTCTGTTCTTGTGAATTTTCCACAGTATCATTTAGTATTTCCGGTACTGGGTCTTCGTTATGCTCACTTCTAGTTTGTTGACCTTGATTTTCTTCATCATCGGATTCATCAAAGTGTGCCTTTTTCATGAGTTCACTTAGACGATTGATATTTATCGGAGAGCTGTCTTCTTCTTGAGATTTCTCGAACACAACGTGAGCAGATTCTTCAATAGATAGAGTTTAGTAGTTGAATACTCTGTAGGCCTTACTCCCGGCAGAGTATCCCACAAAAATTCTTTTGTCCGCTCTACTTTCAAGTGCACATAAATGATTCCGGTTTAAGTGTATATAACATCGGCTCCGGAAGGTCTTGAAATATCTTAATGAAGGAACATTTCCTATCCAGATTTCGTATGGAGTCTTTCCGAAGCTTTTGCATATCATCGAGCGGTTCTGGGTGTAACATGCGGTGTTGGCTGCTTCTGCCCAGAACTTTTGCGAGATATCAGCATCTGCTAGCATTGTCCTAGCTGCTTCCTTTAGTGTGCGCTTCCGACGTTCCGCGACTTCGTTCTGTTGTGGTGTCCTGGAAGCAGATAACTCATGGCGAATGCCATGGTCTTCGAGATAATCGTTAAGTGTGGAATTTAAGAAGTCGGTACCACGATCACTTCTTATTGTGTTGACCTTGAAGTTTTGCTCATTTTGAACTCTTTTCAGTAGCTTGATCAACATAGAAGGGGTTTGATCTTTATATCTTAGGAACAATACCCAAGTGTACAGTGAGTAGTCATCTATGACTACAAGAGTATACTTGACTACTCCTAAGCTTGGTACCGGTATCGAACCAAACAGGTCCATGTGCAGTAGATCGAGACAGCGATTAGATGTTGTTTTCCCTTTACTTTTGAAAGTAGATCTAACTTGCTTGTCTAGTTGGCAGGCAATGCATGTCTTTTCCTTAAAGTAATGCACCTTTGGTAAACCATGCACTAAGTCATTTGAGCTTAGTTTGGATATTGTTTTAAAATTCATATGGTTCAATCTTTTGTGCCACAACCAACTCTTACAGCTTTCAGCTATAAGGCATGTTTGTTTTGTCACTGATTATTCTTTTCATCTTACTATATAGGTACCGTTGATTCTCCAACCAACGTGTACCGTTTTTCCTGAAGAATCGATGACTTCATATCTATCATTCTTGAAGTCACAAACATACCCGGTATCGCATAGTTTACTTATGCTTATTAAGTTGTAATGTAAGTTCTTTACTAGGCTTATGTTTTTCGGTGTGGAATTGTCATAGATAAGCTTATCCTTACCCATGACATTACCTTTTCCGTAATCTCCAAACGTAACTGTTTGGCTCGTGCAAGGCTTTATGTCAGAGAGGAGTTACTGGTTCCCCGCCATGTGCTTGCAACACCCACTGTCCAGGTACCACCTGGACTTGCAGATACCATTAGCATATATCTGCAATAAGTGGGTTTATGGTACGCACCTTTTATTTGGGTCCATGCGCTCGTAAGTGTTTGGATATCCACATTTGGATAACCTTGAAGCACCTTCTTGTGCTGGGATCCACAAGAACCCTAGTTAGAGTCTTCCCCCTACCTGGGTTCCGGGACTTATTTGGTTTAGTTTTTTTTTTAAATTTATACTGAGTACCGGGGTTTCTCAGAAACTGGTTCCGGTACCCAATGTACCCTTGATGGGTTTCTCTATTTATTCTTTCATCATGAGTTCTAGGCACTTGCCTTTTACTCATGCAAAGACTCCCGCCCTTGCCTATATTGTGATGTTGTTTGTGCAGAGTTATGAGATCTAGGTTTATAGCCTAGTCCATGTCTGCATTTTACCTCAGTGGGTGGGTACTAAAATTCGGCCTTTTCCACCAGTTTTGAGGACTTCACGAACTTGACAAATTTTGAAATCGTGGGAATGGAGTTCTGTGGCTCTGGGCTATATCCCAGACCCATTTTAGTGGTGGGGTTCTTTGATAGGCTTTGCAGAGTCTCAAGTTTTCTTGATGACTCTGTTCAAGATTCAGACATTTTGTATGACTGTGTTCAAGATTCGGACATTTTGTGGAAGTCTAGAAACTTGGATTTTATCATTGTAGAGTTTTCTCTGAGAGATTCATTTTCAGCTCTCGAGAGATCACCTCAGCCGTAGCTTTGGTGAGTTCTTCATTGCTAGTACCGGTGATTATTATTTCCGGTTCCGATACTACTTTTTTTAGAGTAGCCAGTTCTGGTACTCCTTTATCATCTCATGTAGAGCGTGTACCAGATCCTCACGGGTGAATTCAGGTTGAGAGAAATCAAATACCCCACATTCTTCAATGTCTGCCATTAGGCACTCGACCTCGTCATCACTCGATTCCTCTTGTGACTCTGAGTCGTCAGAGTTCGTCTCTGCCCAATTTTGTTGTCCTCCACTACGAGAGCCTTAGGCTTTCTACGGAACCTTTTCTTGCTTTATTCCTCGCCCTTGTCTTTTCTGGGCTTCTTACAGTCGGCAATGAAATGGCGTTTCCTACCACAGTTAAAACATGTATTGTTTGATTCATCCTTAGTATTTTTTTTACCCGACTGCGGCGAGTAAGTGGGCTGATTTCGCTTCATGAAACGTCTGAATTTCTTGATGAAGAGTGTCATCGCCTCTTCACTCATGTTATCTGCGGACTTTGAAGTGCTTTCAGTTGCCGCCATAGTAGGAGTGAAAACGAGCCGAGCCGAGCCCGAGCATGGCCCAACTCGAGCTCGGCTCGATAAAATATAAACCAGCTCGAGCTCAATCAAATATTAAAAATTGCTGCTCGAGCTCGACTCGACAGATTATCGAGCCGCTCGATCTCGGCTCGGGAGGCTTGAATTACATCGAATGTTGTAGTTCGAAATGCCTGAGCTCGGCTCGAGAAACTCGAATCGACCAAACAATAAACAATTGTTCGAACTGCTCGAGCTCGATTATCTCCTAACTTTTGTTCTTTTGAAAAAATATAGAATGAAAGTACACCGGCTCTGAAAATACAGAAGGAAAATACATAATCTGAAAGTACTGAAGAATTTGAAAATGCTCGAGAAAAATCGAGCCCTAATTCCTATGTAACATAAAATCCATGGAAAATCGTAGCCTTATCACCAGAAAAATTCGGAGCCTAATGAACATAAAAATAAACAGAAAATAGTCGAAAAATCATGTAAATACTCTCGAAAATTAAGCCTTAATAGACATGAAATTTCCTGAAATTAGGGCAACAAATTTAGAGCCCGACTCTTCTCGTGTTTAGATGTTGTGTTGAGTTGTGCGTACGTCTTCTTCTACTTTTGTGGAATTTTTCCATCGGTAGATGGACACATAGAGGTGTTTACGAATCGAGCTTCTGAATTGTATTGTGAATTCGTGTGGCTGCGGGGTGAGAGAAGGTGAGAAATGAAATAATAGAAAAAGATTAGATTTAGGTTTCGGGTTTATGATGGGTATGGTAGACATTTTAATCATGTATTAGAAAATATTAAAAAAATAGGTATGGGCTCGATAAGCTCGACGAGCTATCGAGCCCATATAATTCTAGCTCGAGCTCGATTTTGACCGAGCTCGAGTCAAGCTTTGACCGAGCTGCTCGCGAGCGGCTTGCGAGCAGCTCGGTTCGTTTTCACCCCTACGCCAGAGCCTTTACTGGTGGTACCGGCGTAGCTTCTTCCATCCGAGTTTGTAACTCGAATTCACAGGCCTTCAGGTCGACAAAGAGATCATTCAGCTGTAGCTTGCTTAAGTCTTTGACCTCCTCCATGACCATCGTTTTTACGTCTCATTCTCTAAGGAGCGCCTTCATGACCTTTATGGCCATGTCTCTATTTTCGATTGTCCTCCCAAGTGCTGAGAGGTCATTGATAATGGTGGTGAAGCGGTCTTCGAACTCCGCCATGGTCTCCACGACTTTCATCTTGATCGAATCGTATTTTTGAATGGCCACCACGAGTTTGTTTTCTCGGGTCTGCTTATTTCCTTCTCAGATCTGGCAGAGTTTTCGCCAGACCTCCGCCGCTATTTTACACAACATAACTTGTCTGAAAGTTCCCGTGTCCAATGTTTTGAATCGTGTATCCTTGGCCACCTTGTCGAGGCTCATCAGCTTGGTCTCTGCATCAGTCCATTCTATTTTGACCTTTACAATCTGTTGAGGTCGTGTAGGGTCACTAGCATGTGCAGGATTTTGAGAAGAGTGGGCAGTCCTTCAGTGACGACGTCCCACATGTCCTCGTTTTGCGCGGAAAAGTGTGACTCCATTCTTATCTTCCACTCAAGGAAGTTATCTCTGCTGAACATCGGCATCTTGTTGTTGGTACTCATTGTGTGATTGAAGTAGACCTGCTCTGATACCACTTGTAAGGATCGGGTCGGTACTACGTACTACGTAGTGTTTAGAGGGGGGTGAATGAACACTACTCGATTTTTCTAAGTATTTTTCACTTAGTAAGGGAAGGGTCTAGTCATGTGTATACTTTTCGGTTCTGGTACTTCGTCAATCACTAGTGACGCGGAAGATATCACTGCTGAGTACCGAAGTGTGTTCGTGTGAGTTTGTTTGTTTGCATTTGACACATAAATTTTTTATGGAAGTTCGGAGTGTTAATAAACTCATACGTCTCCCCTTATTCCCTCAGGAATGCACCCTTTAGAAGTATGGTTTACTTACACATACAACCTACAACTTCTAAAACTAAAACTTTTTAAAGTCTGTTGTTTAAAAAGTATTTCACTCAAATACTTGAACACTCAAGACGTTAGAACTTTTACAACAGTTTTTCGCAAACTATCTCTTCGTAGTTCTTACAATTCGTGTCTTATGTCTTGAGATCATTCGGCTATTTATACTTCACGCTTCAGAAGTAGGCGTTGTGATTTGAATGCTCGAGCCCGCTCTTGCAGCATTAACTTCCTTTCCTCTTTCGGGTACTTCCGCTCTCAGAGTTGACTCTGCGTCTGGGTACCGCTTTTGCCACTTTGGGTAAACCTTCTGCTCAGCTTCAGCACTCATCGTAGCTTTGCATTCAATGCTCCACTTTGCCTGCTGCACCTTGTCCTTGATCAGCAGGTGCCTCGTCATCACTCCGGTACTAGCTTGCCTTCAGTACTTGACTGCGTCACGGCTTCAGCTAGTATCCGGTACTCAGTTGTGGTTCTGGTACCGGTGGATTTTGGTTCCTGCTCAATCACCAAAGAAGTATATTAACATGAACGAGATGAAAAAATACGACTGGTGACGCGAGACTGGTGAAAAAATACGAGATGAACGATTTGAGGCCGCTACATCACTTTCTTCGCATGAAAGTTTATTAACATGACAAATTTTTTATGTGAAAAGAAGTGTGTTGAAAATATACTTCTTAAGTTCGACATGCTTGATAGCAAGCCTATTATCGACTCTGTTGGTCGTGAACGAGAAGTTCATTAAAGACGATGGAGCTAAAAGTGCTGACCCGACTCTATTAAGAAGCTTTGTCGAAAATCTACTTTATCTTATAGCGACAAGACCAGATATTATGCACGCTTCTAGTTTATTATCGATGTTTATTCATAATCCAAGCCATATACATCTCGGAAGAGCTAAAAGAGTCCTAAGATATATTAAAGGTACGCTGAATTTCGGACTGAAGTTTAGCAAAGGTGTTGAAATGTCATTATCCGGATACTGCGATAGCGACTGGGCTGGCCAAGGTGCAATTTGTTTACGGAGCACATCCGACTATTGTTTTTCACCTGGCACTGAAGCATTTTCTTGGGAGTCTCAGAAGCAAGAAACGGTGGCGTTATCTTCAGCCGAAGTTGAATACGTTTCAGCAAGTCGTCTCAAGTTCTGTCTCCTAAGATACTCCGGAAGAACGTGATTTCATTGTGCACTGAATAAATCAACGAAGAACTTGAACAAATTTTAAGAACAATAATCTTAAGTATAAGTGCTTGATTACTTGATTGAATGATTTTTCCACCGAGTTTCGGCCGATATGTAGGCAGTAGGAGACCTTTCGAAGAGGATGTGCCTCTTCGCCCATCCTACTTGTTCAAATAGACATTTCTGTTCGATTAGTCCATTCATGTTCGAACATGCATATTTGTTCGAATAGTCACGCAACCATTCATTTGAATGGTAGTTGTTGGCTTTAAAACTAAATTTGTGGGAAAATAAATTTAACCCGAGAGCAAAAGACGGATTGATCAGGCCCGCTCGTTTTCGGTCCGACATTCGTGTGTGCAGGTCGCGCACTCGCACACGAGTCGACTGAATTTACACCCCCTGCGCGCGCACGCGAGCGACAAATATCATGTACAATATGCCTATCAGTTTAAGACTAATAAAAATAGGTAACTTATATAAGAGGGCAAAAACTCTTGTTCCAACCAATGTGAGACAAGCTTTACTTTCCATTTCACATTTTCCATTTCAAGACCATTCTCATTCAAGTCTATTGTTCAATTAACTCCAACATAAGTCAATCTTACATTGAACACTAAGCTTCGATCTTACTCTGAAGAAGAAGAACTAGAATTGAGACAGGACTTTCAATCACAAAAGGACAATTGACGCCGCATAGAAACGATGCAGCATACCGATCATAAAATTGAGACCGGTCATGTGGCGATCGGAGAATTGGTTAGACTGAAGACTGACCACCGGATAGAAATCGGAGCTAAAGAAGTTTTGGGATGAATAAATATGCTAGATCGATATATCGATACCATGCCTTTTCTAATATCGTTTTTGTACGAATCACATTATCTGAAATCCAATTGAGTCAAGGAGAGTCAAAACAAGGACATGGAATGATTCAACAAATCGATTTGGAATCCAAGTCGAGACTAAACAATATGGAGATTGATGATAAGCATATTTAAAGAGAGAGGGAGAGACCCTGAAATTGGAAGTTATATCCTTTTGCACAAAGCAAAACCTAGTATATGAGCTTACGAGACAACAAACTCAATTTGAGAAATTACTTTTAATGCGCATTACAGAATCCAAGTTCGAAGATTGTTATGCATACTACAATGATTAGTTCAAGACTTCCTCCTTTGCATATACCTGATCAAACGAGGAAAGTACTTTAAAACATTCAAAAGAATATTGAGCTCACAACGTTTGAATCAAGCTTACAAAGTATGAGCGACTCGAGAGAATATGTTTGAGTGACTCTATAGAAGCAGTGGTTACGGTATCGACCTATGCTCAAGACATCATTTATTTCTTTCAAGTGTAATCCACATAAAATCAGGATCACAGATGAATATATCCGTACCCTAATTTCACCTGATTAAAAGTCCAAAGTGGCTCTCCTGAAAATAGAATGATTTGTTCAGCGGACGATATTTCTTCGTCAGATAGGGGACTTAACAGGGTGTTTACGTCTTAACCTGTTGGTATAACATGTCTTAAAAGAATCATTACATTCTTAACGAGAAGCCACTTCTATACATTGCTCGTTGCTTTCATTAACGAATGATTATAAGAAACCAATAGCGAAGACCTACACAAGGGACAAGTAGAGCTGCTTCCATTATAATTATACCAACTATGCAAACACTCCGCATGAAAAACATGCGAACACCTCGGATGCGTATTTACCAAATCACCCTTCTCGAATTCCATGAGGCAAATCAGACAAGCTTCGTCTCCTCCCTCATTGCAGCTCCCATTATCGCCTGCAGCGGAAGACCCCAAACCTTGAAATCTCGATACAAGGAGATCGAGCTCATCATGAACCGATTCTTCTTCTAGTTGAGGAATTCCTTGCATGGAAAAGAGATTACGAGCTCCGAGGAGGAGTTCGAATGCTTGATAGAGCGGCAGCATAATGCATGACCATAAGAATATTGTAAGAATTCCATGATTTGATCCTGCAAGAAACGATATCATCTTTAATTATTTCTTGTTTATTGGAGTCCTGGTAAAGAAAGAAGCATGAGGTGTGGGCCATTTTATAGTAAAAGCAATGGCACCGTATAATATCATATCGCTCAGAAGTGGCCTGCTACAATTGGTCAATAGAGGGAGGCGCGAATAGCTGGTTTTATTATTTGTATTAAAGAAACCTTAATATTCTCACGTTCTCATGTTATTACCTAACTGGATAAATAATTTTTAATGTCCACTGGATCCTTAGGCTAGCTTTCTAAGTGGTTTTCGACAACTCAAAGTCAGGAATATGTATGTATATATATATATATATATATATATATATATATATTATGTCTCTACTATCCAAGTATGCTTCTCGAAGATGATTATTAGTAGTATTTTCGGCATGCAGCATGCTGTATACATGTGCATAATTTCAATTTTAATTGTTATTATTTTTTATGTATATAAAAGAAAAAAGTGATTTGTGAGTTAATTGTTAAAAATACAGAGAGCATTCATAAACATTGATTAAACAAATCTGCAACTAATTCTTGAAATAAACACTCTTGGAAAAATAGTTTTAAGCATAAACACACAAAAAAAGGTAGACTACTACACAATAGCAGATATATCGACCGCTAAACACTTACTAACAGATCAACGTAGCTTAGAACAGTAAAAATACATAAGAGAGAACAACAGAAAATTAGGGTTTATGTTGGTAATTCGTGAAGAGCTGCGCGGCGCGATGATGATGAATGCCAAAATGAAAGGGTTTGCAGTCATTTAAAAGACTCTAGCGAATGGGCTCATCTTGATAATATGTCATGGGCTTGGCTAATAATTAAGCGCTCATTGTATTTAGTCTAAGAATGCATAAAATGACTTTTATATTCTTTTAACAATAATAAACCGAAAAATTGAAGAGTGAAATGGTATTTATACAAATTAAAATAAGTAAATAAAAATGTAAAATAGTTATATAAATTCAAATGAAGTTACTATCCGCCCCGGAAGTTTATAAAAAGTATAAATATATAGGAGTCGTTTATAGTATAAATATAAAAAGTTATTAGACAACAAAGATGGCATTTTTTTTCACTTGGTTCAAATAAGAGTTATTCTTGTATGATCGCTATTATCATCTATCTCTATTCCCTTTATCACTTCTCCTATCCTACCTAGGTTTATGATTTTTCTCTATCAATTCAATTACCTTATATACTTATCCATGACCTCCCTCCTTACATGTTTTCCTTAATTTACCAAGGAGTCGTTTCCGGTCCTTCTCAAAAAAAATTATTATACAACCCATCCCTTGGGAAAAACAAAAAGTTAGCACCGAAGAAAGGCACACGAGTGATGAGATGGTGGTTTTTCTTGTTCCCGCACAGCTAAAGATCATTCGCTTGGCGACTGAAGTGGGTCGGTCAATCTCTTTTTGGCTTCGGCCAAACACTTTTTCTCGCTGGTCGAGCTTTCTAAAAAAAAAAAAAGAAGAAGAAGAGAACGTATTCTCTTATCTAAGCTTATTTCCTGTGTATTAGTTCCCTCCCTCCATCGTAGACGGTTCAGCCACAGCCCAGTGCCACGACAGGGTCGAAATGCATTTTGCTCTTTTGTATTCAATAAGTATTGCATTATCAAATAATTTAAGGAAGAGCACACATATAAACACGAGTTACAGTTTTTTTTATGTGTGAAAGAGATTTTCATTAAAAATCAAAATTAATTTTAAAATTTGAACTTGTATTGAAAATAATTCTTTTTAGTAATTAAAGAGATTGTGACTTGTTATAATGCCTCACTGTTTGTATATTAAGTCGTTACCTTCGGTTTTTTTCACGCTTGAATATCCAATGCAATTTTTTTTTATCGAAGATTCACGGAAGAAAAGAAAATTCCATACCTTTGGGCCTTAATCTCAAAGACATAATAAGGTATTCGAAAGTTTAGACTCGCTTAATTAAGGAAACAAATCTATTGATGTTCAATGAAAAATATCTACAACAGCAATACGAGTCCCAGCCCCAACAAATGAGTCTTGAGGGGACACGGGTAAACAGCAATACAGAGACACACTACTCTCTTTATCCTTTTCTTTAATCTTCGAATTATCATCGCAAGTAGATTGGCATATTTTTTGTAGTGTGACAGCATCTCGAAAGTCGAATGAAATTCACTAGTTGAGTTACTATGTGGTTTATCTTTATCATATTCGTGTTTAAGTATTGCTTTACAGGCTTCTCAGCAAAAATATAAATAAATAAATAAATAGCACCACCCATCAACTGGTTGATGTTTTATTAGTAAGGTGAACAAAAAAACCGATTAAATTATTAAGCAGCAGCAGCAGCCAGCAGGGAAGCAAATTCATGTCATATATATGGATGGGGTCGGGTATAAATATATATGCGGTATGTTTAATGAAGTAATAAATAACATGGAATTTAAAGCTAAGGCAACGAAAGCAAGAAAAGACAGAGATACCGATGCCGTAGCCATATCTGGGAACTTGTCTCTTCCCCAGTTCAATCGCCACAAATCGATCCTAACCGTTGCTGACGAGGATGCAGATAACAGAAGATAAGCAATGATCTGCAAGCAAAGAATGAAGACCCACCATTGATGACCTCACCTCAACATAAGTTACTCAGCATAAAGCACAAAGTGATCACAAATTTCGCATTGGAACATCAGTAAATACTGGCTGTTTTAACAGTCTCTTGATGAATAAAACTCATAATTCAAGCACAATAAAGTTAAGAATCCACTGTCAAACACAAAGACAGAGATAGCGTTATTTGATGAGTTAAGAGGTACGTGCCTGATCAGCTGTAAAATCGAAGAATTGCCTGAATTTTTGCTTAAAGGAGAAGATGTGTTTTCGGGTTGCGAATTTATAGGAGAGGTCCAATGCCTGAGCTCCACAGTAGACAAATCCGATCATATTCAGAGACAAGCAATACTTGCCAACATCGAGATTTTTCAGAAGCCAGAGAGATTGATGAACTTGAAACAGAAATTGAAGAACAATTGATGATTTTTCAAACCTGAATTCGATGTAACGGTCGAAGGAATCAGGAGCCCACCCTCGATTTCTATCGGCAGCCATCACCGAGAAAGAGATCAAACAAGACAATAATCCTAAAACCCAGAAGAAGAAGACGAAGAGTTGTTATAACTCCGCCTCTTGCCGCCATCACCATGTTGACTGCCTCGCGATTCTTTGTTGGCCGCGGGCTCCTCCTCAAACACTGTCTTTTTCTCCTTGGACTCCCGGGATACTTGATCCCTCGTCACAGACGGCCGATTCTCATTCTCCGGCGAGGAGGGAAGAGGCGGTGATTTCTCGCGTGGGGATAGCGAGATGTGACCGTCGCCGGACTCAACGCCGCCGCTGCTGTGTTCCGAATGACCGGGTGAAAACTCCGGCGAACTAAGGGAGATGTGCTGGTCCCCGTTTGCAAATGTGTTGAATTTTCTTTGCTGGGCCTTTTCTTCGTCCATTTTTCTTTCTTTATCAAATTTTCATAAGCTCGCGAGATTAAGAAAGAATCTGAGCGACGTTTGGTTTTTTCACCTTTGAGACCTTATCAAATTTGAATGAGGCGGTCATCAACCTTATTAAATTTATTAAATATTATCATCACGTAATCCCTATCTAAATAAATTTTTTTAAAGAAAAATAAAGCCACAGACTCCATCAGGAGTCAGGACATAACTTGGGGCCCTCAACTCCGTACACAGACACAGATCATGCTAAATCAATGGCGCAGGAGAACAAACCGACGGTCTACAACTGCGAGGCCCATAGACATTCCAACATCAACTTAATTTGGGCATGATTTTTTTCTTGGCTAAAAAATCATAAAACGCCCCCTAGTTTCGAAACTCGATCACAAAAAATTTATGATTTTAAAATAACATAAAAAACTCCTTGTGATTTAGTTTACTTTTCACATTCTCCCCATTTTTTAGTACGATGATATGTTCTCTAAATCATAAGGGAGTATCGCGACGTTTACAAACTAAAAGGTAGGAACGTGATTTTCAGTTTAACCACATGGGGTTATCGATGAGTTTACCCTTTTTTTTCTTTTCGAAACAATGGCTTGAACTTTGATTGAGGGATAACATACATTTTGGTCCCCCAATGTTTGCCTTATTAACCAATTTAGTCTCAAATGTTTCAGACCAATTTAGTCAACCATGTTTCGGAAATGAACCAATTTTTTCCCAACTTGACAGAAACCGTCAATTTAGACGGAAAATCATTAATTGTGAAACACGTAGCACGCTGTGATAATGCCACATGTCGATTTTCTGTTAAAATTGACGGTTCCCTTCAAGTTGGGACTAAATTGGTTCATTTTCGAAACATGGAGAATTAAATTAGTTCAATTGAAACATGGAGGATTAAATAAGTTCAATTGA
Organism: Linderniella brevidens; assembly: GCA_004919715.1. Taxonomy (NCBI): domain Eukaryota; kingdom Viridiplantae; phylum Streptophyta; class Magnoliopsida; order Lamiales; family Linderniaceae; genus Linderniella; species Linderniella brevidens. The sequence continues at coordinate 6,088,189 of SWDC01000148.1, forward strand.
AACATGAAGGACTAAATTGGTTAATAAGATAAACATTGGAAACCAAAATGAGTTTTATCCCCTTTGATTGATTACGAAAAGATACGTGAAAATTTCAGTAGGACAAAATCTCTACCAAGAGACCATACATAAGACTACAAGAAAAAAAAAAAGATCGAAGGAAAACAAGTATTAAAGACAGATGTTAAGTTACATTTTGGCAAAGAAGTTCAGAGATTGATAGTACTTATCCAAGACGATGTTGTGAAGAGGGTGAACCGGTTCTAACAAATTGGAATAAGGGCCAAGAACGTCCTTAGGCAACGGCGGAGATTCACCTTCTCGAACATCTATGTGTTGGCAGACCGAGAGCCCACTTAGGACGTAACACGTGTGGTAATGGTCTCTGGGTTTCCCGGGCTTGTCCCGAAAACCAGCTTCCGCCTATATATATTCCCAATGATAACGATGAATCATTTATAAAAGACTCCTCAGACAGGAAAATGAAGGAAATGATTCTCCAGTTGTGGGGATCAAAGGATATGTATGTACCTGTGCGCATAGAAGGATGTACTGCTGCAAAGCCACGCTGTTGAACAGAGGCTTCATCATGCCTTTGTGCGTCTTAATGAACTTGTACCCGAGGTTATCGGTCCCTGTTGGAGGATCAATGCTTGATTCTCCTGTATATAAATAAATATATCGAGAATCCCGCCGAGTCGATTTCACAATGTTTTCTCCATATATGAGGGAAAAGAACATTTAGATAGAAATTCGTAGGTATGTCCCCAGAGATTCTGCATACCTTCTTCATCAGCGGTGTGTTGGCAGATGTTATTTACGGGGGAGGAAGTACCCTCGGAGCATTCGTCATCGTCGTCGCTCTCGGTTGAAGGCACGTGCTCAGAGGTGTTTGATAGGCCTAATTGTTCGTTAACCGTCGCGTGCAGCCGTTGAATTATGGCAGCCACGCCTCCCTGAGGATGAGGTGTAAGGGCATTTTTGATACTAAATAGATAGATATATTTGGGTGGTTTATTAATATAAATAAGTAAGAGAGAGAGAGAGAGAGAGAGAGAGAGAGAGAGGAGAGAGGGAGGGAGGAGAGGGAGGGAGGAGAGAGAGGGAGGGAGGAGGGAGGGAGGGAGAGAGAGAGGGAGAGAGAGAGGGAGGGAGGAAGGGAGGGAGGGAGGGAGAGAGAGAGAGGGAGAGAGAGAGGAGCGAGAGAGAGGGAGAGGGAGAGAGGGAGAGTGAGAGGGAGCGAGGGAGAGAGAGAGAGAGAGAGAGAGAGAGCTCACCTGCCAAAATGAATAGCACCCGTCAACTAACTTATTTGCCCTGCCTTGAAATCCACATTCGATTCCTTGCCTGTATACCACCCAGTTCTGGTATATAATTAATTAGCTGGGGTTATCAACGTATGGTTGATAAGGAAATATTTTTTGGGAAAAATTGAAACGGAGGACAAGTTTTTTAGGGATTAAAGCAGAGACGTAAGAAACCATCATAATGATTTCTTAACAAGGTACTCACGATTAACCTGGGCAGGTCCAAACGGTGAGCCTCGTTGATCAAAACCATTGCAGCCAAACCACAGAACGTATACCTAATGAAATAGAAAATCATCAGAACAGAGTGAAATCCACCAAATTATGACGAGGAAGTTACTATTTCAGTACAGTACTTACCCACCGTGAGCTTCTGAACCGGGCTCACCAGCTATTCCACCTTCATAGGTCTGGCATCTTCAAAGAAATAAAGCAAGTTTACCATTAGAAAATGAGTGGTATCACTAAAAAAACATTGAACATGTAATTAAGATAATTATTTTCAAACGAATATATAAAGCTCATAAGCATCTACAAGAACCCATGGACGAGAAATTTCCTATAAGAGCTTTCCCAAGTCTTGCGACTAGATAAGATCGGTCTTTTAACGCAGTTCTTTGGAGTAAACGGCGTTTACTACTCAAGTACAAAGTTAATGACCAGCTTATGATTTTCTTCACTTTCAAATGAAGAAAGTGAAAAAGTTCACTTTAACCTGACAAAAGATTATTTGAAACCTCTCGAGAATTAAAGTATACATTAGTCAATGTTTATGCTTCGTTAGAGATTAGATCAATTACTGCACAACATTGTCCACATCTATAGTGAAGATGGTCAGAAGAAATATTAAGTTCGGCGGCATTTGAAAATGAACCTTAATATGTAGTCTCCAACATTCTGAGTTAGTCTCTCATCCATGATGTTAAGGACACTGGCAGCCTACAGATAGAGCATCGAAAACGTTCAGAATTTTCCATTACATAAAAAGGACCCGGATGAGTATTGTAATCATATAACAACATTGACAAGTCATCTCACACATGATGCACTTTCTTAATACCATCAATAGTTCTAATGAAACATAAACATCAATAAATATCAAGCGGGGTATGCAAGTCATCTGCATGCAAATTAGCATTTATTCCAACTTACAGATAATGCAGTGTAGCATGCACGGACATCTACCTCTCCCCCATCATGCATCCTGAAATATATGAATATAGATAAAGCTAAATTTCAGACAAAAGAATTTAGACTTTGATCATTGTATTATACTAACAGTTCCACTCTGCAAACTATGTCATGGAAAACAAGTGTTCTGTTACAAAGTTCACTGCGCAGCAGCTTGCAAAATAAGTATACAAGCTATCTAGTTTAACAGACTGAATAAAATTTTATCCCACCTGAAGCCACCACTTGTTTCTTTCATTCGCAGCATAAATGAATAGAGCTGTTTTCTGGAATGTGAAAGCCCAAAAATGATTAAATTGAAAAGACAGACGAGTAAAGAACTTTGATGAAGAGGATTGATCTATGACCTATTTATCGATGATAAAGATCTATGACCACCGACAGTGATAAGTGCATTAACTGCCGCGTATGTCGTAGCAAGATGAGGCATCTGATAACAGTTGATACAATCACGAGTAATGTTAATTGACCGAGCAAGAAATTGGAGATTTCAAAGAACATAAGATCATATTTCTCGTTTCAGCCATCATCGTATATTCAAAAGTGGAGAAAATATCTTACCTGACCAGGTCCACCACCATAGCCACCATGGGGATCCTGCAAAAGTACATCACATTTTATTTTCAAGGTATCTTTGACATGTCGTACAAGGGCCGAAATATCGTCTTCTGACCGAATTATTCTAGTTACTTTATAGACTAGTAAGATGTTGAAGTAACGGCTTTAGGAACAACCCTCACATTCAAAGTCGACATGCCACCACATTAGCAACATCAATGCATTATGTGGGTAACAACATCAAAACACAATACAATAAGCAAAATAACCAACCTGGCAACGGTTAAGAAAATCAATAAGGTTGTTTTCCAATCTATCATTGATACAGTCTCCCAACAAAGCAATCGAATGTATAATCCAGTAACAAAGCCATGGCCGACTGCAAATTACCAAAAGATCAAACAAAATGTTTATATCCTAAAATGTGACAAGTGTAATTCGAACAGAGACTAAATAATTAAATGCCAAACAAGCAACAATACCAATATAGCTGTCACACTACCAGGTAGTAATTAGGCATGTAGGCACGCACCACATCACCCCACACACACACACACACACACACACACACACATACACACACACAATATATTTGGCGAGAGAGAGAGAGAGAGAGAGAGATTACTTGGCATCCAGAACTGCGAAATTAGGGCCGAGCTGTTTTAGACTCTTGGTCAGATACTCGAGATGGCTGACGCGTCTAATCTCGAAGCTACAAAACAAAACAAACCGAAACGAAGAACAGTTAAATAAAATTACCCTAAAACTGAATAACTCAAATAAAGTTAATCACGAATTGATTATTGATTGACGGATAAAAAACGGAACCAATAACTCTAATTACACAGGAGGTTGTTGATTGGAGCTTACTGAATGGATCGAGCTCGAGGAGGGATGCCGTAGACGAAGTCGTAGATTTCGAAACACCGACTCTGTACCATCCACTGTTCTTCCTGTGATTTTGTCCCTCTGCTGCTGCTACTCTCCATCGGAATCGTCGACAACAGTGAACAATGGCTGCGGTTTCTGAGTTTCAAGAAGCTAATGTGTTTGTGACGATCAGTTGACAATCAATTTTCAAGAAGCTAATGTGAGGACGTAAATCAATTTTCCCACGATTTAGCAGCTGCTAATGTCATTTTTAGTGTATATGGTAAACATAGTCTTCTACTACTCCTAATTCCGATTTTTAATACTAGTCATTTTTTTTAACTTTTTTTTGGGTCTTTTAAAAAAATGGCCCTTGACTGGATCAATTTTAAAAAAATAGAATCGTTGACGATTTTTTTTTGTCAATAGCCATCACTTTGTTTAAACGTTAACCATATTAACTAATTCTCATACTTAACTCATTAAAATTAAAAAAAAAAAAAACGAAAATATGACCGTCGTACAGATGCAATAACTGACTGAACATGGGTCCATCTCCCTCTTTAACCATAACATTACTATCGATATGAATGCATTATCTTCTCCATTTTAAAGAACAAAGGGTAACCACACACACCTCTCTCACAAACCTAAAGCAACGCAAGTTGTTCTCTTCGTTTAGTGCCGGAAAACAACTTCTCAAACCAAGAAAACAGCAAGTATTTCAGCATATTTACCAGTAAGCATTCGTTACATTAAAACTGCAATTTTAACGTCGAAAATGGTGAGTTTCCTGTCCATTACCCCCTAAAATGTATGGGTTATTTAGTAGATCATGTGTACTAGCCAGAATAGCGATATTTCAGTGGTTATTACGAAAATTCGGACCTGAAAATACATATTCTTAGGTTCAGTTTTTGTGCATGGGACCCATGCGAAAAATGCAGGGGACCCAAAAGTATATACAGGGTACCCGCGCATATGGGCTGCTGTTTTTCAAGTGCATGGGACCCAGGCTAAAAAACGCAGGGGACCAAACTGTAAAAGCATCGTACCCAATTATAAGTGCAGGGTCCCCGCTATGTGTGCGGGTACCCTGCTTTTACGCGCGGGTCCCCTGCGTTGATGCGCGGGTACCATGCGCTATAGGTGCGGGTACCATGCGTTATACGTGCGGGTACCATGCGCTATACGCGCGGGTCCCCTGCGTTTATGCGCGGGTCCCCTGTGTTTATGCGTGGGTATCCTGCCGTTATGTGCGGGTACCGTGATCCCATGTTCGGGTCCCATGCGCTGAAAATCATACATAAGCACGATATATGACGGCAATCGTTTTCTAAACAATAACATTGCATAATATTGCAGGTGCTCAATATGACAATTACCAACATTTTATTTCAATTCGATGGTCGGTGGTTAATTGGCGAGGACAATACATCTACTTGGTCCCCTGCGTCAAATTGTAGCTGGCATTCAATTTTGGTGGATGAGGACGCATGCACGTTACAAGACGTAAAGGAGCAAATTGTAGCGGTGTTGTCGTTTCGCAACGACAATGCGAGGCTAACGCTAAGCTATATGCCAAATGTAGTCTACAGTTATCTCAGGCCCATATACATCGATAACGACTATGCTCTACGTGCGTACTTGGGTTTTGGTGGCCCTCAATCGAGACCTGTGGTTCATGTCGAGGTGGTGGAATGTGCGCATGTGGCTCCGTCGGACGCATTTGCTGGTTCTTCTAGTAATAATATCGGGCTCATAGCCGATTGCGATGAAAATGCGCAAATCGAACCGTTTGAGGGGTACGGTTGCCCCTTCTAGCATTTAATAAACCCCACAATCGCCGCTGAAAACAACCAAATGTTTAATAATGAGATATGATGTACTAAAATCAACTTCATATCGAAATATGCTACACTTACGAATTTTCTTGCTTCTTGAAATTGGGGATCCTCTCCACCTTCCACTTCCTAAACGCGCTTCCAATTAGACCAAGATGCTTGAGCACGATCGGGACCACTAATTGTAGATCGGCCAGGGACGCGTGCATGTTGCGCATGTCGACATCCGAGTCGAATACCCGTATCGTCTTGTTCATCCAATCGAGGACTGCAAGAACCCAATGGGCGATGGTCTGCACCGGCACCATGATATAATCCGCAACTTGCCATGACACCGACGGCCAGTCCTGATCACGTCCCTCTACTTAGTGGACCAAAAGGGGCAGCATGCCCTTGACAAATTTCCCATTGTCTACGCAGTCCCGGTCGATGCTCTCCTTCATCGCGAAACCCACGAAGGCGATGGCACGAGAGCAGAAGGTATGCACCCTCTGCATTTCGACGAACCCTCTAATACTTTCGTCAATGTGCTATAAAATACAAGGAAACTAGTTAACTAAAAAAACGTATTAATGCATTTCTACGAATTTGAAGTTATCAATCCTTCTTACCGCGTCGTCGAGCCACCACGAAGGCGTGTACAGCTGTTGGAACCACGTCTTGGTTCAGTACGATTTGGACAAACAAAACAGCCGCTCATTATCTTCCATCGTATCGATCCTCTGTTTTAGCCGAGGTCATAACTTCAACTTTCTCTTCATGTGCCTCTCCAGCTGTGGGTTTACGCTGTTCGAACGCGATTCTGATTCGGGTCGGTGAATGGGGTCACATGGTACTTGGAAGGCCTGCTTTCGCGAGGCGGCGTCGACTCCACCGCGGCCTCGGGTTCGACCGCGGCTTCGAGTTCGGGTTCGGCTTCGGGTTCCACCGCGGCCTCGGCTTCTACCGGGACCTCGGGCTCTCGGGCTGCCTGGGGTTCCGATGGATAGAATGCCTGTTGGAGCCACCGGCCTCATAATCTAACAAGATAAAACTTCAACGTAAAAAACTATACTATATAAAACCCTATGCAACAAATTATTTATAAGTTTTTACCATGCGATGTGGGGTTCGGAAAGTCACGGTTGCCCCCGTACCACCCCTGCTGCAGGTTTTGCTGCAAGTCCCTCATCGACTGCTGCAAGCCGAATATACTCGTGCCCCACTCTTGAGTCGTGGACCATCGTTCGTCATACGAGTCCCCGAACTGCGAGATACTCGTGCAAACGTCGTCGAACCGACTATTCACCGTCTCGAAATTGTGGTCCACGCGTCTTGTGAACTCATCGAATTGATCCCACGTGGGGCCCGAGTACTGCTGTGGAGGAGGGGACGGGTACCGTAGGGGTGAGGTGGGACGAAATTGGTCCGCCTCTTCCTCGTAATACGACCGCTGCGATAGTTGCGGGATGGTCTTTGAGACATGCGGTCGTGCGACGTCGTCCGCGGCCGCCAAATGGCGTACGCACTTAACCTCGACACCATCCTCAAGGAGCCTCGTTATATGGTCGAGGACTTCATGCCGCTCCTCCACTTCGAACCGACTATATCGGAAATAAGGCTCGTTCATCTCCGATATAGTTGGGCTCAGCAACCCAGATACGGGTGACCCCTTTGCGGCGTTGATGATCGTCGCCATCTTCGGAGAACCCTTCATTGACCAATCATTGGTGACCCACTGGCAGATCCGCGGGGTCACCACATCCGCCTCGTTTCTACGATAGGCGAGCGCGTACCGAATGCCCGATATGCACTCGTACGCCAGAACCTAGAATGCAAAGAAACCAAATTAGCAAATATATAATCACAATTAGATATATATTTATAACGAATTTAAATAAGGAAGGACCTGAATCGGATGTACGAAGCCACTAATCAGTAGCCCGCAGTGTTCGCTGCCCCCGTTGCGGGCTCGTTCCCGAACAAAATCCCTCTTCTCCCTTAGGTTGATCTTCAACGAGCGTATCACCTCTTTGAACGCTACGCTGCCCCAAGGATAGTTGGCGAACGCGACTTCGTCTTCGACCAATGAAAGCAGCCACGACCGAATAACCGTGTCCTTCTTCGACGGTCGGGGCAGCAACACAGATGCGGCAAATAATAGATCCGCCAACTTCAACTTATCGATGTTGACGTTTCCGTCATCGTTGGCTCCCAACTCTCGCAGGCGATCCTCAACGTACGACAGACTAATTGTGGATCTTCCCGGAAAGTTTATCTCTGCGAAATCACCATTGGGGTTTACTTCCGGGATTTCGTTAGCGAACCTAAGGCCGGTAATCAGGCAATACTCCGCTTTAGAAAATCGGAGTGGTCGGTTCCCAATGACCATCCACAACTCCTCGCGAACGTGAAGCGTAGTCTGCCTCCTCGTGAGAAACATTATGAGCTGGGCGGATAGATTGAAATCGGCGGCAGCCTCGACGAGTCTACCAAATGGACTCCCCGCCCTGTAACTCTCCCGCTCATTTTCATTGAGACTATTCCTTTTCTTCGCACTCGCCTCCGTGTACATCCCGGTCATTGTCAAGCGAAACTCGAAGTCATCGTCTCGGGATGACAATTGCTTCTTCAGCACAACCTGGGAATCATAAGAGTATATAACCAATTAGTAAAATCCATCGATGTACACTCACACACGCTCATGGTACCCGCGCAAACGCGTATGGTACCCGCACAGGAGAGCATGGTACCCGCGCATGCTCGCATGGTACCCGCACACAAGAGCACGGTACCCGCGCATGCGCGCATGGTACCCGCACACTAAAGCATGATACCCGCGCGCACTATCGTCGTACCCGCCAACACATACGCGCATGGTACCCGCGCGCAAGAGCATGGTACGCGCTCGCAATAGCATGGTACATGCACTCAATCGCATGGTACCCGTACACAATCGCAAGGGACTCACGTATGGGTACCGTGCGCCTGTGCTCAGGTCCCAAGCATGCAATCACGGGTCCCTGATTTGCGCGTAGGTTTGGGTCCCAATTGGTTCGCCGCACGGTTCCCTTGCGAACAAGTGTCCAAATTGCACAATTGGGAAACCATGTGCCGGACCCAACCAATTCGACGCACGAGACCTGCTCCCGAGGAAGACGAAAGCACAGTAAAATTACCGGCACTCTTTCGGGAAAAGCGTTAATTACCATTGTAGTCGGTTTAGACGTGCTTGCAATGTGAAGAAGTTAGTTTCGTGGATCTGGAGAATTTTCTGCTTCGTTATGTGTCTTTTTTCAATTTTAACTGTTAAATATTGTAGTCGGTTAGGAAGAAGAACACCCGTGATGCTACAATGAGTGGAATCGATTAAACCTAATTAATTTTACTTTGGGTAGTTGAATGGGTTAAATAATGGTAAAAACGTCTTTTTCGCTGAGTTGGTAAGGGTTAGACTTCAAACATTATGGAGGCTATTTTTTAAAAATTCACCCAGTCAGAGGCCATTTACTTAAATAATCCGGTACAATACTAACATTATTAACATACCTAAAAGAGTCTCTGGGTTTCAGCTTTTAGAGACGTTGTAATTGCTTGCGTTGAGGGTGATTGACCTTTTGGTGTTTGGTACAAATCTCGCCTCTGTAATTACCCATCACACGTTATTAACAGTAGAATGTGGCTATCATTTTCTGATAAGTCCTTTCGGATTCTTAGTTGAATTGCGGCTCTTCATGTTCTAAGACTTTCACTTATATTTATGAAGTTTAATTAGAGTAATTAAGATATTCATAAGAATAAAGGTTAAATACAAATAATACAATGCATGGAACATAAGGTATCGCAATAGTTCCCGAGAAATGTAACGCCAATAGCATTGAGACTCACGATGAATAATTTTCCCCATTTTTTGTACACGTGTCACGTTTAGAGAGCATATCGTTGTTGACGTGTTCTTCAAATGAGAGTCCTTATCAACTTTTATATATTATAGATTCTCAAAATCAAATGAATATCATTATAATATTCTCTTTCACATTAACATTTAATACGATCCATATATTTTACATTTTTTCAAATTAGACCAAGATTTTATTTTAAATTCGAATAAGAAAATATTCAATAAAATTATAGTAAAATATTATTTGTACATATAAAAATTCACGGAAATTACACTGCACGAGAAAAAAATATTTACATATTTTTTAAATGATAATTTTCCAAGTCTCGTATTGTGTATTCCTCCAACAAATGATCAATTACCATATTTAGAAGTGTAATGTCATCATATTTATTTCTAATTATTTTAATTGTAGTTGTATTCAAACAATATTAAACTATTATGTGCATCTAAATAAAGAGGAAATATTTTGATAATTGTTTATTTTGATAATTTATAATCATAATTATTAATACAAATTTCATTTTCTTTTTATTACTTTTTATTTTTTGTACAAGGGTGCCTTTGCCTTAATAAGTCAACATAAAGAAAAGACTTGTTTGCAATTTTGAAACATCAAATCCATTTTTTGCGTAAACGTAAATTTGGGTTTCAAATAGGATAAAGAAACCAAAAATTTTATTTTGTGTTTGCGTTTGAAGTACGATTATGGTGTTTTTATTCTATTTTTTAGGTTTTGGGTATCTTTTGGAGATGGTCTAACAATGTGCAAACAGGGACTGAACAAAGGGGGTCACCCGACCCCCTAATGGTTTTGATAATAAAGTATTTATATGTCAGATGTTGAGCTTTAGTGTAGTGGTTGAAGTTGATATTGAAAAAAATCATCTCCAGAGACCCAATTTCAACTCCCCATCACCTCTATCGTTCTTTTTTTTTATTACCTTATATTAAATTTTGACCCTCCCTATTTTATTAAACTAAGTTTTGACCCCTCAAGTTTTATTATCTGCTTCCGCCACTGTGTGCAAATGCCAATATTCGGATTTTTGGCTATCCCTACTCGAGTATCTAAAAATGAAAACCTTATCCGATCTAGTAAGTTGTATATCATAAACTGGATATCTGCTTCATTCGGATAACTAAAGTCGGACATCGCTATCGTTCTTAGATTTAGACTGAACTTAGTTGTATAAATGATTGTTCTTTTTTTTCCAAAGCTGCTCATTTTTCTTATTTCTATGACATTATATATATATATATATATATAATGCATCTAAAACTTCATACACATAATAATTCACATTAGATATATATAAGCACAATCAAAATATATCTGATCTTAATATTGCATCATAAATATTGATAAACACCAACACAACACTAATGTAACAACATATCAAATGTGTTCATAAATCAAGTCGTCACATCAAAAATAGATTTCAGGTCAGAAAATGAAACAAAATTAAGATTAAATAGATTTAAAAAACTAGAATTATCATTCGAATGCATCAAAAGGTCTTCCAAATTCAAATCCAAAACGTCAAAGGCATCAAGTGTCTCATCGATAATAATTGTTGTTCCATAATCAGGCCTTTTCATACCTTCAATCTGAAAAATAATATATATTAATATCTAATATAAAAAATTACATAAACCTTGAAAATATATTCGGATGGCTATTACAATCCATTTTTTCACAAAACTTGGGCTATTATCTTGTAAAACTCGGACCATTATTTACGTTACTTTTTTCAAAATATTGAACTGGATACCGAATATCCGAATTTTTGTCCGGCCACTATCCGAATCCGATCAGGTTTATTTTAAAATAAAGCAATCCGTTTAGCAGATTTTGAAAACCGAATATCGAATCGGAGTCCAACTTCCGAATAGTCTTTCTCGTCCCAATGCAGTCGGCCCTTCATTTCACTTCACCTCTCACCAACGTATGCCCAAATCCATACCTCTCCTAGGGCTTAAAGCTGAATTCAACTGCGGGTTGAAAGTCATGAATGCCCGACATCAAATTTGGTCGTGTAATTATTCAACAGCCCATACGTGAGCTTTCTATTATTAATAATTTTAAGAAGATTAATCAAATTCAAAATTCTGAATTTTAAGTTCAAACTCAAATTCGGCTCGTCGAGTAAACGAATCGGGCTTGAGATTAATATCTTCGACCTCGAAATATTTAATTCTTCGGCTCGAACCTAATATTCAAAATTCAATCTCAGAGCTCTCAAGATTGGAAAAATGAGCTGACTCGTTTTTGCCCCTAATACTAGGTGACTATAAAAGCCTCGTATATGCATGCAACCTCCATTGAAAAGCGTTGCTTATGGAACTCATCCTGGGGACCAAACCAAATCCCATTTTATTACGTATTGTGATGTAATGGACGCCGTTTTTTCTACCAATGTAAAACTAGAAATTTCAATCTTACATATTACAGCAATTACTATTGTCATGTCACTTACGCAGACAAAAAGAATTAGTTTTAGTGATATCTTCATTTTTTTCTGCAACTGATCTTTTTCTTTAGTCAAAAGATCGGTTGTCGAAGACATACATTTTTTGCGGAGAGATTTTTAAAAAAAAAAAGAAAAGAAAATTAGCAATCATAGATAAATAATTGGAAATTATGAGTGCTGTTTTATGATTTTCAACTGCACTTTTTTGTCCGCCTGTTGAGATTCTAATTAAGTGAGTGATGTCCCACATCGAATAAATCAAGCTCTCAAATCCACTATATATATAAATATGCAACCCCACCTATCACCAATTGCTTTTAGGATGGAGACCTCGATTTCTAAGATGGTATCAGAGCAATCTTCTGCTCGAGAGCCGGTTCGATTTTCCCTCACCGTCACCCGATTCATATGTCCACGTGTTAGGCCACTCATGCCACACGTGAGGGGGCGTGTTGAGATTCTAATTAAGTGGGTGTTGTCCCACATCGAACAAATCAAACTCTCAAATCCACTATATATATAAAGAGGCAACTCCACCTATCACCAATTGATTTTAAGATGGAGACCTCGATTTCTAAGACTGCCCATTTGGGTAAACGAAGTCAATTTTAAAAGCAACTTACTCTAAGCTCGAGAAGCTGTAATAAACTTAGGACAATTGCTTTGATTCAACATCCTTCAGCTAGACACAATAATGTCTCTGTCTTTCAAATAAAAACTGTATTACATTACTTACTGTTGGAAAATACAAAAAGCCAAGGTTTACAAGACATTAATAGTACAATAATAATTTCACCAATTCGATCGTGAGAAAACATCATTTGAGTTCATCATTAAGAAATAAAAAGATAGGGAAAGAAAAAGTGCCTATAAATTGGTGATGAGTGTGAAGAATATCACATGTGAGGGCAAAATGTCCCACATTGATTACGACGAGAAAATTTAATCAGTGTATAAGCTTGATTTGAATGAAGCCACACCTGTAGCTCGTACTTTTTTTGCTTTATCAGCTGCATAAAGATGATCAATATGTCAACTAATCGGATCGATTGGGAAAATGGACCCCTCAAACAGGTTTTTATGGAAAAATAGACTTCTCCTTCAAAATATATATATATATATATATCTAACCGATATAACATAAAAGACAATACTATCCTTATTAAATGATGCCTAACGCCTGATTTAACTTAATAATTATAATTATTGTTCATCTAATCATTCCATCGCCTTTTTCCTCTTTCAGCCCTAATTTTTCAATTTTCAAATATATGCTTTCCACAGACTTCTCAAGAACCTTCGCTACAATCTTCTCCATCGGGTCCCATACTTTCAGCCCTCAATTTTTCGCAAGAACCTTCGCTACAATCTTCTCCATCGGGTCCCCTGAGCATATATGCACGGGTCCCATACTTTATGCACGGTCCAATGCACATAAGCGCAGGAGACCCCATGCACATATGTGGTTCCCCTGCTCGTTGATCCAGTTTTAATATGCAGAAGATCAGAAAAATGCATAACGTTGAGCTCGAATTTTGTCAGAATCAAAGTTCATCATCGTATCCATTGAAACCCACTCAGTTTCACAGCTAATCGAGTGGAAAGTCATGGTAACTGAAAAGTCAGAACCCCAACCCCAGTCCCGGCTAATCAGTTGCCAAAATTCCTCCATCTAAAACATGGGTAGTAAAAGAGGCTAAGCAATGTAAGATATGATTTGCAAGAGCCAATTGGATGCTATGAAATAAGAACATGATAGTGTAAACCTCAACGCTTGCAATTCCCTCGACTACTTGAATGTTAAGATCAGTCACGCTCGAAAATTAAGATAAGCAAATTAAATGTCGTGTCCACAAGTAAAGGAAACTATTTCGTGTACTTAAAATTTCCATGCCAATGAGGTCTCGCTCTAGTGGTCAAAGAGGAGGACTTACGGACTTGTGGTTAAAGGATGTCGTGGGATCGAATCCCCCTTCCCTCTATTTATTGAGTAGTCTCCATGTGCTTTATGCACATGGCTATCGTTGTCATGTGGGTTTGAGACATATTCATCTGGCCCCGATGATTAGGCCCACCTTTGAAGTGTGTGGGCGCAATTAAGTATCTGTCAAGAGGAGGACTTACGGACTTGTGGTTAAAGGATGTCGTGGGATCGAATCCCCCTTCCCTCTATTTATTGAGTAGTCCCATGTGCTTTATGCACATGGCTATCGTTGTCATGTGGGTTTGAGACATATTCATCTGGCCCCGATGATTAGGCCCACCTTTGAAGTGTGTGGCGCAATTAAGTATCTGTCAAGTCTGTGTGGCGCAAACTCATGCCGGTATTTAGGGGTTAGCTCATAACCAGGTCGAGTGGGGATTCCTCGAGACAAGAAAAAAAAAATCGGAAAAAAAAAAGAAGTTGCATGAGCATGAAACACACTGATTCAGCAGATTATAGAAGGAAGGAAGCATGATATCTGCACATGGACATGCTTTCTATTACTTTCTCTATCTGCGCAGGTCGAGTGGAGATTCCTCGAAACAGAAAAAAAAAATCGGAAAAAAAAAAGAAGTTGCATGAGCATGAAACACACTGATTCAGCAGATTATAGAAGGAAGGAAGCATGATATCTGCACATGGACATGCTTTCTATTACTTTCTCAATATAGAAACATACAAAAACCCTCTTTCTCGAGTTCAAAGCCGACACAGTACATTTAATACCAACAAATTCGTGAAATGAGATTGGTATCTTACGTATGGGGCTTGGAGCTTTAGTGCCATGGAGAAGAAATTGGGTCTGCAAATTGAAGATGCGCAGATTGAAGCCATCGTTGTTTTTCTTATCCTATCCACAATGCATTGAGATGAGAGGAAGATGCTGGAAATAATCATTTCATTTTTCATTTATTTTGTATTATATAAAAACAAAAATAAGAAAAAAATGGGAAGAGATTTACAAAACTCATTCAGACTTATCATCAAACACTTGGCGGTCACCACCATCATCCCAATCAAAATTCAATCTTGCCACCACCACCACCATCAGATACCCCTTTAGCACCAATCCCAAAACCCTCCATCTTCACATTCAAGCTCGCACAGACGGCCCTGAACTTCAACCTCAACGCCTCCATAACATCCGAACCCGCCTCGTCTTCGGGTTCGGACATCGGATACTTCTTCAACAGATCGTCCATCTGATGGATCGTCTTCTGGATCCGGACGGAAGCGAAGTTCGGGTCGACCCGAATCGCAGAGTCCCAGACGTCGACGCATCCTCTGTAGAAGCCCCGTTCCTGACCCACCTCGAAGCCGGTCCTGAGTCCAACTTCACGGCCTTCCTCTTTACCGGAGATTAGGCCGTCGGCGAAGCCTTCGTCGTAGCCTTGCTTGACGTGGGCTTCTTCGAGGTTTAAGGAAGATTCGAAGATGTCCTCGATCGGGTCCATGCACAGGAAACTTCGGGTTTCTTATTGAATCTCGTTCTAAAATGTACTGAGTATACACTTCGTTATTGTCGAAATTAATTTCGCAGGTTTTCCATTATTCGGCTATTAAGGTCAGCATTTGACCAGGCCCACTTACTAATGGCCCAACACGCCTCTTCAAAGTCAAATTGTAAATAACTTTTTTTTTCTCCACGATGAGGTATAAGATGCGGTATTCTCTACGCTCTGATTAAATTCACTTTAAATCGAATATCAACATCAATCATCGAATATGAAATGAAAAACGAGACTAATATCTCTAACTTGTGTAGACCGTTTTATATTCACATGGACAACGGTAGTCAATTTCCAATAAGTAGGATTGAATCCTTGATCTCAATATAAAGATATCAAGAGCATGATCACTTGATATATCCCTTGGATCGAAAAAAAAAAAATGAAGTCTCCAAGGAAGCTAACACATTTTTATCACCACAATTTATCAGTTGTTATAATCGAACATACAAGATTCACGAAATTTCAAACGTGCACGAAACCACACCAAGCCACTCCAGCTCATGTTTCTTAAGAAATCCATTATTTTCTTACAGGAACCAATGTTAAGTGTCACGCATGGAAGGCCTCATTGATTTAAATCCTCAAGCTTATAATTACATAGTCCCATGTAGAGCTCTAAACGAGTCGAGCTAGAGTTCGAGCACTTTCAAAAAGCTCGCGAGCCGGCTCAATGAGCTTTCGAGCACTCATGAACGAGCCGACAGTCATGAGCTCGAGGTCGAGCCGGCTTGCCTCATCTTTCACTCTCAGTCCCATAATGTGGAATGAGTGGTTTGACGTTTTCCAGGATATCATAATTGCTACGAGTTGAAATTTTCACAATGTGGAACATTTGATATAAAACCCACACGAAGTGGTCCAAGTTGATATAAAATGTCGCGAGTTCGATTCCATTGGTCCCCTTTATTATCGTTGTTTGCATGAATTTGGGACGAAAAGCACATACCATGGAAGATTACTCCCATTTGAATTCGATGGGTGTCTCATTATCGACAATGAGATTCATTGTTCTATTCAGACCATAGTGAAACAGAGCATGCAAATGGACGTTGTAGGATCAAGCCTCTACCACTGCGCCAAAAAGGTATAATTGGTGGTGAGGTGCAACTCTACCCCTTAAACCGCACATCCGCCACCACTGTTCAATCGCTCTCTCAATAGGGGACAATAATTACTCCTCAACAATCTCCCCCAATTATTGTTCTCCTTGCAATTTCTAGGAATCGAACTCGTGATCTGCTATGGTATCAATTGCACCAAAAGCTATAGCTGGTGGTGAGGATGTAACTCTAACCCTTAAATGGCATCAACCAACGCCACGGTTCAATCGCTCTCTCAACGGGGACAATTATTGCTCCTCGATAGACACTATGGTGACGTCATGGAGATACCTTGTGTTGATTTGCGTGCGTTAGTGTGTGAAAGTCAGTGAAATGGGACATAAGGAAAAGAGCCAGACAGGGGAAAAAAGGTACGAACAAAAAGTGCTTCCTTGACCGACCGTATAAAACATTACAACCAACGTCAAATCGATACTAACACATATCATCCTACTTCCCAACTCAGAGCAAGTCTACGGTCCACGAAGCAACCATCAAACATCATTTATCTGATGCACACCCAAACCGAAAGAAACGACATCACGTACCCGAGGGTCCTCCACCAACGAGACCTCCACGGCGTACCCGCCCACGGGCAGCTTCAGGTCCCGCAAGAAGCGAAAGCCTCGGCCACACGGCTCTTGGGAACCTCCTCAGCCACGGGACAGCACGGGACCCACGAACCCCGGCGGTGCTTTCCCCTACTCGATGCCTTCTTTCCCCAGGCTTTTAAGACTTGGTTCTCCAGTGACGGGTCGAAGTATATCTCGATCGCGTAGCCTTGCGACATTGTCTCTGAATTATCAAATCCAGTAAGGAATTAAAGACACCAAAGATTAAAGTTGTAAGAACACACAGTAGCACGGGAAAATTCGAAACAAGACACGGGTCCGTCAGTAAAATGCAGCACAATGAAGAATTGTAAAGGAGCAGCAGAAACAAGAACAATAATGAACAGACAAAGATGAAGGCGATGAGTAAGATCTAAAATTAAAGACGGACGATTAGAGATAAACCACAAGAAACCCAAAAAGCGTCAAAACTCGACACAAGTAGCTGAGATCGGCAGCGAAATGGCAGCAATTTTAACTGAAATTAATAGGACGAAAAAAAAATCAACCGACCCAATTCCAATTAGAGGACTACAGGCGAAGAGCATCCACAGAAACCGAAGTCGATTTGAGTCCGTTGATTCCAACCACCACAATTCAAGAGTGCTGATGGAGGTATTTGTGTGCACGCCACAGTATTGAGACGGTAAGGTTACTATTAATCCGATAGCGACAGAAAGCATAAAGAGTTCACACGAAAGGGTATCTATGTAAATAAAAATGAGTTCATCTTCTTCTTTCAATTGAAGAGGGTGAAAAGCAAGAAATGGGTTGTGGAGTTCTAAGGCCGAAGATATAAGGGTTCCATTAAAATAGAGTGGAAATTACCACTCACTGTTGAATAAGTTCGGTGAGATTCGTTGGACTTTTGAGGGGAATGCTATACTATATTCTTGCATAAACTTGTGGAAAACGAAATAAAATTTTACGAGCCCTTCTTATTTATTTAATTCTCTTGACTTATTATTTTAGTCTTTATTTTGAAGTTAAAAGTAATTTGACGACAATTAATACTAGAAACACAATTTTCGTCCGAAATTAACACGCTACGTAGAATTTCTCCAATTTAGGAAAATCGACGTGTCATCGAAAAAATTTAATCCAAATACGCATGTCTAACGCTACATAGAATTTCTCCAATTTAGTTGATAAGCTTCGAGTCTTTCCAGCAATAAACAATCCCTAAAATGCTTCAATACGAAAACTTATCGTTCCATAATTATCGCGTCCTTCAAAGTGTAAT
Source organism: Linderniella brevidens (assembly GCA_004919715.1). NCBI lineage: Eukaryota > Viridiplantae > Streptophyta > Magnoliopsida > Lamiales > Linderniaceae > Linderniella > Linderniella brevidens. The sequence goes on from SWDC01000148.1 coordinate 6,106,762, forward strand.
CCCCAAATAGAGCTTAAAAAGGGTTTTTATCTTTCCTTGATGCACTTACTCAAAGATATTTAAATTTCAGCTCTCAAAGTGTCATATCTTGGTTTGCCCCCACATACATAACCGCGTTAGGAATTAGGATAGGACACAAAGAAAGAACCCAACTGGTAATAATTAGCGGATCAAATGATGTGTGTGACAACACTAATTGAGATTAGGGATGTCATTAAACAAAAGTAATTCTCCTCTTCAAGTTGTTGGCTTTTTCCTCCTCAAACCAGGCATTGCACGCAGAGATCCTCTAAATCCCTCAGCAGTATCATCCGTCGAAAGATAATCATCGCTGGGCACTTCATCTTTAGCAGTAACCACAGCATCATCATCATCATCATCATTGTCCTTCATATCGAAAGACTTCTTCTCTGTTACAGCTTCTTGATTCTCCTCGACATGCGATGTTTCTGTGAGTATCTCATCATTCGCAGGGCTCAATGTGTGCCCATCAGTTTCCAATTCACTGCGGTGACCGTCACCGTCATCATCATCATCCTCGCAAAATCCACCCCCCAAAAAAAGATAACTCTTCGAAGAAGATTCGTCATTGATTTCACCTAATTCACCTCCAACTGTGTCTTCATTGAGTACTTCTTTCGTAACAGTTTCGCTTACGAAGGGCGTATCGGTAATTTCTTCTCTATCTGCTCGATCTTCACTCTGGTGCTTCTGATCATCTGATGCATCAGATACAGTGTAGTTGACGGTCTTACGAGCTCGCCCCGACTGAGAAAAAGAGAAGGGATAGAAAATCAAGAAAACAAATTAAACGATATAATACCAAAGACATAACAGAGATCGATCACCTGATGAAAAATGAATGCAGAAAAACGAAAAACACGCCAAGCCCAGACACGATAAACTACTGTAGTGTAGCCCAGTGCGAGGAAATGAACAAGTAAGATCCGTTTTGAGATGCACAAAAACGATAAAAGAGCCAACTTTTACGTACCCTTCGCACTAGAGAGGAGGAACCTTCTGGTAAATCAAATTGCAGTTCCTTGTCTGTGTCACCATCATCTTCATGACTTGTAGATTCAGCCTCTGCATTAGCAGCATTTCTTTTTCTTTTTCTAGGTTGCCCTCTGCCTCGTCCTCGTCTTCCTCTTACATTAGATTCCTGCATTTCAACAACTTTTTCCCCTGCACGTGCCGATTGTGTTGTTGCTTCATTTCTCTGTGGATTCTTCTTTCTCGATAATCTAGGCTTTACGTGCCTCTGAGTAGTAGCAGTGCTTTCACTAGGACCAGAGAACTCAGCATCCACTGAATCGACTCCAACGAGTTCATCGGTTTCATCTGCTTCTTCGCCGTGGCTTGATTTTCTTTTCTTGCCTGAGATCCCCTTAACAGCCTTCTTGATTCTTTTGCTTCGTATCTTTGCAAATCGCTCGTTGAACGTATAAAATGCTTCTAACCTCAGTTGTGACTGCAAAAAAAAAAGATTATAAATACAGGAAAGCATTGATAGGAAAGAAGTAAATCACAAGCTAACTTCACAAGATAAACTGATAACCCCAAAAGCTGAAGATTTTCTCTTTTTTCTTTTTTCACAACCCTTTTTTTGGTGCTCACAGAGCAGTAACAGTTCTCATCATATGAGGAGGCTAATGGCACTTAATCATCTTTCCATTACAATTTTAACGGTAATAGATATTATATTATTTTGAAAGACATTAACCTCATGTTTGTTATACTCCTTTAGGACCGGTAACAGCAGCTCATCTGCCTTTGTATTATTCCAGCCAAACTTCTCCCAACATAATCTGCAGGGCATGAGAAAAAAAAGAAGGAAAAACAGTCACCATTTCAGACACAATCGAATAAAAGATCACAAAAGAGAAGTAATATCTCACCTGCGAAGAACAAATAGATCCGGTTTTCCCCATGAAAATGGCTCCGTGGACTTATCCACTTGAGGGGAATCATATGCAGAGATCACCATATCGCTTGGAAAAGATGAAGGAACATGCCAATTTTTGCTCACATTTCTCTGCAAAAAATAAATAAATAATAATAATAAATAAAGATGATCAATAAGTCAACTCCCAAGAATAAGGATGATCACAAGTGAGCATTTAAGGAGAGGATAATACATGCTTATCCATGAATATTTGCCTAATGCGATCCCCATCATCTTCATTGCATGTAACGTCTGCTTTCTTCCTCGAATTTTTCGCAGCTGAAACATCTGCTTTTCCAAGAATAGCGGGATCTGGAGATTCGATCCATTCTCGAAACTCACGGAGGCCTTCCTTACCAGGAAATGCATTTACAACCTCAATTGCATTGACAATCCCAATGCCACTGTAAGGATGATAATTACAACGATAATAGTTTTATTATACCAAAATTTGAGCATGCAAATGACAAGCAAAAGAGATTCATTACCTAATGCCTTCAGTGTAATCACTACCAAGCAAAAGGGCCATATGGATTAATTTCTCACGGTCTAAGCCAAGCTCTTCCTCAATGTCCTGTAAAGCACATCAAGACATGCTTGTATAATCAAGATTATTGGATCCAATAGCTGCATATGATATAACTTGTACGAAACTAGGGTTGCAAATGAATCGCATTTTTTTTGTTCCATTCCTGATTCGATTCGAATATTGAGATTCGAATTCGAAAGATTAGAATATCAAATCCGAATAAGAATATTTTTTTCGATTCGAATAATATTAGAATACGAATACAAATATCACAGTATTCGATTCGAAATATTCGATTCGAACTCGTAAAAATTTAAATATAAAATATTATAAATCAACATATATATATATATATATATATATATATATATTAAATGAGAAATTTTATGGTGCTCACCTTATGTGAGCACCTTCGTGAGGTGACCACCATAAAATTCCTGTTTAGAAAATAAATCATATATAATTCAACATATATTTAAATATAAGATATTATAATATTATTTTTATTTTTAAAAATGAAAATTAGAATATTCGAAGATTCGATTCGATATTCGAATTTCATAATCAAATCAAATTCAAATCCGATTTTAGTATTGGACTAGTATTCGAATTCGGATTCGAATTCGAAATTTTATAATAGAACATGAATAGAATATCATGATATTCGATTCGATTCGTTTGCAACCCTATACGAAACACATGAATAATTTGCATTTTTTGTGTTATAACTAATTCTGGATTCTACAGAAGGCTAAGCAACAAAATCATCACCTTCATTAAATAAGTCTCCACATATTTACGGTCATCGAAGATATTTTTGTACACATTTCGAGCTCCGAACAAGAAAGCATCGGAGTCGTCGGTGACCACCCCATCGACGAGGTTCGACAGCTCCATGAAAGCACACTGTGCTTCAGCCTCCATCGGTGCAATAATATAAGGTAAGCCAAACATTTGAAGCAACTCCTACAAACGAAAAATACAAAATATGTAAGTGAGCATCTTCGGGAAAATTCTATGAAGCAAGAATTTTCTCTCTCAAAATAACAAGCTGCATTATTTTATTTCTCAATTTCAGGATAATATGTGCTTTGAATAAGGTAAAAGACGGTACCTGGCACTCTGCAAACATTTCACTGCTTACTGATTCTGCATTTCTCTCGAGTTTCTTTTGCTCACTAGTGAGCACATCGCGTTCTCTGTCGAGAAACGTCATCTCTTCATTCAAGTCCTCCTCTGTGATATCATTAACAGTTTCCTCCTCCTCGACACGAAATTCACCGCGTGTTTTTACCTCAGGAAAGGATATTTGCGATGCCTTTAGAACATCAGAAGTTTTATTAAAGCAATCATCTTCCGGGTTTCGATCAGAGGGCTTGTGATCGATAGATCTTTCACCAGACAACTCGGTAAAGGCAGACTTAGCATGCAAACTACTGCTATCAAGTGAAACCTCTTCTCTATCATCAGAGCTCCCTATGTCTTTCATTATAACTTCATTGCCACTTTCTCCTTTATTCACAGCCATGGTAGACCCCATCTGTGGAGGCACAATATCCGAATCCAAAAGTCCTTTTTCAGGCAAAACACCACTGGGACAACCTTGTTGACTTAAAAAATTTGACTTTGAATCACTGCTCTCATTAGGTGGCAGTTCTATGACTGGAGCAGAGTTCTTATCCATATCACTATTGCCCGCAATAGACCCGATAAATGGTTTCTTCTTACTTTGGGGCTTCTTTCTTTTCTCAGCAGCATGCAAAATATCGTGATCTTCACTAGCAGCATCCCCAAGTTTTTCGGGTATGCAATGATCTCCGCGGGTTTCATTCACATATGCACTATGTTCCTCAAGACTTCTCCTCATAGCTTCTTGGATGTCAGATTCTTCTTGAAGCACACCTTTCGAGACATGGCTTCGGGTTCCAGTTTCATCTAAACGAGAAAGTGGAGGCTTCAATTGAATATCTTGAGACCCATCTTCCCATTCATTGTCTTCTTCCTCATCTTCCCCTTCAAGACTTCTCCTAATAGCTTCTTGCATGTCTGATTCTTCTTCTTGCAGCACCCCTTTTGAGACATGGCTTCGATTTTCAGTTTCCTCTGCGCGAGAAAGTGGCTCCAATCGAATATCTTGAGATCCATCTTCCCATTCGATGTCTTCCTCATCATGCGCAGGCCCTTTTCGAATATTCGGAGTATTCACACCTTCAACGACTCCTTCCTCCCACTCGCACTCCGAAGCTGAGCTCGAAGATTGCTTTGCCGAGGCAGAATTATCTCCAGCCACCAGCCGAGCAAAAAAATTATCGTCCTCGTGTTCTTGTTCACGCGTATCTTCAAAGGAGATCACAATGGGATTATTACGAGCCTCACTTGTATCAGCCACATCATCATTCACTTCAAACATCTCTTCATCCCCAAATTTTTCCTGGTGATTTCTTCCGGGTGAGATCTCTTGAATATCAACCACATCATTTCGAGTGTCAATTTTTTTATTGTTTACTTCCTTCTCCTGATCGATCTCCTTCATTAAATCTAAATTCCTCTGCAGGTCGCGGGTCATGCGAATCCCGAGTGCCCTCAGCCTACTCACTCGAACGCGGCCTCTCTCATCCGTGTAGGTTTCAACACCGTCATGAAATGCCTCTTTGGGTTCTCCAGCATTTACTTCAGCAGCAGAAGTTCCTCTTTTGGACGATTCAACTTTATTGACGGTATCCTTAGGCAAGTTCGATGTTGAAGGCTGATTTTTGTCAGCTCCAAGTCCCTCTTGTCCAACAGAAGAAAGGACTCTAATCAAATAAACCTAAAATATTAAAAAAATGACATATAAAACATTCTTCTAAGAGGCAATTCGAAAATTATGCCCACCGTTTATCGCCCGTGAAAGAAGAAGAGAATATGAACTCTCTGTTGGCTTCGGATGCGATTCGTGAAGTCTGTACACCACCTACTCCCCTCCCCACAGCAGATTTTTGGACAGCATCGATCTCGCGCCGGAAAGCCACCGTTTTCAGGTAAGACTGTATTTGGAGCTCAGAGAACCTCTTCGGGGCCTAAATTGATATTACAACAGCAAAAAAAAGGGTAGATAAGTGGAGAATAAACAACGAACGAATCGTAATAAAAATTAACGAAACACAAACACACACAAGCACTGTCCAAACATACCTACCTTTTTAACCTTCTGATACTTTTGCCTGTTCTCAGCCATGAGTCTCTCCCTCATCTATAAAACAGTATTTGAACACGTTACCCTTACATCAGACAATTCTTTTGCTCTAATTAAGAATAAATTTTTTTCAATCAGCAAGTAAAAAGTTCGAATTCAGACACGATTTAATAACAAACCTGAACAAGGAGGTCAAGTTGCATTGAAGGAGGCAGAGAGGCCAACACTGCAGGATCAACTTTTCCTTGCATTTCTGGCTGCAACATATCACCTTAGTGTTTAATGAGATTCAAATCATACGTACACACACCCACACACACACATTGCCATACAAATTAACTTGAAGCCTTGATTCAACTAATTGTTTATGAGCCCTCTAATCAAATCTTCCTTTCAAGAGATCATATAAATATATCTTACAAGTATTATTTCTTCTTCATCATCTTCATCTCCGTCTCCTAAACTCTCGTCATCAGAAACCCTCGCACCAGATGCTGATGCATCTGCGGGAAAACGCTCATCTTCCTCCTCGGCAGCAATGGAGGCTGCCACCCTTGATCAACCAGATGATGTAAGAGATATAACAAACATAAAGTATATCCGTAAGAGAAAGAAAAAAAACTGCCCTAAAAAAAACACACACATCTCATCCAATTCTTCCTGAGTGTAACCGACGCCTGCTCTATCACTTGTTTGCGGCTGTTCGTTAACATCAACTAATTCGTGAACAATGGGCCTTTTCCCCTTGATGTCGTTGCCCGCCCTCTGCTTTTCAAGATCCGCCGCTAATTCTTTCAACCTCATTGCTTTAAGCTACAGCCAAAAGAATAAGGAAAGGAAAGAAATAAACGTAAACAACAGTAGGACACGATTAATTAGAGAGACTCATTTCAACAGTAGAATCAATTAGAGAATTTCTCAGCATAGACAAGATTAAGACAACCCTCAAACAGTCACTACACATACAGAAGATGCAAGGAAAGATTGTATGAAGCTACTAAAGCCTCTGATAGTGATTCTACAAAGTCCCATGTTCGCGGGGAAAAAAAGACTGAAAATTTTCGAATTAACTCGCTCACCTGATTCAGCAGCAATTTTTCGGCTGTTTTCCTAATCTTGGCCTGCGCATTCTCGCGCTGCCGTCGCCTAGCAACCACCGTCCTCCGCTTAAGAGCGGGCGTGCCGCCGTCAAATACGAACACGGGTTTAGTCCGGAGGTAGAGAAGCTTGCATATCCGTCGGAAAAATCCCAGAATATGAGCGTTTCGCACCATCTCGCCCTTCTCGTCTCTCATCGCCTTCATGAACTGTATCATCCAAATACTCGCGTCTGGCGAAAAACACACCAAAAAAAAATTAAAATTAAAAGAGCGGTCGTAAAATTGCACAGCGGGATTTTTCACTAGCTGTTTGATATACCTATAGCGAGTTTCTTCCCGGCAAGGGTTTCGACGGACACCCGCCGGCCGACGGGCGCCAGTAGGTCCCACAGTCCGTGCACTCCCATTTTTTGATAATAAATTAAATTAATTTCCTCTTCTTCTTTTCCAAGACGACGACTTTTTTATTTTATGGGATTATTTATTGAGTTTCGTCGTCTTGAGGAAACGTTAAGGTCGGTTGGGATTACTGACAGCGTGGCAAAATGTTCACCATTACGTGGCATTTTCTTCAACTCGTGTTATGTTCTGGTAATAATTAGTATTCTTCAAAGAAGGCTAGGAAAGAAACCATTGGACCTCCATCAAAAATTTAAAAATTCACAATCAAATAAATACTCCCTGTTGAAATCAGATTTATTAGTGAGAAGAAATCGAGAACAAAAATTGGGGACTGTTCATGTTCAGTTCCCGGCCGCATCATTGGCTTGGCTTATGAAAAAACGGAATACATACGTTGTTTTAATCGAAGCGAAGACCCAATTTTGAAAATTAAATAATGTGTAAAAGGAAAATGAAATTCAAGCCGGACATCATTCATTGTATGCATCATTCTTTCTTTTTCCCTTCTTGTCATCTTTCTGAAAAACAACCCTTTTTTATTTCGCAATCTCCTATTCGAAGCCATTGATCTGCTATTCGAAGCCTCTGCGTCGCGTCGCTGCTCTCTCAGATTAATTGGTTTGTTTTAGAGTTAATTTCCTGTTCTTGTGATTACATTTTTCTTCTCGAAAATTGGGTGGGGAGATTGAATTTCCCTCGGCTTTCTTTAAATTTTTTTCTTATTTTTTTGTTTTGAGCTGTGGAAATGATATTACTTTAGTTGTGTTTTCTCAGCCTTATGATGATGTTTCTCTTACAAAGGATCAGATGATTTTGAGTAAGAACATTGAATTGACAGAGATGAACAAAATTCACATTGAATATTTGTGATGTGCATAAATGGTTATATATGTACAATCTAATGCACATCACAGCCTATTTAAGTAAAAAAGAGCACTTTTGATGCATATTTTAATATAATTCTTGTAATTTGATTTCCAATTGCACTGCACCTTTCTTAGGCTGGACAAGGACGAAAACAATAACAATACCAGAGAATGTGTTCTCCTAACAAGAGGCGAGATATGGATGTCATGAAATTGTAGGGATCATCAACAATTTGTTGTTAGCTATACTGTTCTGTTGTCATAAATCTTCGGATTCACAATCTTTTTTTTTTTTCGTTTTCCTTAATTTTATTGCAGAATGATGAGTGACTACAAGGTCGAGATTATAAACGACGGGCTCCACGAGTTTAACGTCGAGTTTCATGGTCCAAAAGATAGTGAGTTCGATTTTATATATACTTGATTTCCCTCTTTAATTTCCATCGCTCGTCGTGATGAATTTCGATTTGTAAATCATTTCTTTGATGACTTTATTTACAGTGGTTGGTGGGGTTATAACAATCTGTCGTTTTTTTTTTTTTTAATCTTAATTGTTGAAGGTCCTTACGAAGGTGGAGTTTGGAAAGTTCGCGTGGAGCTCCCCGGGTGTTATCCCTACAAGTCTCCTTCCATTGGATTCGTGAACAAAATATTCCATCCAAATGTCGACGAGATGTGAGTTTTCTAACATGACTCTTTCTTCGTTCTTACAACAAGTAGCAAAAACTGTTCATGTGAAAGATTGGATTTAGATTTGCATCCGCGTATGTAGCTATATTTTAACACTAAATCCAATAAAGTTCAATGCGAAGAAGCACGTTTTTCTTTTTTTTTTTTTTCTCGTTCTTTCTAGTTTTTCTTCTTCTGTTTTCTGACCAGAGAATCTCGTGAAATGATTATAGGTCTGGGTCTGTTTGCTTGGATGTCATAAACCAGTCGTGGAGTCCGATGTTTGGTAAGTTTATGCATTCCTTCGACGGACTGAAAAAGTATAAGAGCAATGTTTTTGTAAGAATCAAGAAATGTTGTTGCTGTGAAGAAGTGAGACTCATTGTTCGTGGAGCCAAATTTAAGATTTGAGTATCGATTTCCGAATTTTCTTGCCCGGGTTTTGACATTTTTGGGAAAAAATGTTAATCCACTTTTCAGATTTGACGAACGTGTTTGAGCAATTTCTCCCGCAGCTCTTACTCTATCCGAATCCCTCGGATCCACTGAACGGAGACGCGGCTTCTCTGATGCTGAAAGACAAAGCCAAATACGAACAGAAAGTGAAAGGTTTCTTTTTGTCTTGAATTTGATTCATTACTCGCTTGCGTGTCTTAAAAAGAAAAATTACAGGTATTAGTATTTGTCCGAAATGAAACAACAGTTCCATGTAAAAAAATTCTCAGAGTACTGTGAACGCCACGCGAAGAAGGAGCACGTTGCTAGTACTTTGTCTGGTGAAAATGAAGACGAACCGAGCGATGAAGAGAGTGACAGTGACGACGATGATGAAGTCGTGGGAAGGGCAGATTCGTAATTAGCATCCTAAGAAATTCTTTAGCAGGTTATTTCTCATTCTGAGTTACTGTTTTTTAGCTGTGGGACAATGTAATAGTATCCTGGGCACAATCAGGCTGATGATAGACCAATTTCCTTTTTAATGTTGTATTATCCGAAATAATTCATTACAAAAATAGTAGTTAATTCTATTTTCACATTCGTATCTATCCAACTATTACAAGACGATCATGATCTCGTGAACACGTACAGCTTCGATCAACAGCCATGCGAGGAAGAATAATATAACGTTACGATCATCGAGAACCTGACGATGATCTCCCCATAATCCACGGCCATGGATTCTTGCACTTCTTGAATTGACGCTATCAAGATTTCCTCAATAAATAAATAGTTTTTTTCGAAATATTAAATTTCCTACGCCTGAGAACTTGGAGAAATGGCACACTCACTCGACAGGTGAAGCTGAAACTGATGAGGAACAACAGCCCACAAACATAACTACATAACGAGAACTACAACGATAAAGATCAGATTTTTCCTCATTGTTCGTTATTTTCCTCTAATTTTATTTTTAGTTAAATAAATAGGCAGCGGCCCATTATTACTAAACCACCGAGTTTCCTTGGATTCCTTATAAACATGTCAACGGCTGGCCACTAACCTCGTTTCTGATCAAATCACTCTCGCATTCATCTTTCTTGGAACCTTTTTTCTTTTCTTTCCGATAATCCTTTTTCAATCCACCGAAGGTTATAGAAACTGACCCATTCAACATATTCTCGGAATTCGTTCAAGAGATAAAAGGGAAAAAAGGATCACGTAAGTATGTGATAAAGCCACCTGGTTCTTCCGATGTTTACCTCTAGCTCAATTTTGGTTCTCGATATTCATGCTTGTCAGGTTTAGTCCTCGTTATCCGATTGAACTAATTTTGATCCATCGGTTAGATTTTGCGTTAGATGGAAGCAGTGGCGGATCTACAGTATGACCCAGGTCGAAATTTTTAGTACTATATGTCTATATATACAATTTTCAGTTGTGTATAATAGATTTCGGGTATTGTTTAAAGTGGTAGCTGGGCTGCCTCCAAATATAAATGGTCGTTGGTCGTGGGTTCGATTCTGGATGCAGCACTTTTTATTTTAATGTTTTTTTTATTAAACGATGCTTGTTTGACCTTTATCATTTTTAATTATTTTTAGTAGTGCTTGTTTGACCTTTATCAGTTTTACTTATTTTTAGTAGTGATCTTAGTTCTTTGCATTATATTTTTTTTTTACTGAACAGTGCAATTTATATATATATATAATATTAGTTAATTCTTTATCTGTTTAATTTTAATTCTCTTTTAACTTTCTAATTTCATTTTAATTAATTATTACATAATTTTAAGTAAGATTCAACCATATGATTTAATTATAAAAATAAAGCAAAACTAACGTATACACAATTTTGATAAATTTTCAAATATATATAGACAACAATGTTGCAAACATAATAAAAATACATTTTTGTGAAATAATATGAGTTTTTAAATGTAGCACTTTTTATTTTAATGTTTTTTTTATTAAACGATGCTTGTTTGACCTTTATCATTTTTAATTATTTTTAGTAGTGCTTGTTTGACCTTTATCAGTTTTACTTATTTTTAGTAGTGATCTTAGTTCTTTGCATTATATTTTTTTTTTACTGAACAGTGCAATTTATATATATATATAATATTAGTTAAATCTTTATCTGTTTAATTTTAATTCTCTTTTAACTTTCTAATTTCATTTTAATTAATTATTACATAATTTTAAGTAAGATTCAACCATATGATTTAATTATAAAAATAAAGCAAAACTAACGTATACACAATTTTGATAAATTTTCAAATATATATAGACAACAATGTTGCAAACATAATAAAAATACATTTTTGTGAAATAATATGAGTTTTTAAATGTAGCACTTTTTATTTTAATGTTTTTTTTATTAAACGATGCTTGTTTGACCTTTATCATTTTTAATTATTTTTAGTAGTGCTTGTTTGACCTTTATCAGTTTTACTTATTTTTAGTAGTGATCTTAGTTCTTTGCATTATATTTTTTTTTACTGAACAGTGCAATTTATATATATATATAATATTAGTTAAATCTTTATCTGTTTAATTTTAATTCTCTTTTAACTTTCTAATTTCATTTTAATTAATTATTACATAATTTTAAGTAAGATTCAACCATATGATTTAATTATAAAAATAAAGCAAAACTAACGTATACACAATTTTGATAAATTTTCAAATATATATAGACAACAATGTTGCAAACATAATAAAAATACATTTTTGTGAAATAATATGAGTTTTTAAATGTAGCACTTTTTATTTTAATGTTTTTTTTATTAAACGATGCTTGTTTGACCTTTATCATTTTTAATTATTTTTAGTAGTGCTTGTTTGACCTTTATCAGTTTTACTTATTTTTAGTAGTGATCTTAGTTCTTTGCATTATATTTTTTTTTACTGAACAGTGCAATTTATATATATATATAATATTAGTTAAATCTTTATCTGTTTAATTTTAATTCTCTTTTAACTTTCTAATTTCATTTTAATTAATTATTACATAATTTTAAGTAAGATTCAACCATATGATTTAATTATAAAAATAAAGCAAAACTAACGTATACACAATTTTGATAAATTTTCAAATATATATAGACAACAATGTTGCAAACATAATAAAAATACATTTTTGTGAAATAATATGAGTTTTTAAATGTAGCACTTTTTATTTTAATGTTTTTTTTATTAAACGATGCTTGTTTGACCTTTATCATTTTTAATTATTTTTAGTAGTGCTTGTTTGACCTTTATCAGTTTTACTTATTTTTAGTAGTGATCTTAGTTCTTTGCATTATATTTTTTTTTTACTGAACAGTGCAATTTATATATATATATAATATTAGTTAAATCTTTATCTGTTTAATTTTAATTCTCTTTTAACTTTCTAATTTCATTTTAATTAATTATTACATAATTTTAAGTAAGATTCAACCATATGATTTAATTATAAAAATAAAGCAAAACTAACGTATACACAATTTTGATAAATTTTCAAATATATATAGACAACAATGTTGCAAACATAATAAAAATACATTTTTGTGAAATAATATGAGTTTTTAAATGTAGCACTTTTTATTTTAATGTTTTTTTTATTAAACGATGCTTGTTTGACCTTTATCATTTTTAATTATTTTTAGTAGTGCTTGTTTGACCTTTATCAGTTTTACTTATTTTTAGTAGTGATCTTAGTTCTTTGCATTATATTTTTTTTTTACTGAACAGTGCAATTTATATATATATATAATATTAGTTAAATCTTTATCTGTTTAATTTTAATTCTCTTTTAACTTTCTAATTTCATTTTAATTAATTATTACATAATTTTAAGTAAGATTCAACCATATGATTTAATTATAAAAATAAAGCAAAACTAACGTATACACAATTTTGATAAATTTTCAAATATATATAGACAACAATGTTGCAAACATAATAAAAATACATTTTTGTGAAATAATATGAGTTTTTAAATGTAGCACTTTTTATTTTAATGTTTTTTTATTAAACGATGCTTGTTTGACCTTTATCATTTTTAATTATTTTTAGTAGTGCTTGTTTGACCTTTATCAGTTTTACTTATTTTTAGTAGTGATCTTAGTTCTTTGCATTATATTTTTTTTTACTGAACAGTGCAATTTATATATATATATATAATATTAGTTAAATCTTTATCTGTTTAATTTTAATTCTCTTTTAACTTTCTAATTTCATTTTAATTAATTATTACATAATTTTAAGTAAGATTCAACCATATGATTTAATTATAAAAATAAAGCAAAACTAACGTATACACAATTTTGATAAATTTTCAAATATATATAGACAACAATGTTGCAAACATAATAAAAATACATTTTTGTGAAATAATATGAGTTTTTAAATGTAGCACTTTTTATTTTAATGTTTTTTTTATTAAACGATGCTTGTTTGACCTTTATCATTTTTAATTATTTTTAGTAGTGCTTGTTTGACCTTTATCAGTTTTACTTATTTTTAGTAGTGATCTTAGTTCTTTGCATTATATTTTTTTTTACTGAACAGTGCAATTTATATATATATATAATATTAGTTAAATCTTTATCTGTTTAATTTTAATTCTCTTTTAACTTTCTAATTTCATTTTAATTAATTATTACATAATTTTAAGTAAGATTCAACCATATGATTTAATTATAAAAATAAAGCAAAACTAACGTATACACAATTTTGATAAATTTTCAAATATATATAGACAACAATGTTGCAAACATAATAAAAATACATTTTTGTGAAATAATATGAGTTTTTAAATGTAGCACTTTTTATTTTAATGTTTTTTTATTAAACGATGCTTGTTTGACCTTTATCATTTTTAATTATTTTTAGTAGTGCTTGTTTGACCTTTATCAGTTTTACTTATTTTTAGTAGTGATCTTAGTTCTTTGCATTATATTTTTTTTTACTGAACAGTGCAATTTATATATATATATAATATTAGTTAAATCTTTATCTGTTTAATTTTAATTCTCTTTTAACTTTCTAATTTCATTTTAATTAATTATTACATAATTTTAAGTAAGATTCAACCATATGATTTAATTATAAAAATAAAGCAAAACTAACGTATACACAATTTTGATAAATTTTCAAATATATATAGACAACAATGTTGCAAACATAATAAAAATACATTTTTGTGAAATAATATGAGTTTTTAAATGTAGCACTTTTATTTTAATGTTTTTTTTATTAAACGATGCTTGTTTGACCTTTATCATTTTTAATTATTTTTAGTAGTGCTTGTTTGACCTTTATCAGTTTTACTTATTTTTAGTAGTGATCTTAGTTCTTTGCATTATATTTTTTTTTTACTGAACAGTGCAATTTATATATATATATAATATTAGTTAAATCTTTATCTGTTTAATTTTAATTCTCTTTTAACTTTCTAATTTCATTTTAATTAATTATTACATAATTTTAAGTAAGATTCAACCATATGATTTAATTATAAAAATAAAGCAAAACTAACGTATACACAATTTTGATAAATTTTCAAATATATATAGACAACAATGTTGCAAACATAATAAAAATACATTTTTGTGAAATAATATGAGTTTTTAAATGTAGCACTTTTTATTTTAATGTTTTTTTTATTAAACGATGCTTGTTTGACCTTTATCATTTTTAATTATTTTTAGTAGTGCTTGTTTGACCTTTATCAGTTTTACTTATTTTTAGTAGTGATCTTAGTTCTTTGCATTATATTTTTTTTTACTGAACAGTGCAATTTATATATATATATAATATTAGTTAAATCTTTATCTGTTTAATTTTAATTCTCTTTTAACTTTCTAATTTCATTTTAATTAATTATTACATAATTTTAAGTAAGATTCAACCATATGATTTAATTATAAAAATAAAGCAAAACTAACGTATACACAATTTTGATAAATTTTCAAATATATATAGACAACAATGTTGCAAACATAATAAAAATACATTTTTGTGAAATAATATGAGTTTTTAAATGTAGCACTTTTTATTTTAATGTTTTTTTTATTAAACGATGCTTGTTTGACCTTTATCATTTTTAATTATTTTTAGTAGTGCTTGTTTGACCTTTATCAGTTTTACTTATTTTTAGTAGTGATCTTAGTTCTTTGCATTATATTTTTTTTTACTGAACAGTGCAATTTATATATATATATAATATTAGTTAAATCTTTATCTGTTTAATTTTAATTCTCTTTTAACTTTCTAATTTCATTTTAATTAATTATTACATAATTTTAAGTAAGATTCAACCATATGATTTAATTATAAAAATAAAGCAAAACTAACGTATACACAATTTTGATAAATTTTCAAATATATATAGACAACAATGTTGCAAACATAATAAAAATACATTTTTGTGAAATAATATGAGTTTTTAAATGTAGCACTTTTTATTTTAATGTTTTTTTTATTAAACGATGCTTGTTTGACCTTTATCATTTTTAATTATTTTTAGTAGTGCTTGTTTGACCTTTATCAGTTTTACTTATTTTTAGTAGTGATCTTAGTTCTTTGCATTATATTTTTTTTTTACTGAACAGTGCAATTTATATATATATATATAATATTAGTTAAATCTTTATCTGTTTAATTTTAATTCTCTTTTAACTTTCTAATTTCATTTTAATTAATTATTACATAATTTTAAGTAAGATTCAACCATATGATTTAATTATAAAAATAAAGCAAAACTAACGTATACACAATTTTGATAAATTTTCAAATATATATAGACAACAATGTTGCAAACATAATAAAAATACATTTTTGTGAAATAATATGAGTTTTTAAATGTAGCACTTTTTATTTTAATGTTTTTTTTATTAAACGATGCTTGTTTGACCTTTATCATTTTTAATTATTTTTAGTAGTGCTTGTTTGACCTTTATCAGTTTTACTTATTTTTAGTAGTGATCTTAGTTCTTTGCATTATATTTTTTTTTTACTGAACAGTGCAATTTATATATATATATATAATATTAGTTAAATCTTTATCTGTTTAATTTTAATTCTCTTTTAACTTTCTAATTTCATTTTAATTAATTATTACATAATTTTAAGTAAGATTCAACCATATGATTTAATTATAAAAATAAAGCAAAACTAACGTATACACAATTTTGATAAATTTTCAAATATATATAGACAACAATGTTGCAAACATAATAAAAATACATTTTTGTGAAATAATATGAGTTTTTAAATGTTTGCTATGAAGTTTATTTTGATACTTTGTCATAAATGTACATTTTTTTTATTAATTTTCATTAAATATTATTCGACTTTCCTAATTAAAAAATATCATTCGACTTTCATTTAAATTTTTGACTATGGACTTGCAATATAAAACTCAGTTGTAAAAATTTTCATCCAAATTGTTAGGTTGATGAGCCTTACTAAAATAAAATAATAAATCACTTGTCAAATAAAAACATAGTATCAAAATAAAAAAGCTCAAATAAATATTAGAGTTTGTCTCCACACGACATGTGACTTGTCCACATGAAGAGAGCAAATGAAATTTTATTTTATATGGTCCACAACATTTATACCACGGCCCCCCCAACCACAAATTTCTGGATCCGCCTCTGGATGGAAGTGATCTGAAAGCGCCAAATGTCGCCAACTGAACGACGCTTCTTTACTAGTTTTTTTTTGTTTTTGTATTCCTTAAGCGCCACCCCCTTGATCACAAAAATTCGACAACTTATAGTTATAAACCACATTCATGTATAATTAGTCGAATATTATTATATACTTAAACATAACCTTGTCATTCGAATTTCTTAAATTATAGACCACATTTCACATAATTACATGGAATCATCAAAACTCTCAAACATATTAGACCAAAAAGGTCAACAATACTGGTTCTGAGCTTCTGTTTATTTTAATGCTTCTTTTTGGCAGTTTCTGATTTTTATTCAATGCTTTTGAACGAGTTCATGATCCACTTTTGTTAATGTTTGTTTGCTTTCACTTTCTGGATTTTAAGTGGGGAGAAGAGTATCGAATGAAGATTTCGTTACCATGAATCTAATTAGGTATTTCTCATCTATAAGAACATTTAGCTCAATCCGCAAAGATGTATCATCTTGTGCTAAAGTTTAAGATGATGTGAGACGGAAAATTAGTGTGAGTCTACAAACTTAGAAGACTCTCAAAAGCAAGAGGGCCGCCTGAGGTCGGTTTGAGGTCCAAGTGGTAGTAGATTGTCTTCTTCTGATGGAGAGGCATCGGCACATTGGATAAGTTTGTTAGCTCCGAACTGAGACAGACAACTATCAATTCCGCATACAAAAGGAATTTAAAAAGGATATTGATCGTAGGGTTGCTCGTTTCATGCACTCGGCTAGACTTTCTTTTAATGTCGTCAACGATCCTCACTTGTTACCAAATGGTTGAGGGCATTTACTAATTTATGGTAAAGGGTACAAACCTCCTTCCATGAATGAACTACGAACGAGATTACTTAATCGGAGGTGAGTGACATTGACATTATCTATGAGGGGCATAAAAAGGTTTGGAAAACATAGGTATGTGACGTCTAATAGGTGGACGGACGAGAATAATAGAACTTTGCTAAATTTTCTCGTTAATAGTCCTTTCTTTTTTAAATTCGTTGACGTATCCAACTCTATCAAAAATGATGAAATGATTTTCAACTATCTTGATGATGTTGTAAATGAGGTAGGGGAGGGGAATGTTTTCCAAATTATCATGGATACTGCTAGTAATTGTGTAAAGGTTGGGAAAATAACAGGCTTTATGGTGGAATTGCAGTAATCTCATGTTGGAATCAATTGACACACTGAGTTTATTTCCAGATACCATTGAAAGGGTGAAAGGGTTGTGAAGTTTATTCATGGTAGTCATGGTACTATCCTTTCTTTGACGAGGAAGCATACGAATGGAAAAGAACTTATTCGTCATGCGGTAACTCGTTGCCGCTACATTCCTAACTCTTCAAATCATGTATAGGCAGGAAATGTCACTTGCAATCATGTTTGCTTATGAAGATTGGGCTAGTTCACCTCAAGCTAAAAATATTGAAGGAAAGTTAATTAAAAGAATTGTCGTCAATGATCCGGATTTTGAATGTAATAGTCATATAGGATACCTTGTAATTCATCACTAAGAATAACTTCTAGATTGAGTAGTTGATTTCTGCCAAGCCAATAGCATAGATTTTAGGTTCAATTACCAATAGGATACCTCATAATTCTTCGCTAAGACCACTAACGAATCGAGAAATGAAATAATCTTCGAAAGTCTAATTCATTCCTCAAAGTCTAAGTTACGCAACAATGAGGGCAAATGAGTCTTTTGAGTATGAATACATCCTTGTCTCTGCTAGAAACATATTGTTTGTCTTTGTCTCTAACTTAAACTATTTGGGGCCTGCAGTCCAACCAAACTAAGCTAATTCGATGTGAAACCATTTTGGGGCCTAAAGTCTAATGAAACTAAGTTAATGGAACTCAAACATAATTAGGCCTAAAAAAGGTTGCATCAACACTCCCTCACCTGCACAAAATGGAGCGAACACGACATGTAAGTCTGACTTTACTTTAATGCCACATCACGCATATGTCATTTTCTTATTATGTTGAGCAAAACTTTTGACATGATATTGCCACGCGTCAATACCAGTGATTGACTGAGACAAAAAATGGCCGAAAAATTATAAAAGTGACTAATTTATGATAACTTTTGTAAACATACTTATTAATTTTAGCAAGGTCAAATCAGATGACAAAAAGCAAATTTCGTGAAAGTTGTAGGATTATAATTTTAGTTACTTATATATGTTGAGAAGTCTTAGTATAATCTGTTTTGAATACTAGAATGCAAAATAGGGTTATCGCTTTTAGTAAGTATATATTCGCTTCTTGTATACTGTATTAGACACTTACGTTAATTTTTTTTATTCTCTTTTGCATTCGTGACATGGTATCAGAGCCTTGAATGGCTCAATTTAAATCATAAAGAGAAGACGATCGGAAGATAATTGAAAGTAACGATGACGAAAAACAGAGTCAAAAGTCGAACAATCAAGACAAAGCAAGCCACGGGTGATGGATTTCAACGATCCCTTCTATCTACATCCAGGTGACACACCTAATTTGGATCTGGTAACGGAAATTCTAAGAGGACTTGAGAATTATAAGGTATGGAGTCGTGAAATGTTGATTGCGGTTGAGGCGAAGAATAAACTAGGGTTTATAGATGGAACTTGTAAGCAGCTCGAGGTGACATCACCGATGATTCAACAGTGGAAACTATGCAATGCGTTGGTACGCTCGTGGATTCATCGATCTTTAACTCGAGAATTGGTTTAAGGTGTGATCTATTGTGAATCGGCGCAAATGATATGGAACGACTTGAAGGAACGATTCGATAAAATCAATGGCGCAAGGCTCTTCGTTGTCTATCGAGAGATCAACACAATTACACATGGAACAATCTCTGTAACGGACTATTATTCGAAGTTGAGACATCTGTGGGATGAGTATGATAGCCTCATACCATCCCCTGCAACAAATTTGTCCAAAGAATATGTAGCATTTGGTGATCAAGATGCAATTCTTGATGGGACTCAATGAAGGATACAACCATATGAGATCACAAATTGTCATGATGACACATTTTCCATCTCACAGATAGGTGCACTCTATGATCTGCAATGAAGAAGCTCAAAGATCTATCAATGTACACAACCAGGAAGCTGCATCTATTGCACTGTAGAGTAATGCCAATCAGATAAAACGGTGGAATGAAAAGGGAGCTATGTGGTGTGATCATTGCCAAATTAGGGGTCACACTAGGGAAAATTGCTTCAAGATCCATGGATATCCACAAGATTTTAATCGAGGAGGTAGAAGAGGAGGCCAAGGAGGTTCTAGAGGCAGATTCCATAACCAAGGCCGAGCTATGGGACAGTGGAGTGAGAATTCTATCAAGGAAAATGCAACTAGCTCATACAGTGATTAGAAGGATATTGGATCACAAAACAGTGAACAAACAGAGAGACCCCACCTGACTCCTTACCAATATCATCAAATCATTGTCATACTTGGAGGAACACAAGGATCTGATTCTGCTCAAGCAGTGGCATCATCCAACCAAGCAGACAACAGTTCATGTATGGAATATTCTTGCCCTTTAAATAAAAAGTAGTTGGATAATCGACACAGGCGCAAACAAGCATATGATCTCAAACAAATGTTTGTATGATTTGGATTATGTCACTGATGAACTAGATATATGTGTTAAATTACCAAATGGGGAGCTTGTTGCTGCTGAAAATTCTGGAACTGTGACAATGAATGAGAATCTGAAATTGATTGATGCATAATTTGTTCTTGGGTTTAAGTATAATTTGTTATCTGTGTCTCAACTGTCTAATACTGCTAATCTTTGTGTTGTTTTTTATCCCAAGTTTTGTCTAATCCAGGAGATATGGACTGGCAAGACAAGGGGGATTGGTAGGAATTTGAATGGCTTGTATTACTTGGATAAGGTTGATGTCGTGTCTGCCAGTAGAGGACTTAATCATGTTACAAACTCTTGCAATAGTGAAATACATCAAGTTGTAGTTAATAAGGCAGAAAGTAAAAAATCTTGTCGTGGCAAAATAGATTTGGCCACTTTCAATAGACTTGCTTCCTTGGCTGATTTGAATCTGAAAATAGAAGAAAATCACAAATATTGTCGTATATGTCCCTTAGCTAAGCATAGTAGAACCAAGTTTCCTACAAGAGATAGTGTAACTACATCCATCATGGAATTAGTTCATGTTGATGTTTGGGGACCGTATAGAGAGCCAACCTATAAGGGAGAGAGATATTTTTTTTAACTATTGTTGATGACTATTCTCGAGCCACATGAGGATTTCTTATGATAAATAAGTCTGAAGTGTATTGTATATTAAAGAAATTCATAATATATATCCAGAATCAGTTTTCTAGAACAATTAAAATTATTAGAACGGACAATGAAATGGAAATTTTTAGCTTAGACTGCAGGAAATTATTTGACTCGCTTGGTATAATACATCAAAGCTCTTGTTCCTACACTCCACGACAAAATGAAGTTGTACAAAGAAAACATAGGCACATACTTAATGTGGCTAGAACCTTGATGGTTCAATCAAAAATACCTTACAAATTTTGGGGTGAGTGTATAAAAACAACAATTTATTTGATAAATAGGACACCAACCTCTTTGCTTAAAGGTAAAACACCATTTTATTTATTATATTGAAAAGAACCAATTTTTCATCATTTGTGAGTGTTTGGATGCTTAAATTCTGCCCCAAGTTGATAAATCCGGAGAGAGATTAAGACCATGTGTGCTAAAAGAGTATGCTGTCAATCAGAGGGCATATAAATTGCTTGACATTGAGATTGAAAATTTTATTCTTTCAAGGGATGTTATCTTTTATGAAGATCAATATCCATTTGATTCATATGGTAGGCAGAATGATGTTCCAGTATATAGAACTCAGAGAAATGATGCATTTATGTTGGATGAGAACTTCAGTCATAACAGGCCAATGATAAGTGGTGACTATTATGACAATTATAATAATGATCTTAATGAATTAAGTAGTGCAGGGGAGATGAATCAGAATACAGAAATATAAGTTCTGATGAATTAGAGCAGTAAAATCAAATTTCTGTTGAACATGGCAATCATAATTCTGAGGATTTCACAGAACCGAATCTGCCTGTGAGAAGGACAAACATGATAAGTAAACCTCCTAATTGGTTTAAGGATTTTGTTTCTCCTTTCTCTAATGATACTAACCATTCTGTCTCTATCAAGTATCCCTTGTCCTCGTGTATACAGTGTAACAGAATCAAGCCGAAGTATGCCACCTTTCTAGCTAATCTTGCAAATGAAGTGATTCCAAAGTGTTTTCAAGAAGCTGCAAGATCAGAACATTGGAAGAAAGCAATGGAAGTGGAAGTAGCAGCTCTTCAATTAAACAACACATGGAAGATAGTTGATCTACCAAAATGTAAAAGCCTATAGGCTGTAGATGTGTTTATTCTATTAAATATAGGGCTGATGACTCTATAGAAAGGTATAAAGTAAGACTCGTAGCAAAGGCTATAGTCAAGTTGAAGGCATAGATTATACGGACACATTTGCTCCGGTAGCTAAGCACGTTACTATTAGGTTGATTATATCACTTTCATCTATATGCAATTGACCACTTTGGCAAATGGATGTCACTAATGATTTCTTACAAGGAGATTTGCTTGAAGAAGTTTACATGAGTATGCCTCAAGGACTAAAAGCAGGTAACTCGGTAGATTATATCAAAGTATGTTTTCGAATTTGTCCAATCAATGATTATTCTATGTCTGTCCAATCAAGGGGGAGAAATGTGATTATGGTGTATGTGGATGATATTGTGATAACTGGTAGTGATAATCATATGATTAATGAAGCTAAGAGTTATCTCAACAAGACCTTTCATATGAAGGATTTGAGTGAGTTGAAATATTTTTTAGGAATAGAAGTTGCTAGATCTAATAAGGGGATCGTTCTTAGTAAAAAAAAAATATAATTTGGAACTTTTGGGTGAGACTGGAATGTTGGGATCTAAGCCCTTAAGCATTCCAGTAGAACAAAATTTGAAATTTCCAGCTTTTGAGTTATTTACCATGAATAATAAAAGTACATCAGATGCTGGTTGTTCTGAAGATCTTTGGCCAATAGCTGATGTGGACAATTTTGAAGTTAATGTCAAAGCCTTTGCTAGGAGGATAGACCAGAATTCACTAAGGACTCTATGAATAACCATATTGTTGAGAACACTCAAAGTTGCTCAAATATTCCAGATAGTATTAATGTGCACTTATTTCAGAGAGTAGTTGGTAAGTTGATTTACTTGAGTTTACATAGGCCTGATATTTCATATGCTGTCCAAAATTTATCTCAATACATGCATAATCCAAAGAAGGTTCATTTTGATGCTTTATTTAGAGTGTTAAGGTACTTAAAAGGAAAGCCCGATCTTGGTTTTTTCCTCGATGCTAACAACAGAATGTGTCTTAAAGCTTATTGTGGCGCAGATTGGGCATCATGTCCAAAGACTAGAAGGTCGTTAACAGGTTATATGGTATTCCTCGGGGACTCTTTAATATCGTGGAAGACAAAGAAACAAAACACGGTTGCACGAAGTTCTGCCGAAGCCGAATATAGAGCGATGGCGATGGTTACGGCCGAAGTTTTGTGGTTAAATAATATAATGGAGATATTGGTATTTGAAGGTTGGAACCTGTTACGGTTTATTCAGACAACAAATCAGCGATACAAATAGCGACACCCGGTCTTCCATGAAAGAACGAAGCACGTCGAAGTACATTGTAATTTTATAAGGGACAAGATCCAAGAGAAGATAATCAAGACTGAATATGTATCATCTCACGAGCAACCTGCGGATTTATTGACCAAGGCATTGGGAAGAGACCAATTCGAGTACTTATTATTCAAGCTTGGTGTTATAAAGTTATATAAACATCAAACTTAAGGCGGAGTGTTGAGAAGTCTTAGTATAATCTGTTTTGAATACTTAATATTGCTTGGATTTAGTTTGGGCTGTATTGAATATTTATAAGATATGTAGGGACTAGAATGCAAGATAGGGTTAGCGTTTTTGGTAAGTATAGAAACGCTTCTTGTATACTGTATTAGGCACTTACGATTTCAATGAATTAATTTTTTATTCTCTTTTGCATTCATGACAATATATACAAAATTCTCATTGTTGGTGCTAAAACTCTAACAATAAAACAAGTGGCATTATTCGCTCAAGTGATGACCAGCTCCAAGACGCCATATGCGAGCTCCTTGCCTTGTCCCTGAGCGCCCCGGGGAGCCAAATCTTCCGGGAGGAGCGGCCGACGAGATGTTGTTCGTGAACCGTCGGCAGATTGAGAGCTCGACGACCAACGGGGGCAGGTCGGGCTTCTTCAACTCAATCGCCCTCCGGCCCTTGGACTCCTCCGGGGAGGAGCTGCTCACGTGGGCCTTTGCCATGTAGGCCGAGGACCTCAAGTTTGCCGCTGTGCAGTTTAAGAGAGGCTCCATAGCATGTTAAGTTGAGAGAGGTAGATTTTATAGTTTCGTAAATGAACTAGAGAGATGATATTATTATTCAGGAATCTATATAAACAAATTTTCATTGATGAACTGAAAGCATACATAAGGCCCATTCTTTAATTTCATGATTAATCTCACTCAGAAACATCGAGCCCTCTCTGCTTGTGCACCATCTCATCGATGACTTGGTTCAGATTTTTCCACGAAGATCCACCTTCTCCAACAGCCACCATTGCTTTCTCAGCCAACAACTTCACCTTCTGCTTCAGCTCTTTTCCCTTATCGCCCACCATGAGCTCCACGATCGAACTCTTCAAGCTCTCCTTAGTCACGAACCCCTTCGGCGATCCATCGACGGTCTTCACCCTCAGACCGATCCCAATCTCCTCCTCCACCATCTTCCCGTTGATGAACTGCTCGGCCATCATGGGCCACGCGAGGATCGGCGTTTCGGCACAAATCCCTTCTAACACCGAATTCCACCCGCAGTGGCTGAGGAAACCTCGTACGGCGTCGTGCTCGAGGATCTTTCTCTGATCGACCCATTCTCTTACCACGATTCCCCTGTCTTCAACCCTCAACTCGAAGCCGTCGTCTGCATAATCGTCGGTTTTCTTCACGACCCACAGAAAGCTCACCCCCGAATCTTCCAAGGCGGGGCCCAACTCCCTCATCTGCTCCGGCGATATCTTCGCCTGAGAACCGAACGCTACGTACATCACCGGTTCTCCAGCACCCAGCTTCCCGTCGAGCCACTGTGCGATCCATTTGGGAAGGCTTTTATGGCCACGCGCGAGGCACAGAGGTCCGATGCTCCAAGCCCTGGGCTCCGGGTGGAGGTCGTAATGGTCCGCGTAGGTCCTCTCCAGCTCGTAGAAGCTGTTCACGAGCAGGCCGTAGCTCCCTCTCGTCGCCGCGGTGCACTCCAGGATCAGGTCCAAGTGGGGCCGTCGCGGGTCCCTCTTGTCGAACGGGTCGTCGAAGTGGTTCCTCGTGAGCGCGATCGAGGGGAAGCTCGGGAGGGAGAAGGACTCGTCGAGGGATTCTTTACTAAACATGAGCCCGTCCTTCATCGCCTCCCTGGAGACCACCGTGGCGTAGTAGCTCATCCCGTAGAAGCTCAGCCTCGGGATCCCGAGCCTCGACGCGGAGCTTAAGGTCCATGGCAAGAAACCGTCCGATATAACGCACGACACGTCTCTGTGGATGGCGTCGAGCGCTTCCTCGAACGACGGCTGCATCAGCTTCAGGCCCTCCACGAAGGGGACGAAGAGGGACATCGACGGGAGTTTGTCGGTGCTTTCGACTCCGCGAGGGATTTCAGGGATTCTGTCGGGAAATGGAAGGTCGACGATGGTGATAAGATCGCTTTCTGGTAAGGATTCGGAGATGAAGGAGTGGTTCGAAGGCGTGGTGAAGATGGTTATGCGTACGTTCCGTTGGAGGATTAGGTGTGCGAGTCCGAGGAAAGGGATCGTGTGGCCTTTGGCCATGAAGGGGAATAGGACTATGTGAGGTTTTGATGTCTTGCCCATGTTTTCTGTGTTTTTGCTTTCTTCTTTGACTTTGGAAGATTTATTTCACACACACACATATATATATATATATATATAATATGTTCGTGAGGTAGAAATATCAAGTACGAGGACAGTGGGGCGATGGCCTCCAGCTAAGTTATAATTGTCTTGGGTCATCTTATCTTGGTTTAAGTGGCGGAGAACCAACCATTCTTGGGAGTTGGGGGTTGGGGTGTTCTTGAATTTATTGGCTTTCAAGACCTAAAATAAATTGTGGTTCGGTGGAGTAATTAATTGTTTCTATTAATTGAGTATGGTTTATTTAAAATTTCTGTTCTTTTAATATATAATATATATTTAAGGTAATTCTATTGGCACCCTTCCATTTCTATATACACTTCTCATTAAATTGTTCAATTTTCAAGACAAGTCTTTATTATATATATTCTCTCACCCTTTCCATATACACTTCTCATTAAATTGTTCAATTTTCAAGACACTAGCCAAATTTAACTGTCACATTAACGTCGAAATATGTTCCCCCATTGAAGCTGTCAAATATATATACAAATACATCTACAAAGGCCACGACAAAATCTTAAACACATTAATTGCAAGTGAAAATGAACCAATACATGATGAGATAAAAACTTTCCACATCCGATGGTAATTCATGCTTCTTGTCCGTGGCTTCAATGTAACAGCTTCTCGACAGTATAATCTGGTATTCAGCATTGACCAGGGGGCCAAAGCTTGTGCCTGTTTCTCTAACTCTACCACATCCGATGTAGTACGTATGGTAAAGCTGAAGTAATGTGTCGAGTTGTTCAACATCCTTATCGTAAACAATACATTCCATCTTTGTGTTCTGCAAAGACGGTAGTTAGTATATAAGTTGCAAAAAAAGAAAAAGACGTGTTAATGAAATAAATATATGTTTTTTTTTTCTTACCTCTTCATCAGCGAAAACAAATTTTTGTTGTCTCTGTTCCCACTTTTCTCGAATTGGTGTTTTTTCAATGACCATTACTTTAACATACCAAATATAACTCTGAGGGGATAACCTTTTCAGCATTATACACCTGCTTTCCATGATCCTGAAAAAAAATAAAGATGTGAGAGATGTCTCTTGGTAAAACACAGTTACATATGAAAGTTTCATCAATTTATATATTGGAGAAAGGGTCACAAAATAATTAGTATGTTGAATCGTGTGCCGGGAAAAGTACAACAATAGAGGGCAAAATAGATATGAAAGTTTCAACAATTTATATATTGATGAAAGGGTAACAAAATAATTAGTATGGCGAATCGTGTGTTGGGAAAAGTACAATAATAGTGGGCAAAGTATTGGTGAAGTAACATGTAAGACTCTACCTATGTAGGTTAACATTTACGTGGAGCAGAGATCAAATTTAGGTGACATTAGCGGCATCCAAAACTTCGCGGTATACTATGTTTTTTGTACGATTACGACTTTCATTTGTAGCTGATAATGGTCGAATTAGCCTTTCAGTTGATCCATTGTTTTTGCTCTTGATAAGCATATTAAAAATCAAACTGTTAAGGGTAAGCGTCGTTATGATGAGCCCATAACTTCAATAGGAAAATACTGCTTTCATTCGGCGAGGCCAATGTTAGAGCAAAGCATTCAGACGAAAAAAAAGAGCTATGTGCTCTAAATTACAGAATATATGTCAACCATGAAATTAAGGGAAAGAACAATGTCCGATAATGATCTAAAAAATGGTTAAATACTTGAAAAAGCCTAAAATATTGCTGGTGAAAGACCAATCAAAAGACCAACACAGCTGCAAACAAAAAATGGGAAAGTAAGTCAAGAAGGTTTGCTGATGCCCACAACCAATTGCACCAGTGGCAGCAACAAGCAAATATGCTAATCTGAGACGATAGCCTTCGATTTGAATCAATCGAAAAAAAAAATCAAGACCCAAGACCAACTATATATTTCAGAAACAAACTGAATGAAAATACTAAAGCTTTCAGCAATTTCTCAAAGTTAAAACTACCTATTCGTTCAATAACCGATGATATATTTCTCAACTTTGAATTTCCAGAATTAGTCAACCCAAATGAGTTCCGGCTGACCTCAAGAAAAGCAACAACGCAGTCTAATAATTGCACGACCATGAAAATGAAATTAGATAGAAAATAAAGCTGGGAAAATCGCAGAGAAAGGAAAAAAGAATACCGGAAAGAAACTAAACCCTAAAGCAATAAGCGTGAAATATTTTAGAAAATACCTGGGAGCTTTTGCTGAGTCGGTGAGGAAGAAGATTATGAAGGAGCTTTTGCTGAGTCGGTGTGTTTAATGAATTGTGACTGAAAGTAACTTTTTATGTGGAGAAGATAAGTGTAGTACCACCGCTTGTGTGGCCAATAAAAGAAATTGATATTGATAATGAATTTTTAAATTACATATTAATGATAAGGTGAGACGTGGGCCTTTGCAAATACAGAAAATGGACTTCTAATAACCTGCTACCTTTAAGAAACTGGCTGTCTCCAGGTGGCTTCACACTTTTATATAAGTAAAGAAGTACAAGACAAGTCTTTATTATGTATATTCTCTCACCTATTTAATATTTAAAAAAATAATTCTATACCATTAATAAGTATTTAATATTTTGACAAGTCTTTAATTTTATATTTTGATACAAAAATATGTAAACATATTTCTGTAATCAAAATTATATTATTTATAAAATGAACATACATCTTTTAAAATGAACTCATAAAATTGTGAATATGACTAAATGAACTCTTATAAAACATATTAAAATTTTTACAAACTTCAAAGGTATTTTTATAGGGGTGTGAATAGTAATACTCTAATGTAATCAGGGTATCACATGCAACATTATTGTTTCTTCACATCAATGGCGGAACCAGACCCATGAGTTGGGGGGTCAAAATATAATGGAAACTTAAACGCGGGGTAAAAATATCAATTATTAATAAATGGGGCAAGCAGGAATCATTCATGTTGCAAATCGGGGACTTCACAATCGGCTCGCGTTTGACTCATTACTCGCTCGCCCGATTCCCGAGTCACCCGCGATAACCCTCTCGCACCCTAATCCTGCTTTGTAACGCGGAAACGTAAAGGAACAAAACACGGTTAATCGAAGGGACAATCGGGGTCGCCTCCCCGGCTTGACGTAATCTTTATTAAGAGCAAAGTTTACAACGTAGGGAGAAAACTCAAACCCGTTGCACTGAATAGATCTCAGCCTCACACGCCTAACCTACCCAATACATTCGTTCAGGATCTTAATCGCTCGCCACCCGCTCGCGAAACCCTCTCGGGATCCCTTCCAAGCTCGGCGCCCCGAACTCGGTTGTGTGGCTCGCTTGAAGTGTCGCGCGCTCCGAACTCTCTCTCTCGCGCACGCGTGTGATTCTCGTCTAATGTGGTGGATGCCTTGTGTCTCGAACTCGGCTCCCTTTATATAGGTCACGGGCGAATTTTGGTTGGAGAAAAAGTCTCAACAAACTTATTCGAATATCAAATTCGAATAAGCCGTCTAAATTCGCCCCGAGATTCTTGCAAGACCCCGTCAGCTCGCGCGCAAGTCTGAGAGACTTGCGCGCGCGCAGTGCGCGCCGCCCATACACCTCGCATGGACGAGCTTCTGCTTGGCCTAGCTCTTCCCGGCACCGCCGTCGCAGTTTTCATTGTCATCCACCGGAGCCACCGTCGGACTGTCGCCTGCACCGCCGTGCTCGGCCAGACCCTCGTCGGACCACCGCCCATCGCCGGCCTGGGCTTGGCCGCCCAGGCCCATCGCCAAGTGCCGCCTGCTAGTGTTGGGCATGTGGCAGGGCCTCGTGCCCTTCCTCGGCACGCCACGCGCCGAAGTGCCACACAAGTGCCGTACAGCTTGGGGTGGGGCATCGTGTCGTGCACGTTGCCGCCAGTGTTATGCGCGTGTGTGGTTGGCTTGTCCCGATGCTGCGCATGCTGTCTCGCGCGCGCTGCCTCAATGCTGCCTCGTGGCGCCCATGCTGCCCCGATGCTGCCTAGGCCGCGCGCCCCATGAGACGATGAAATAGGGCCCCATTTCTCCAAGTGTTGAACCGTTCCAACTCGTGATCCTTCTAACCATCATTGCTCGGGTTTGACTCGGCAATGATCGAGCCGATGACGTGGCGCTCAAGGTTGTGATAAATCACATGGAAACTAATAACAATTACACGGGCGAAACTAAAATATTCAACATTTATGCTTATATATATAGTCATGACCAATTCACCTGGGGGCCAACTGACCCTCCTGAGCCCCTGGTTCAATCATTGTCTCACATTATGACTAAATTAACCGAATCTCATTATTGACTATGTAATGTGTTGCAGCTGGGACAAATTCTCTTAGTCCGACATTCTGGTCATGGAATTGAATCGGTGACCAAGGTGATTCAATAACTCCTCTCAACCACTGGATGAATTTTACTATATGTGAAAAAAGGGAATTATAAAGCGTGATTCGAAGTCTAATGCGTTTGTTAACAGTTTAGTCTTTTGATGCAATTTCTTACTTGTGTTAATTATAAAAGTGCAGATATTTTAAGAAAAAACCATTTGAATATTGTTTTGATGACGCCAATGAGGCATTGATCTAGTGGTCAAGGAGGAGGCCTTAAGGACTTGTGGTTAAAGGAGGTCGTGGGATCGAATCCCCCCTTCAACAATTCATTGAGTAGTTCTCATGAGCTTTATGGCCTATGATTATCGTTGTCAGGTGGGTTTGAGATGAATCCATCTTGATGTCTGTGTGGCGCAAAAAGTCACGCCGGTATTTAGGGGCTAGCCCATAGTCAGGTCGAATGGGGATACCTCGGGACATAAAAAAAAATTGTTGATGACATTTTTTATCAACGGACTCATATAAACGGGTATAAATTATTTAGTAGAGAAATATATGAGACCCTTGTTGAAAAATAGGGGCAAAGATGATAGTAGGATTAAAAGATGAGGCGAGTCGGCAAACGAGGTCGAGTCGAGCTAACTCATGATTGCTCGAAAGCTCGAAACTGCATACCCTTGAAAACTCCGCGTTATATGATCGGTTACAAAGTTATACTAGTTTTGTTTTTTTTTAAGGCATACTTCAAAGGTATTTTCGTAAATGTGAAAGTGCCGTCATAGTCTTGAGCACAAAAAAAAGTGCCGTCATAGTCGAAACATCTCAGTTAGGTTATTACTTTCTCAATAAACGCCTCAAATAATCCTCGAAAGACTCCAGCTTTTTACACAAGTCGTTTGTTTTCCGCTCTTGATTACTTCAATAATTGATTTGATTTTCGAACTTGTAATGCAATTGATGGTGGACCCCAAGTGTACGTTATCATCTATAGTCAATTAAAGTACAGTTGATTTAGAGTAAGTTAAAAAGGCACTTAGTTTATGGGGCTTTTTAACAAAATAATTCGAAAAAAATTATTAATTATCAAAATAGGGCGTTTTTTGGACATATTACTAAAATAGAGCCAATTGCGGGCATTACCCGCGACGTCGCGGCCATTAGGCGCGACGTCGCACCCATTGGTCGCGATTTTCTATTTTCGCGAAATGTGGGCTGGTACGGGACTGTTGTACTGGGCCAATAATTTTTTGGCTCAGTACGGAGCGTCGCGCCTAATAGGCGCGACGTCGCGGTTATTAGCCGCGACGTCGGGGAAATATAGATCTCAGATCTATTTCCCCGACCCTCCACTCTCTCCCTCACTCTCTCTCTCTCTACACAAACCCTAACACCTTCATCCGCCGCCGCCGCCTTGTTCATCCCGCGCCGCCCGACCGCCCGCACGGCCGCCCTCCCGCTCGGCCTCTCTCTCTCTCTCTCTCTCTCTCTCTCTCTCTCTATCTCACTCTCGGCCTCTCTTCGCCACCGGCGCCGCCGCCTCCGTCCGCCGCTCAGCCCGCCACGCGCACCTCGCCCGGCCGCCCGCCCTGCTGCCCGCCCGCCCCCCCCCCTCTCTCTCTCTCTCTCCCCATCTCTCTCAGTTTCTCATCGCCACCGTATCGGTCCGCCGTGTTCATCCCGCGCCTACCGCCCCGCCCGCCCGGCTGCCCTCTCACTCTCTCTCTCTCTCTATCTCTCTCTCCGCCGCGTCCACCACCCCGCCGCCCCGCTCCGCTGCCGGGTCCAACGCCGTCGCCGCCGGCATCGCCGCCGCATCCGCCCCGGGCCCTCCGTACATTTTATTAGGTATTTAGTTTGATTATAGTTTGATTGAGTTATTCGTTGTTTGGTTATAACATTAGACGGATTCGTATAGTCATTATCCCGATCTGTATTGTTTGATTGGTTATAACATTTTTTGTTCGATTTAGGATGGACACGAACGAATTCTACGGTCCGATCAATCGTTCGTTGTTGATATTTCAGGATAGCCATCGTTGTAACGATGTGCTATCCAACACGGATGGTGCTATTGACACCCCGTTGACGGTTAGGGGCTTAGAAAACGTAGTATGGGGTAAAATTTCACGACCGGTGCAATTACACGGTCGTGTTTTGGAGAAGTTACATACTATGTCGCTGTATGGCGTCTATAGTTGTGGATCTCAGAAAATAGATCCACACTTGATTACCGCACTCGTCGAACGGTGGAGAAAGGAGACACACACGTTTCACCTACCGGTGGGGGAGGCGACCGTCACATTAGAGGACGTGGGGTTGCTGTGGGCACTTCCCGTGGACGGTATTTCTGTCAACGGTGTGATCCCACGTAAGACGCAGGAGAGTGGCTCGAATATTGCGAGGAGTTGACTGGGTACAGACCTCCCGAAGGAGCGTACCACGGGACGAAGTTGTCTCTCCGCAAGTTTGCAATATGGTTAGAAGAAAATCCAGTCGACGACATGACCGACGAGCTAATCGTCGATCAACATGCGCGCGCCTACGCATTGCTGCTGTTCGGGTTGGTGATGTTTTCCGACTCCAGTGGAAGTCACACGTCGATGACCTACCTTACGCTGCTCGAGGACATCGACGAAGTCCATCATTACAGCTGGGGCAGCGCCGTGTTAGCATTCCTCTACAGAGAGCTATGCACGTCATGTCAGTCGAGGAAGATGAACATAGGTGGAGCTTTACGGTTGCTGCAGGTACGAAAGATAGTTTAATGAAAAACTTGTAAAAGCGTAAACGATACTTATGTATATAAATAATTAAAATATAGGTTTGGGCATGGATGCGTATATTACAAGTCCAGCCCATTATCGCCCAGCCTCGAGTGGTGATGCAGCCTATTGTAGTCGATGGCATTCAGTTACCCATTCCACCGCATGCGGCGAGGTAATTGCTCTTCTAATGATTCGAACTTTCAAATAAAAAAATTTCAGCCTAATGAATATTTATTCATTTAGATGGAATGCATTGTTTGACCATACGACCTCCGCAAATTCAAATTTGCGTGCGATACGGGAGTCCATCGATAGTATGTCGATGGAACAATTTGTATGGACCCCGTACAACTATCACTATTCGGAGATTTTGGCGCTACCCCCGGAATGCCGTTCTCAGTCCTCTCGGTCGTCGTGCCCGCTGATATGTTACAATATCGTCGAGTGGCACTATCAAGATCGCGTGATGCGACAGTTCGGATTGATTCAGTCTGTGCCCCAACCGCCGGCATATCTTACTGTAGATCTCCACCGTTTTAGCACTCGGAATGTCCCCGGAAAAGATTGGAGATCGCAGCACGAACCGCACGAGGCGTTTTGGAGTCAAAGGCACTCGAGGGTTGTGAATGGACTGGAGATAGGATCCGGACCGCAGTGCACCAGTGACTATTATGACTGGTACCGGTCCGTGACCCGTCGATATATCTCTCCGTCGTCTGTTCACATGTCGCGAGGATATCAGATGGGAGATGGAGCATTCATCGACGTGATGGTTAGTTTATATATTAATTTTATTTATTATATTTAATTTCGATTTATTCGCGGAAAAATAATATTTGACTATTCTAAATAACAGGCACATCATCTCGATGACGTGGAGACAAGACTACGTCGTCGTGAAGTGGACGGAGGATTAGACGTTGTACATCGTATGCAGCGTCTAATCATCGATAGGCGTCAGCGACGTGATACCAAGTTCACCGACGTTCCTCGTACGCAAGATCGTGGGGCTTCATCCTCGCACCATGTCACTCAAGGTGCTGGGCCGTCGTCATCGCGTATTCCGACAAATTTATACGGCGATGGAGGATATGGGACGTCGATGCCATCGGGGTACACTACGCCGATGCAGTACACCTACGAGGACGATGACGACGACGACGACACGCCACCTTACCGTTCATCTACCCATCGTCGTCCATCCGAGCGTGAGGCCCCAGTTTACCGTCGCCATCTGCGTAGAAAGCAGCGTCCTCAAAGATGCGGTACGGGAGGGCATTATATGCCATAGTTGTTTTGTTCAGACGATGTTTTTTTGTTCATACGATGTTTTTTATTGTATTTATTCAGACGATGTTTTTTTGTTATATGTTATTACGACTTACGTTTTTATTTTCGCGATGTTATTATCTTATTATGCGTAACTTTATGGTGGATAATTATAAAATACGAGTTATATAATTAGTAGAGCCGTAAAAAAGGCTCGAAGCCCGCGGGCCGCCCCGCCCAGGCCCGCCAAATGGATTTTTTTAGGTTGTCGGGGAGTGGGCCGCGGGCTACAGGCGGGGCGGGCTAGCCCGCGGGCTACCCGTCTATTTTAAAAAAAATAAATATAATATATTTTTATTAATAAATATAATATATATGTATTAAATTATGTAAATGTACTAAAAATATTAAATTAAATATAATATATGTACTAAAAGTACTTCAAAATTAAAATAGATCAATATTAATATATTTTTAAAAATAAAACAACTTTTATCATCCGCGTGCAGCTTTAATCAACGCTACCTGCAACTTCAGCAACTTTTATCATCCGCGTGCAGTTTTAATCAAAGCTACCTGCAACTTCAGCAACTTTTATCATCCGCGTGCAGCTTTAATCAAAGCTACCTGCATACTATCTTTAATCTAACTGTACACAACAATATTGACATTAAAAAAAATTGATCCAGAACATCTATAAAAATCCCACAAATTAAGAAAATAACATACAACATTTGAGATACGATGCACCCGAAAGGTAGAGACCCGCGTCTTAATCGCTTCAATGGAAAAAAGATGAATGAGGGTCATCCGATATCGGAAATTTAAAGGTCCTTGGTGATTACTTTTACGACGAACTGTGGACGTACGATATTGAAAGATGGTTCGTTGGATCATTTTACGCAAAAGCATCTATGGCTGATATCACGAATGAGACATTGTCGAATGTCTTCAATTCTTGCGCAACTATACAATCAACGTTACGGAATTCATTTCACCGTACCTTTTCTAACGGAGAAACTTGGTCATTTGAAGCGTCGCTACCTTTTATGGACAAAACTACGCGCCGAAATGAGAGATTGGGGAGAGTATGACAGAGGATGGATTCATGCAGATACCGAGCAATGGCTTAAGTGGTTTAAGGTGGTTATTTTACTCAACGTTTTATTCGGCTGTAATAAAATTTTTTAATTATGCAATTTGTCATATTCTTGCAGGAGGATCCTCTTTCAACAATTTATTTCTATGAGCCCGAGCCACATGAATATTATCTGTATAAAATTTTCGGTAGCTATATCAACCCAGACATTGTTCCAGACATTGACGTGCTTGCAATTCCTAACAGCGAATGTCCAATAGTTCAACTCAGGCGGAAGAATCATCCAAAAGACAGTCGGTAAAACATGTCGGCTCGAGTTCGAGAGT
Source organism: Linderniella brevidens (assembly GCA_004919715.1). Lineage (NCBI taxonomy): Eukaryota > Viridiplantae > Streptophyta > Magnoliopsida > Lamiales > Linderniaceae > Linderniella > Linderniella brevidens. Next base: position 6,142,428 of record SWDC01000148.1, read on the forward strand.
CAAAGACGATACGGGTGACGACGACTTCGTCGACACGCCACCGAAAGGAAATCGATACAATATGTCGAGTAAGATCGGCAACGCTGGCAAAAACCAAGGCGATGATGACTTCGTCAACCCACCTCCGAAAGGAAAGAAAAAAGGTATGAATAGAAAGACGCACAACAAAGGCAAACATCATGCAATGTCGAGTTCCAGAGTTGAAGAAGATAATAGTGACGATGACTTCGTTGACCCGCCCCCGAAGGGTTGGAGAAAAACTTTTCGAAAGTGATTGTTTGTAACTTCAGTAACCTTTGTCATGCGTGTTTGCAACTAATATGAGGTAAATTCGGACGTAACTGAAAAATTGTAATAATTTACTTAAAGATTTAGTACAACATATGAATACTAAAACTATTTAAAGATTACAGTAAATCAACGTTGACCACTGCCTCCGCCTCTTCGACCTTGTCTCCGCCTTGAACCACCACGATCCATTTCGTTCTGTATACGAGTTGTACGGATTCTCCCGGCCCTCTTCTGGTACGCAGAGCGTCGTTATGTATAAGAGAGAATTCAGCAGGCTCCAATAACATTCGTCATGTAGAGGATGAAAAAACCCCTCGTATGTTTTACGGTACGCTTGTTTGTTATAGAAATGAGCAATATGATGCATGCTATGAACTCCCCACATACGGCAAGCTGCTTGGGCATGAGAACATGGGATGAAATACGTGTCCCATTTTCCGCACGTGCACATCTTTCCTAAGATGTTTACCACGTGCTTCCTTTGATTCACGGCCGAAGTATAAACTTCAGCTGTTTGCAAACGTGGGTCAAAATTAAATGCGACGTGACTCCAAGAACGACTTGTCCAGTCGTTGAACTTATTCCACGCATACGGAGACCAATCGCTTTCGGTGTTAGCCATCGCTGCAGAGCACTCTGTAAATCGATTGCGAAAATATTCAACGCATCGATGAAAGCTAAAGTCCACTATTGCTTTCGGAGGCAAACACATCGCCCCTTTGAAAACTCCGTTAAGGGCCTCGGAGATATTAGTGGTCATCACCCCGCATCGGAATCCACCATCGTAAGCAAACGTCCACTTCTCTTTGTCAATATTATCTAACCACTTCCAGGCCGGTTCATTGAGAACTTTAATGTGTTTCATAATGCGATTGAACTTCTCCAATGTGTGGGCCATTCCAGCTCTATGGCATAACTGTTTTAGGTCATTGTTCTTGAATTCAGTGTTGAAGTTTGATACGACATGACGTAGACAAAACCGGTGTACACCATTCGGCGGCCTAAACGCTGCTAATTCGCTTACCGCCGCCAATATTCCTATAACAAATTACGATCAATCGATTAAAAGAGTGTCAAATTAATACAAGAATGTATGTAGGAAAATAAAAGTACCTCGATGACGATCAGAAATGAGGCATACACCTTGTTCACCCAACACGTGGATGTTAAGTAAGTTCAGGAACCAACTCCAAGAGTGTTGCTTTCCGTTGAAACAATGGCAAAAGCAAGGGGGAGAATATTTTGATTTGCATCGAGCCCAGATGCAATTAACATTTTATGCTCGTATTTGGAGTATAAGTGCGTACCGTCAACGCAAACAACTCTACGACAATGCCTAAACCCATCAATACAAGGTTTGAAAGCCCAGAAAACATACCCCAATTTCTTCACACCGGGTGCTTCAGTTGGAAGATTCAACCACTTGACGACCGTGTCGGGGTTGTAACGTTTCAGAGCTTTCATGAAGATAGGAAGTTGTTGGACTGAAGTTTCCCATGTACCGTAAACATTTTTTTCGCCCTTTTGAGGCCATGCCATGCTTGAATGTATGAGATGTGTACCCGGTATTGTCCTTCACCAGCTGCTTTACGTTCTTTGGTAGAAATTGAGGGTCTGTCTTCACTATTCCAATCAACATTCTCGCAATTGTGTTTCGCGAAATGTTGCGGTGTGTTCTCGCCAACTCATTTATGTAGCATGTGTGTGGCCCCCCATATATCGTAGTCTTCCAATAACATTTTTTCGGTTTGAAGCATGCTCGTAACCTCCACTGACAGTCATGGCTATGGTTGCATTTCACGCCCCATACGGTTTTGTTACTTTCTGAGACGTGAAACTCACGTCTAGCCACCCTGTAAGAATAATCGCCAACAGCATCTTGTAAGTGAGCTTTGGTACTAAATGTCATACCGACTCTGAACCTGGGATTGTCCCTACTGTAAAAATCACCGCCGCCCTCGTTGGCTTCTGGAAGCGCCATTTGATATGTTGAATAAAAAGGCACGGGTTGGTAAGGCGCACGTGCATCATCCGCCGGCAATGGAATGACATTCTCGGGAGCAACATTGTTTCCATCATCGTCGCTATCGTCGTTATCATCTGCAGGATCCGGAAAATCGTCCAGCACACCACCAACGTCATCAGCTTCAGAGTCGCTAGCGTCACTATTTTGCAAGTCTTCGGGCACAGGCTTAGGTTGTGACACATTCGACATATTAGGAACATCACGACTGCTCGAAGGAATGTCTGTATGAGGAGGGTGGAGTGAAAAGTCACTCATTCCTTGAGTAACTGCCGTGAGATCAGGGAACGAGTGGATGGAGGTGATGTTGGTGAACACGTCGGGTGCCTCTTGAACGTTCTCGCTGGCATCGACAAACACTTCAATTAGATTAAGTTCTGCATCAGCATCCAAGAAGTACGATAGTTCAGCGTCGTTTGAAATTTGAAAGAGCCGCTGATAGAGTCGAGAATGCTGATAGTATTCATTCTTAACATGAACGGTTAAGGAGGAAAAATTGTTGTCGAGGCGAATAACCTCATATAGCAATGCCCAGAAATTGAGCAAAGCTAGTGTCGCGACGAATTCGTCTAAGAGAAATGGGTGGGATGCTGTAACGGATGGAGTTTGATTCAGTAATGATTTCGCCACCGTAGTAGATAGAGACTTGAATTTTGCGAGATTTCATAATTTGAGGTGAAATTTAAATACTTCAAGTTGTTTTTTTATATATCCACCATGTATACGAAATTATAGTGCTTTATATAGGGAAAATCGTCGCATTTAATGGACGCGACGTCGCATCTATTGGACGCGACGATTCTTCTGCAAACTCGTGAACGTTACGTCCACATCAGTTTTGCAAAAAGAAAAAGAAAATTACAGACAACGCGTGAACGATTTGTCACATCATCGCGCCCAATGGACGCGTCGTCGCATCCATTAAACGCGACGACGGGCCCAGATACATTATCGGCCCGTTTAAGGGCCCGTTTAAACGCTTAAACGGGCCGTAATGAACGTCGCGTGTAATGGGTGCGACGTCGCGGCCATTAGGCGCGACGTCGCGGGTAATACCCGCAATTGGCTCTATTTTAGTAATATGTCCAAAAACGCCCTATTTTGATAATTAATCTTTTTTTCCGATTTATTTTGTTAAAAAAGCCTAGTTTATGTATATGTTTGCTTCTAGATTACCACGCGGAGCCCAACGGCTGATTCTTGGAGTTTAGTGACGGATAAAGCATCTGATACGTGATGTTTCGCTAAGTTAATTCTAAATTTCGATATAGATTCTAAAAGAAAGATGTAACGTGAAAATTAGGGACACTACTAATTTTTCTTTTTCTTGTTCTATTTATAGATGATGTGTCCTTTTATTTTGTTTATTTCTGTTTTAAGAAATCATGAGATGTAATTCGAACATAAGTGTTCGAGAACACTGTAGTTGAGAGAACAGAATAAAAAACCCCACGCGCAGACGTCATGTATCACAATCATCAATTAAGAGGCCAAGTTAATATTGAAGTCTTTAATTTAAAAACCTTTGTTGGTACGAAGTCGATATTTGCATGAAATAAGCAATAACTTCTAGAAAACGCAAGTGGTGACTACAATATTTCTTAATCTCCAAATTTTATATTGAACGGACCCGTCATTCAAAAATAATCTCAATAACCAACCACTTGATACTTTAATTTTAGAAGAAAAAAAAAACGTGTGTGCCACGTTTTACATGCTTGGACTTGATAATATTATGTTCGACGTGAATGTAACAAAATGAGGAGTCACGGCATTTTTTTTTTTTTTTATCTTTAATGTATGTATCCATTTGGTCCAACTAAATTCAATCCAACTCAAATTTGAATATCGTTATCGACTGAGACGATGTTAGCTTCCAATTAAATTAATTTCCTAGTTTGTATGTACCATCCCAAATCTACAAGACACCTAAAATCAAGGAGCCAAGTGGAATCGAATCCTTGACATATATGTGGAGATACCAGAAACTCGGGACTTGACATATCCATTGGCAATCTAAGTCAAATCTGAGTATCATCGTCGGTACGGCTATAAGACGACACTAACTTCCAACTGAACTAATCTTCATGACATGTGCATATCGTCCTAAATCCACAAGACTGCGGAAATTAAGGAGTGCAAGCAAGTGGTATCAACCTTTAACCTCTATATAGAAATATCATACCTCGACACTAGACAATAAATAAATATATATTTTTTTAAATAAGCGCGGTGGGGTGTCCATTACCACGATGGGCCTATTTTACTAGTGGCCTGCACAAATTGAGCCTAAATAGGCTCCAAATACCAACTCCTATACCCTTGTGAAAACTAAGCATGTTACTGTTGGGACTTAACCATGCTTCACAAAACATGGGACTTAACCCCGGTAGCTAGTTACAAGACATATAATCTAAGCATCTATTAACAAGTCATTTCAAGGGCCTCGGCGCCATGGCAAGCAAAAGCAACCTTGAGGCCCACGATCGTCGACAGGTATCATCCCGCCCCCTTTCGACGTATCGATCGCTTCTAACATGGAGACTACCTCGTCCATCTCGGGCCTCTTGTTCGGATTCGCGTCCCAGCAACGTTTCATCACGTTCGCAAGAGAGCTCGGGCAACAACGTGGTATCTCCGGTCTAAGATTCTGAAAAGAAAATTAAAAAAAAAAAAGACAAAATCATAATATTCGATTCGAAAATAGAAAATATGTTCTTTCGAACATGTAATATTTTTTCTTGTAACAGAAAAAAATTAACGTACTTGTCGGACAACGGCTGAAGTCAGTTCCGCGAAGCTGAGGTCGGGATAAGGCATGTCGCAACAGTATATCTCCCACAAGCAGATGCCGAAGCTATACACGTCGCACTTATGATTATACGGGTTGCCATTGAGAACCTGCAATGTAATTGAAGAAACGTTACAAATAACAACATGCTGTAGGAGACAAATTTGTAAAGTACTCAACGATTTTTACGTAAAAAAACTCGAAACTGGGAACTACCACGGCAGACGAGTTGCAAAATATTACTATTTCTCAGAGGGCGATATACACGGGAACATATGTGTAAATTAGTGACTACAAAGATACATATAGTATATGTTGAACGATCACTTCAGCTAAAAGCTTAACCTTTGACGGAGCGTATCGTATTTTAAATTTATATATTTTATTTCCAACAGGCCCCCTCACGTCTAGGCTGATTTACTTCTTATCCAACCTAAGACGTTGAATTTTTTCTTAAATGGATGGTCGTGGAATTCGTATCCATGGCATGTGCTCTAATACCATATTGAATCATCAGTTCATCCAAATGCTTAAGCTTGAACGAAGTGTATCATTTTATATATTTTATTTCCACTAGTATATAATAATAGGAGTTTGTGACTTAAGACGAGGAAGTTTCTTACCGGAGATAACTCCTAAGAATCATGTAAGAAGAAAAAAAGAAAAAGGAAAGCCATTACCTCGGGAGCCATGTACCCGAGAGTCCCGGTCTCGCCGGTCATGTCGTTGGGATTCGCAGCCTCGACTCGCGCGACGCCAAAGTCTGCTATTTTGAGCGTTCGATTCTTGTCGAGGAGCATGTTCTCTGTCTTCACGTCTCTGTGCACAATACTCTTCGAATGCAGATAGCTCAACCTGTAACAATTTCGTAATATTATACTATCAACTTCTTATGTGCATGGAAACGTCCCGTCGCGACGTATTATATAATTGTGGTTAAGACCGACTTACCCTCGTGCGAGATCAAGAGCCAGCTGGACGACGACTTTGAATGCTAGTTTTCTTCTTCGGTTTTTTATGAGGAAATTCTTTAACGTGCCGCCGGGCAGATATTCGACCACCACGCAACAGACGTCGTGCCGGGAGTTGAAATGATTGTCGTCGTTTTCTAAGTTGAGCCCCGATGCGCCCATCGTGGCTCCTATGAACTGCAAGGAATTGTATGAGGTGTTTGGAGAACAATGAAGAAATAGGTTGTGTTTGTGTAAGAAAAGAGTATAAGTCTGTAAATGAACTCGAGCTTGAGCTCGAGCTTTGAGGCTCGATTAGCTGTAAAGAAATTAGAAAAAAATAAATAAAAAAACTTACGCCATAACTCACGAGCAAGCTCAAGCTCGACAGTAATGAACTCGAGCTCGAGCCGAGCTTTAGTATCGTGTTATAGGCCGACTCGACTCATCTTTGGCCTATTTTTACATTATTGGTCCCCATTGTTTGGCCTATAAGCGATTTTGGTCCCCTATTATTCCGAGTTACAGTTTCAGTCTCCAATGTTGTCGATTTTGAGCGTTTTTAGTCCCTCATTTAACTTAACCGTTAAGTTGGACGGAAATACGGGCCGGGCCGGGCCAACTCGAATTTTGAGGGGCAAAGAAAGGGAAACCTGGCCCGGCCCGTAAATTTGGGCTGGCCCGGCCCGTATTTATGTCCAACTTAACGTTTAAGTTAACTGCTAGACCAAAAATGCTCAAAATCGACAACATTTGGGACTGAAACTGAAACTCGGAAAATAGGGGACCAAAAATGCCTATAGGTCAAACATTGGGGACCAAAAATGTAAATATCCCGTACTTTAATTATTGATACATACATACATACCTTGGTTACATTAGGATGATTAAGCTTTTGCCAGACAGAAACTTCTTGTGAGAAAGAAGATCTTAGCGAAGCTATTTCGGATTGTGTCCTCGTCCCTTCTTCGCCCCAATCGAGGAATTTTACTACAAGAGACGATATAGATATATATATAGTGATATTAAGGATTATACACCAAATTTCATTGCTTCTAATCTTGTCAAATGTGACATGGCAACCCGCCCGCCCCAACCCATGACACGAACGGGTCATCCATTTTGGCCCGACTATAGACTTGCTCCAATAATAAAGAAATTAAGGAATTGGAAATAAGAATTCATACCAGCAACATCTCGACCATCGTAAACGCCTCGATGGACGGTCCCAAACGTGCCACGTGCGATCAAGGACTTGATCGACAGCTTCGAGGGATCGATCTCCCACTCGTGCCTCACGGGAATATCTCTCACTACCTTCGTCGCTGCATCTGTGCTGTTGTTGTTATTAGTGCGGTGATCTTTTTCCTTATCGAAAGTCGAGGCTCTGCTGAGGTAACGGTCGAGTTGGTCGTCGAGGCTCTTCAGATCTATCTGATCAGCCCTCACGAAACCGTTACCGTCACCGTCACCACCACCTTTTTTAGCACCTTGCATTCTTGGGTTTCAGCGGTGTGTCACCTCTTGCAGTTATTCAGATCCAAATCCTTGGGAAATTCAATCAGTGTCGACGAGCTTAACGTTGTAACTTTGATGATCGTCTGTGCGTTATAAATAGTTGAGGCGTTATGTGACGCTTTATTTACTCTCTCTCTCTCTCTCAATATATTCGGATATTCAACGCAGTATTTATTTTATTCCCCTATCAAAATCTTTTCTTTTACGACTGCAGTACATGTATTAACATTAATATTTTACGTATACGAGAATAGTAGCGAAGTCATACTAGAATTTATATATCTTAACTTAGTTGTTTCCTTTTCTGGTGTAGTTCACTTCTAGTCTTTGTGTTTCTGTTTATTACGCGTTTGTCCATAATTAGCCAATTAAAGTTCAAGTTAATGATGGATTTGGCTCTTTTTCTTTTTCTTTTGGGACAAGAAAGAACCCATAAAAGAAAAAGGAATGGCCATAATTATTTGGAAAGAAAAAAAAAAGCCTGTGGATGTTAGTTTTAGGATGATCACTTTGTATTGTTTTTCTTTTTTTTTGTTTTGGTTAGAGTATTTATAATAATGTTTACTTATAATTTATGGGGTTGAAATTTCCGATTTGAAGAAGAAAAGTCTCGATTGTATTTGAACAATATCTCTACTGTTGCATCATTCAGCTGCAGTCGTTACCCTAACTTCCTCGATAATATAATATATCCTATACCTATTGCACTCCAACAACATTTACATATATATATCGCACGCATTTATCTAATCGCAAAGTCAACGACGATCCGTGGAGGTTTAGAGTCGTATATATAAATTGTCAAAGATAGCCCAGAAGTAAGTTTACTTACGAAAAGAAATTTGTCAATATTAAAAGAACTTTGGTCGTCCAAAACTATCTGAGGAAGGTCGAATCTTTTGTTGTATCGTGCACCGAAGATGATGGATACAGATGGATGTCTTAAAGTTTGATTTGATTTGAAAGAATCTATCGTGACTGTCAATAATGTGTACAATGTCCTCAATTATTGTATGTTTTTCCCTTTTTTCCATTTTATATATCTTTTTAATTATATTGACGAGGGGAAAAGATAATCCAATATATTATTTGCGTCTGCTGCGAAAGAGGGAACTGCACATGTAATAATATTAACCGACTTAAATCTTGAGAGTAATGAAACAGAGATGTTCGTAATGTCCTAACGTCTCATAATCGACTTGACCTGTTTAAAATGGATTCTATGAAACTAACCCGAATCAAATTCTAAACGAACTCAAATAACATTATGCTGCTTGACACGTTTTAAATGGTTCTGATTGAAAGGCTCGTCTCCTCCCACCGAGAAAAATGTTTGACATTCTTTTTTTGGATTCTCATTAATAAATCCATTTTCTTTGTAAAAAAGAAAAACAAATACGACTACAGCAAACTCATGAAGATCAAAGAACAAGCCCGTCATGAATATCCAACAGGCTAAAGAGTATACGCATTTTAAATAAATGAGAATAAATACAAAAAGGCAGTGCCAACTCATCATAATACGTGGCCTAGTGCGAAAATCAATATTTGATCTTTTTTGCGTACAACCTAGCACAATCATCCTACTTTATCCGGGCTTGGAACCAACTACTATAACACTTAAAGTTTATAGAAGGCCGAGTAAAAAAAATTTGAAAAAAAGAATTTTTATTGATTTCTAGTGGAACCTTTTCGAAACAAAAACAATTTTTACACGAAATTATTCTCCTAGCTTATTGACGCAATTTCTTTTACAAATTTTCGTAATCATCTTCAAGCCAATTCATTTTCTATTGATAAAAAAACTAATCAATATAATATTTCTTGCGACAATGTGGATTTAATTTGTTTTTTTAATTTTTAATTTGAAAAAGCTTCTTTCTCCAGAAGCAATAGTCACTGGAATCGTCTACATAATCCTATATCAATGGAGTCTAGCTATCGATTTTGGTTAAATTTAGGGGTTTTTTTTTACTAATTAAGTTTTATTTATATAATAGCATTACTAAGTCGAGGAACTCAAGATATTGATTTTTTTTAACTACTTAAGTTTTTTATTTATATAACAACATTACTAAATTGAGAGCCTCAAGTTATTGAATCTTTTTAACATACTAAATTTTATTTCTATAATACCCTTACCAAATGAAGGGCATTTGTCTTTTTAAATAATTAAATTATATATATTTGTATTAATAAATAAGGAGCCTAAAAAATTGGGGCCTTAAAGCTTTTGCTTTATTTTTTTTCTTTTCGAATTAAGCCCTTACTTCATTTGTTTTACTCAAAAAGTCGGGTAAGAGCTATCGCCTATCAATACTAGTACTCTGGGACAAACGACAAGTAGAGTAAAGAGCAGCATATAAAGTGTTATTTATACCTTGTTCTCTCTCGCGTAACCGTATGTTCAAGTTCTTCGAAGTAAAAGCCCGATGATACGTATAGCAAGAAATCATCATATATCCCAAGCGACCGTGTCTGATTTTGGCATTAGTTGCAAGTAGGACATTACTGAAACATTACGTATCGACTAGTGAGATATCATCATAGGCGTGTGTCCCCACGTATGTTGTTCCTTATAAGTTGTGATTGAGAATCCATGTTATTATCGTCACAACAACGGCCTTCAATCAAAAAGTATTTCCTTACAAATCGAATCATCAAATAAAGGATTTGTTGTTATTTGGGCTTTAGGTCCAAATGGGTATTTGACCCAATAAAGTTTAACCGGTTTTAATTAAATCGAGAAGCATTTGTTCGTCGAAATCCGAAATTGATGAAAGATTCATATTCTAAGTTTTGAGGGGAATCTATCGAATATTAATTGGCTCAAAATCAATGTCGGGTGAATGAGAAATTTTCGAAGTTGGATGAACAAAAGAGATGAAATATATTTAATATATATTTGTCCCACATTGGAAAGTTCATCTACTTTTCACTTGTTTATAAGGAATTTTCCTACATGAGTTACTAAAAAAGGCTTGCCCAAGTGGTTGGTGGGCAATGGACGTATGTGATTGTGTAGGGGTTTTGACCTAAGTTATAGTCCAAGTGCGAGTTGGTGCCTCACACCGAAGAGCCCGTGCCCGGGCCGAGGCCGACCCGAGTGCCAAGTGCGCAATGAGCGCTTTGAGGCGCACTTTGCACCGGAGCGAGGAGCATTGAGGTGCTTAAATTTAAGCTCCGGTGAAGTCACAAGTGGTTGGCTGGAGCGGTTCGGTCCGAACCGGTGGGCCGAAGGGTGTCTTGAGCGAACTGGCTCACGAGCTGTGCCTATTCGCGAACTGACCCTTGGTCAACGGTCAACTACTGTTAGAATAGTCCAATTGTTGCAAAAATTTGCAGATTGACCCCATAGACCTTTGAAAAGCTATAAAAAGCCCCTGCAGACTTGAAAAAATCATTCGAATTCACCCACGACATTCTAGAGTTAGTGCATACAAGTCCGAAGTCTAATAAAGCAAGAAAGGCTCGAGTCTTTGAGTAGGTTTCCGATAATAATTCTAATTCGCAGTGCAGCGAAAGAAGTCGTTGTATCTTCGGGACGAATTGCATAAAGAAGAAGAAGAAGAAGAAGAAGAAGAAGAAGAAGAAGAAAGACAATTTCCCTGATTCAGTTCCGTTGAGCAACATCTTCAACAAACTGAAGAAGAAGGTGGGTATGAGGCCACTGAATTCTGACCCTCGACCTACAAAGAAGGCCAAAGTTGCAGATCCTACACCACAAGAGGATGTTGATGATGTTGAGGTCGATGCTGAGACGATTCCAACTTCAACATTTCAGGCAGAAGACGAACTGCCCGAAGGTTCAGACTGGGAGATAACTCAAACTCCCAAGAAATTCTATTTCGAGAAACACGAAGGCATCTGGTCCTCCTTCAGCTCGAGAACTCTTCGAGAATCGAAGTAAAACGATGATTAAACATATATTTTGAAACTAAACATATATTAACGATGATTACCATAAAACAAAATAAAATTATTATACCTTGATTGAACTCGTACAAGATCTTTGACAGAGGTAGACAATGACTATGGGCGTTGATCCTGATAACATGTTATTAAAAAATAAATATTATTAAATATTATTTAAGACATTTTATTATTTATACCGATATTAAGATTGTTATTATTATTATGAAACTAAGTTCATTATAGAGAGAAATATCTAGAGCGCTAAAAGTATGAAATTTTATTCAATACTTAGGTGTAATTTATAATACAACTCTAGTCACCTATTCATACTACTCAAAGTCACTATTTCAACTAATCTCATTACATACAATATAAACATGTCTTACAAACATGTAATATAATAGTATCCTTCAAGATATCTTATCAACATTAAATACAATAATATCATCCAACTAATATTGTTATTTAAATCATCGACATAATAAATATTCATAGAATTATAATAGTTATAGCAATGGCCAGCATTTAAAAAACTAATTGCCTCAAATCTATGTTGCTGCGATATGATCCCTGTTACCTGGTGAAGGGAACAGAACTTGCCCCGAAGGGAAGGGTTGACTCTAGGATATGTCATATTCTTATAAAATTCCACGCTGCAAAGTATATGTTTCAAAAAGATTTCAACCATGATGTTTCTAGGCAAATGTTTGTGAAATGCCAGACTCATTTAGCTTCATTTGATTTTGAAATAATTTATAAAAAAATCTTCTAGATTATCTAAGCCGTGAATTTATTCAATGATATGTTTTGCAGCATGTCCCAATTTGGGAGAAATTTCTCCCTCTAATAGAGGATGAAGGGGTGGAAACGTTATTGCTCAACTCGGCAACAAAAACTTGTGAAAGAGAATATCACTTCCTCTTCAAGTAATAACTTGAATAATGTTGATGAGCAGACGTTCCAAGAGTTCCTTGAATATAAGGCACATAAATCACAATCATAGGAAAGAACTTCATCTGCCAAAATGGTGGCTAATGAAGAAGAAGATGTTGATCAACAAAATACTCATTCAGAAGTAATACTTCTGCTTGATTACAAATATTTAAGGTGGAAAGATCAACCTTGGATCTTAATATCAAGATACCCTGATTGAGCATCATTTCTACTGGCTATTATAAAAGCCGGGAGAATTATGAAGATATTCTCAAATCGACGGGAACTTTTGAAATTGAACACTACACATCAGGTGCTCGACAAGGTTATAAATTTCGCAAAATATTATTAAGCAGATTATATCTCCAGAAATGTGGCCAATGAATCCCGTGGAGAATCGGGAATATATCTATCCAAAATCCAAAACTTTAGTTAAGTTTAAATATTGAGATTATATTGATGTTTTTTACTAATAGTTCTGTACCAGAATGAGAATACTCTTGGTGGATAAAAATTTGTCCAGATGTTTATTAGCAGTAAATTCCTACTTGGATTTATCAATGGTGGTTATCATATGGAGCCCCAATTAAAAATTCTTAAAGAACCCTTTTTGGGATGAAATGTTGAATGTTTAAAAGTATCGTCAAGACTTGTTAGATCTTAAATAATGTCAAAAATGTTTTAAGTCTTTGTCTTTTAATTTAAGTTAATTAGATCCTTTTATATGGTCTATTGTTATTATTGAGCTTAATGGACTTGTTAGCGCACACGTATTATATACCAATTATGTGGTACCAAAACTCTAATCCTTAATAAAAAAATCTTTATTGGGAATTGAGCCATACATTAAAAACTTTCCGAGCTAAGAACACGCACAACACACACACACTTGAAGGTATTTGCATATTTCTCATCGATTTCACCTTAGAAATCGTTGATCGTTAGGTATTTCGGAACATGCAACTGATATCAGAGCCTAGCGTGACAGATTAAGCATATTTTCATTTGGATCGAGAAAGATTTTTCTGGGTTTATTGATTTTTTTGAGTTAGACGAAAGCTTCAAAGTGTTCTTCATATTTTTCGAGTGATTTTGAGCATATTTTTTGTTATTCTTCAACTCGTTTAGTGCTTTTTTCGAGAGTTTCTGTGAAAGAATCCAGAATTTTTCATCAAGTTTGAGCATTTTTTTTAGGAAAATCCTTGTTCAGAGATTTTCGGTAAAATTTTCGAACTCAATTCAAAAATCGTTTCGAAAAAACTGCGAAAGTTGATTTTCGGAATAAATGATAATTTTCGGTGGCATTTTTGTAAATTTTCGGTATCGGAACACGCTTCGCAAAACACTGCAAAAATCGATTTTCGGTATAACGGAAAATTTTTTGTATTAAAATTTTCAAATCGTGATTGACGAACTTTGATCAGGACGTGAACTTTGATCGGGATGTGAAGTTAAAATTTTCAGTATTATAACTGGAGTTCCCAAGACTCACCTCTGATCGGGACGTGAAGTTTCTATGCCATTTTGGGCGAACTTTGTGGAGAAAGTTTAGCACTTCACTACAGTGCAGTACCATTGGACAACGCAAACAGACGGACATACCGAGGTAACTAATCGGACATAAGGAAATATAATTTGTTGTTTGTCGGTTGATCCGCCGAAGCCGTGGGACATGATTATACCACATGCAGAATTCGCGTACAGTAAAATGGTTAATCATTCTATTGGGAAGACACCATTCGAGATTGTTTATACCAAACAGCCGAAGCTTGCTCTTGATCTCGTGACACAACCTAAACTTCCAAGTTTTAGTATTGTTGCGGATAATATGGTGAGGCGTATACAGACTGTACGAGATGAAGTTCGACGGAATTTAGAGGCTGCCAATAATAAATACAAGTTCGACGCTGATAAGCATCGTAAGCCTAAAGAGTTCCAGGTGGACGATTTAGTAATGGTTCATCTGCACAAAATCAGATTTCCAATGTCTTATCAAGATTAAATACAATAATTCATCTGTTTTCCAAATAATAATATTATTTAAATCATCCATATAATAGTTATTGCATAATATAATAATGATAATTGACCATGCATCTTAAGAAACCTAAAACATTGAATCATCCATGAGATAAAAGTAAATTCAGCAAAGAAAACAACCTCACCAACAAGAAAAAACAAAACAAGCAATAATGAAGAAAATGCCAGACGAATCACAGCAGAAGCAATGCATTTTTCAATCCGCTTCAACACAGTCGAGTGCCTCACGAATGTTCCTCACGGTCGCGTTGATCATCGAGTGAATTGTGGCCACAGTCCCCTTGGTCACCCGATTCGGCTTATAGCTTCCTCGAGAAACCAATACTTGAACAAGCACCGTCATTAGCGATCCTTGTGGCCTATTCATCGTGCTCGAACCTCCAGCTGCTTCTTTTTTATTACCATCGCTCGAGATCACATACCCAGACGGTAAGATCTGAACTTCCTGAGCACCATCTTCACAATTGATGACACAAGCAATGCATGTTGCTTCTATCGGCGCGTAGACCAGCGTTGCCCCGAGTGAGTCCACAGTAGTTTCTTGAAGGATCATCATGTTTTCTCCCGGGACATAAGGCTGTGGGTTCGATCATACGGGCGAATTTAGGGTTTTGTTTGCGTTGACGAGAAAAGATATCAAAATTTGTGAGAGGAGATGCCATTTGATCGACGAGTTACCTGAATGATAGATATGCAATTCCCGTCGTTCGACCCCGTCGAGATACGAGCGATCACATTTACCGTATCCCCGTTTGCTAAAACATCCCACTACATTTGAAGAAGCATTGTACAATTTTTTAGTTGACAAAGACCTGAATAAATTGAAAAAAAAAATCAAGAAATGGAAACTCACCAGAGCTCGTAGTTCGACGTTGTTGAAGAAGTTGAATATAACCTCGGTGGATAGAGGAATCCAGAGAGAAGTAGTTGCACCGAGGATGAAACCATCGGGCTGGCCAGATGAGTTGTTTTTCCTCAGCGAGAATCGAATTCCGCTGTCTTTGAGCTCGGGCATGTTCGAGAATTCGAATTCAGGCACGTCCATTGCTTCGGTGAAATCCTTCACCATCCTATGGGAAAGCCGCATCAGGTTTTTCCAACCTTCAACAGATCGGATGACTGAATAAGAAAGACAATACATGTAATAGAAAAAAAGGAGAAAAATTACATAATATTGACATGTGGATAATTTATTTACCCCCTTCAAGCTCGTTCTTAGGGGCTACAATAGGTGACATGGACGACGCTGACCGTTGGCAACTTGTTCGGAGAGCTTCTATCCACCTCGTGGCTCCGTAGGCCTGGGAGCCGCGAACCAAGTCTCCATAGAGGGAACGGTTTGGCGGGTTTTCGTCCACTTGAACGTGCTCGACCCATTTGACCTAATGGAGGGCAAGGTGTTAGTGATGCAAGCTTCTAACATTTACTTATGGTGTAATGATATTTCATTAATTTGAATTTTAACTCACATTTGATTTCCCGTCTGAGGAATCTTCAATAATGCATCCGGATGGGAATTTCCAGGATCGGACAGGAGCAGCCTTGGGCAAACTTTTGAACAGATCGAGCGACACGTCGGCAATCGCCCACGTGCTTGAGCTCAGCCGTCGACAGTAGCGAAGCAAGAAAAACTCCCTTGGAGCCACTAGAGGCGACAACACATGGACTTTCTCGTACATCTGAATATAATATATAGAAACCCCGCGAAATTATATACTCACTCGTCTACTAGTGGAGGGGGAAAATAAATAGGCTCAATTTTATTACCAAATGAATTGAACCTCCGAGGCTTCCTGTGTCGAGTACCCGGATAGCTTTTGCCATCACCACAACCGTAGGGAACATATCCTTCCACGTATCCTGCGGGAGAAAGCAATCACGCCATAAAGAAAAAAGAAAAGCCGGAAACCCTAATTCAATATTGAATCATTAATACATACTGTATCAAGAAACCGCTGAAACAAATCTGCTCCAAAAATCGCAACTGAAGCAGAATCCTTCGAAGACTCGATATGAGCATTGGTGGAATTGATAGGACTCGACGAATAATGCATCGGAAAGAGCTTCTCGTAAGTATCGCGATGCAGCGTGCATCTTCCATCTCCTGAGTCTATCCACACGGGCTCTTTCGTGCTGAGAAGCTCGGTGAGCTCGTTCATTGCAGCAGCGGCTATTTCAGTAAGGTGTTTTTCGTCCAAGCCTTCTATGACTCTGCTCATCACAAGATGCCGTTGAGGTTCTTTGGGTTCACGATAATTCAACTTTGGTGCTTCGTTGGGTGCGTTTTTTATCTGAAGCAAACGACAAAAAAAGAAGAATAAGAAGATAAAATAAAAATTAGGGTTTCATTCTTTTTCTATCAAGAAACACACAAAATGTTCGCTAATGAAGTGGTCGATTGATCACCTGCTCTTTCAGTTGCGCATTTTCTTTCTTAAGAGCTTCAATCTCTTCATCTTTGCTCTTGATCGCCTCCTGCAGTGCAAGATTCTCCGCAAGGAGCTTCTCCTTTTCGGCATTATGAGCCTAAAAAACGTAATAAATATGAAGTATACTCAAATAGGATTAATTATATACGTTAACGAGACTACATAAGGTCGCAGCGTGAACCTTCTCTTGAGTCCTCTTGTGTTGGAACCACAACTCCAGCAGTGCAGGATCAAGGCCAAGTTCCCTGCTCAATTCGTTCCTTTGGCTCTCGTCGGGATTCGAGCACTCCTTGAAGTACCTATGTAATATTTATGTTTCATTTGTTAAATCATGAGAAAGTGTTAAGACCATCAAAGAAGAAGATCGGTGGAATCTCGATTCAACGACTTGGTCAGATCCCGTGGAAAACATTAAATGCTTAAACCCGACTGTAAAATAGAAAGTAAAAACGGCTTGCCATCTATCTATACTTTTTTACCGCGAAGATTTGAAAACAAAAAGTTTGATATACAATTTAAAATTAGCATAGAACAAAAAGAAAAAAAAAAAAGAAACAATATCATGTAAACGTATCATCGATGTGAGTTTAATCAACAATCAATACGATTCGAGGCGCTTGATCTGTTCAATGGCGTGATGTTCATGTTGCCTTTGTCCCTGTTGAGGTTGCGAGCTTTCCATGTCACCTGATGCATTCCTTGTGTTTTCGGCGTCCATTGGTTCTTAGCCTTTTAAAAAAAATGATAAACAAATTCAACAGTTGTTCCACGAATAACGTAATATAAAGAATCACAAGAATAGAGAAGTAAAGCATGCAAATGTATGACAATCTATTGTATATATGCAGAAAAATCATGGATGGTGAAAGCATACTTCACTTGAATTTCAGATTTCAGGAAAATATAGAGAAGATAGGTAATTCGATACCATGAGACATGTACACAGGCATATATATAGGCACATGATATATTTGCATTATATATTTTATTGCATATGATATGTCAATTGCTTGCTTTCTATTGGATAGGCATGGAGCCAATTCTTGGTTCTAAAGTTTGGAATGAAACAATAAATAACGTTTGATTCATAAGAGATTGTTGTCATACATTTTGGCTAATCGAATTATATTATGGTTTGATATGCCCATTTATTATTACGATCATCAGTTCAATGATGATGATCCTCGATGATCAATTAACAAGGATTTTGTCATTAGTTTTAATGAGCTATGAGTGCTTCATGCAATCTTTGATAAATGATTTATTTTATTTTTTTTAACCTAAGTTGCAAAGAAAATATACTATGCTTTAATGAGGTAGAGATATGCAATCAATGGTTTAAAAAATAAATCTCAAAAAATTATAAAATAGCTTATACGGAGTAAAGTAAGAGACAAAAGTTATTAAAATACTTGATCTGCATTAAATTAATCTCCTACTAAAAGAATTCATAAATAGTTGAATTCTTATGTTCTTTTTTAAATCATTGTTTAAAACATTATAAGATAGAATACATAAACTAAAATATGACTACAACAATTCAGAAAAAAGGCCTAAATTTTATTGCTAGAGAATTCATTCAAAAAATTTGAAGTCAGACAATTATTATCTAATGAAAATTTTCTGATAATTATACATTACATAACGAAAATTAAAATCCCCCAAACCCAAAAGTTTTAAAGTCAGACAATTATTATCTACACTCTCCATGTTCAATTTTTATAATCACATTCGACAAAAAATAACACTAGCGTAATTATATTGTATTTTATATTTTGTTCCTTAAGATAAACTATATTTTATTTTCATTTTAAGATAAGTGTAGTACAACCAAAGTCAAAAGATTGGAATATTTCCACAATTTGTTTACGTTTGAACTCACTTTTATATGCAAATATTCATTTTCTTTCTTTTCTACAGTTCCAACATGATATCCATCATACCAATCTGCTTTAAAGCTTAATAATTTTTTTTAAAACTTTGGAGAAAATATATAATGCATCTTTAGTTATGAGTTTGTTCCTCTTTCAGTAAAACATTGATTCTTGTAAAGCCTTTAATTTTATTTGTGATACACGATATAACAATAAACAACGGTTTATTCCATTTAGACATGAATAAGATATTTCTTGTTTCTTAGAATCGTATTAGTCGTTGCACAGTTTGCAAGACACAGTTCTTCATTACACGTGATGAATCTATTATATGAATATCCTTAATATATATAAAAAATTATTAATAAATATTACTGTAAAAAGACAATATAATTATTTATATATATAAAGATGAAACAACAATGAATAAATAATGCATAATAAAAAATTTATACCGAAGGAACAATTTTTTTTATCTGGACGTTTACGAACATCCACAATATCTAGATAAGTATTTTATCCGAGCCAGCACTAATTTTCGGAAATACGATGATCTTGAGCAAATTTTCTTACAACTTCACTTAACTCTCAATAGCTTTTTGTAAAGATCAAAACGAAGTCAAATAATAACAATGATATAGTAGTTGTGGAAATGATCTTTATGTTGCTCTACATCGTTTTCATTTATTTCCACTTTGGGGTAAATTTTACTAACCATTATAGTAAATTCGATAACAATATTCGTAATATTTATATCTATGCATTTACTTCAGGGAATGCAATATAATCATTTATATGAAATTATGTATTTCTTTGCATTATAAGTAGACCGGATTATTTTGTAACGACATTTATTATATCCTATGAATTGAATGTGGTGATTGTTTTATTATGTATTAATGTACTCATAAATCACAAAGAAGCATAAAATAATCGAGAGTAAAAAATATAACTTTCACTACATTCAATATATTAATATAAAACCCTAGGTACCGTCTTCCAAGAAAAGTCTCACAGAGAAAAACCACTTGTTCGCCGTCGGCGGCCAGAATTCAATTACTAGCACGATCTCTAGCGGATCTATTTAGAGCATCTACCAACTTTTTTAATCTCCGTCTCAGTTTTCTTGTTTTTTTAATCTTATACTTCTTTAGAAAGATCTCTTCTCTAGTATGAGAGTTGTCTCTATCATATGAGAGGTTGTCCTCTCGTATCAGAGTTTTTATTCTCTCCTATGAGAGTATTTCTCTCTTGAGTAAAAGTCTACTATGTACTTCTGTATAAATCGGAGGAATGGACATCATGCTAAGATTGGTGATTAACGCAATGGAGATACTGCCAAAAGTGTTTGACGAAGAGATTGCAAATAGTGATTTCTATCTTTCTTGTTGTTCTTTCGTATTCTTCATCAGTTCTGCTTATTGTTCCATTGTAAAATTATGTCCAATTGATATTATGGAATGAAATTATCGTTAATATAATATTAATCATAAAAGTATTGAAAGAAAAATTCCAATTATGAAGAACGATATGTACATCCAGATAAATGTCTCCATAAATATAATCATAACCAACATATCAAACATCGCGATATATTTCTATCACAAAATTTGAAGTATATTATCATGAGAAAATCATATTGTTGCTGTAGACAATTAAAATTAATTGTCTAATAAAATTAATTTTGGGATTTACTAAATTAATTCCAATAAATAAGATAAAACTCAATTAACTAAATTTCTATATTTGATATTTACAAAATTAATCTCAAAAAAATAAATAGCTAATTTAATTAATAAATTCATACCATAAATGATGATTATTATTACTTTTATATAAAAGGTCTTTATAAGGCAATCCTTGTAGAGATTTCTTAAATAAGTAAAGGGAATCATCAAATGGAGAAAATCAAATCAAATCAAATCACATATGGAAAATCAAATCAAATCGAATTAATAATGGAAAATTAAAATCAAAGCTAATAAGGAAAATCAAATCAAATTAATGGAGAGAATCAACCTAATGATTATACTTTCCATTCTGATCAATTCTCTACGCCTATAAATACGGGGCTTGAGAAGTTAAAAAAAACACAAGGAACATCGGAGTGAATACAGAACTTCGAGAGACGATATAAGACTTTTAAAGCATTCGAATTCTCTCAGAAAAAGTTTTTCGTATTCAAGTCTTAAATTTGAAGATTTGAAGATCGGCGGTGAAAGTTCGAAGCTCGGCGATGAAGATTCGAAGATTTGAAGATTCGAAGATTCGAAGACGAGGCTAGAAGATTCGATGACGAGGCTCGAAGGTTCAAAGACGAAGCTCGAAGATAAAGCTTGAAGATTCAAAGATCAAGACTCGAAGATTCAAAGATGAAGCTTGAAGGTTCGAAGACGAAGCTCGAAGACGAAGGTTTGAAGCTCCACGACGAAGATTCGAAGATTTGAAGATTCGAACGTTCGAAGACGAAGCGCGAAGACGAAGCTTGAAGATCAAAGATCAAGGCTCGAAGATTCGAAGACGAGGCTCGAAGATTCGAAGACGAGGCTTGAAGATTCGAAGACGAGGCTCGAAGATTCGATGACGAAGCTCGGAGGTTCGAAGACGAGGCTCGAAGATTCGAAGAGGAAGCTCGAAGATTTGAAGACAAAGCTCGAAAATTCGAAGACAAACTCGAAGATTCGAAACGAAGGTTCGAAGACGAGGCTCGAAGATTCGAAGATGAAGCTCGAAGATTTGAAGACAAAGCTCGAAGATTCGAAGACGAAGCTCGAAGATTCAGAGATCAAGCTCGAAGATTCGAAGACGAGGCTCGAAGATTCAAAGACGAAGCTCGAAGATTTGAAGATCAAGACTTGAAGGTTCGAAGACGAAGCTCGAAGACTCAAAGACTCGAAGATCAAGCTCGAAGACTCGAAAATCAAGTTCGAAGATTTGAAGGCTCGAAGAACAACGATCAAGTTCGAAGATCGAAGATCATAAATCAATAGTCGAAGATCGGAGATCGAAGACTGAAGATCGAGACTTGAAGATTCAAGATCCAAGACCGAGCTCGAAGATCGGAGATCAAGCTCAAGACTCAAAGATCAAGATCAAGACTCGAGCTCAACACTCGAAGACCGAAGACCATAGCTCGAAGACTCAAAGATTCGACGATCAAGCTCGAAGACTCAAATTAAGTTCGAAGATTCGGAGGCTTGAAGAACGAAGATCAAGTTCGAAGATCGAAGATCAAAAATCAAGAGTCGAAGATCAGAGATCGAAGACTGAAGATCGAGACTTAAAGATCCAAGATCCAAGACCGAGCTCGAAGATCGGAGATCAAGCTCAAGACTCAAACATCAAGATCAAGACTCAAGCTCAAGACTCGAAGCCCGAAGACCAAAGCTCGAAGACTCAAAGATTCGATGATCAAGCTCGAAGATTCGAAGATCAAGTTCGAAGATTTGAAGGCTCGAAGAACGAAGATCAAGTTCGAAGATCGAAGATCAAAAATCAAGAGCCGAAGATCGAGACTTGAAGATCCAAGATCCAAGACAGAGCTCGAAGATCGGAGATCAAGCTCAAGACTCAAAGATCAGGATCAAGACTCGAGCTCAAGACTCGGAGCCCGAAGATCAAGAATCAAGGATCAAGGATCGAAGATCAGGATCAAGAAATCAACACCAAATCTCAAAGTCGTTCACCAAGTACAATCGTCAACTTCGTGGTCAAGCTCAAGAGCCCAAGAAGAAACTTTCAAAAGGTCCCCTTCAACAAATCAAGTTCAAGCATTGAGTTCGTGATCAAGCCCAAAGGCCCACGAAGAAACGTCTGAGAAGATCTCTTCATCAAATTTCAAAGAAGTCTTCAAGATTCGTGACCAAGCACAAAGGCCCACGAAGAACTTTAAAGAAGACCCAAATTCAAGGAAATACAAGATCGAGAATTTTCCGCGAAGCCCTTCAAAATAATCGAAGTTGAAGAATCAGAGGAACACATAGAGGTAGAATCCACTAAATTCAATTCAAGTTTCATTTGTACTATTTATCTTGAATATTCGATTTTCGAATTAAAGAAAATACGCTACGGTTGCATTATAGAAAATAATTGTTAATCACTTTCATTTTTAGTCTTGGTAAAAGCATAATTCACTTCCTAGCAATTATCATTGTGTACAGAATCAGAATCGGGGGATCCATCTTTATATTACATGACACGATTTTGTACAATGTACCTTCATAATAAATTAATAGAGTAAATAACGACTTAACAAAATATATTCAATTATTTTTATCTGTTTTTGTAAATCTCGTTAAAAACATTTCCACATGTCACCACGAGAATCGAAATAAAACGATGATTAAACATATATTTTGAAATTAAACATATATTAATGATGATAACCATAAAATAAAATAAAATTATTATGCCTTGATTGAACTCGTACAAGATCTTTGACAAAGGTTGATATCGACTACGGGCGTTGATCCTGATAACGTGTTATTAAAAAATAAATGTTATTAAATATTATTTAAGAAATTTTTATTATTTTGATACCGATATTAAGATTGTTATTATTATTATGAAACTAAGTTCATTATAGAGAGAAATATCTAGAGCGCTAAAAGTATGAAATGTTACTCAATACTTAGGTGTAATATATAATACTTAGGTGTAATAAGGTGTAATATATAATACAACTCTAATCACCTAATGATACTACTCAAAATCCCTATTTCAACTAATCTCATTACATACAATATAAACATGTCTTACAAACATCTAATATAATAGTATCATTCAAGATATCTTATCAAAATTGAATACAATAATTCATACATCATCCAACTAATATTGTTATTTAAATCACGACATAATAAATATTCATAGAATTATAATAGTTATAATAATGACCATCATTTTAAAAACTAATTGCCAAGCTACAAAGTATATGTTTCAATTGTATTTCTCTCTTTAGAATGTTAATTCAAGATTATTTTGTGTATGTTTCCCATGATCAACATGTCATCTACGTAAAGACATACAATCACAAATTCATCGGGTGTGCCTTTAATGTAAACACATTTATCACACTCATTTATCTTGAACCCATTCGATAGCATCGTCATATAAAATTTCTCGTGCCACTGTTTTCGCGCTTGTTCAAGCCCGTAAAATAATTTTACGAGACGTCATACTTTGTTTTCTTGCCCGGGTGCTACAACCCTTCGGGCTGCTTCATATATATTTTTTCCTCTAATTCTCCTTTCATGAATGTTGTCTTCACGTCCATTTGGTGTATCTCGAGATCATACAACGTTGCAATAGCAATGAGAACTCGAATGAACGTTATCCTTGTTACGGGCGAATATGTATCAAAGAAGTCATATATTTCTCGATCTACCCATCGGTCTTATGTTTTCTTTTTCAGGATCCACTTACGTCCGAGAGGTTTGCACCCCTTCGAGAGATCTACCTGTTCTCAGGTATGATTCTACATGATAGACTCAATGTCGCTTTTGATAGCTTCTTTTCAGAACTGTGCTTCTGGACTGAACAAGGCTTCTTGCAATGTCCGGGTTCGTCGTCCATCATATACGTCTGAAAGTCAGGTCCAAATGATTTGGCCACTTTTTTTCTTTTACTTTGCCTCGATTCCTCACTTTCTTGAGGTGAACTTTCAACTGCATCGTGAGTTCTTTTCCCAGAACTTATCTCCTTTCTCTCCTTATTCGGAAAGATATTTTCGAAGAATGATGTGTTCCTCGGCTCGATTATCATCCATGCGTTCATGTCAGGGATTTCCGATTTGTGCATCAGAAATCTGTATGCACTGTTATTAGCATATCCGTTGAAAATGCAATCAACAGTCTTAGGTCCTATTTAACCTGTTTCGGTTTAGGTACTTCGACATTTGCTAGGCACCGCCAAACTTTAAGGTAATCGTATGTCGGTTTCCTACCTTTCCATAACTCGTATGGAGTTTAGTCCCTCCTTTTGTATGGCAACATGTTTAAAATATGGTTTGCTGTGAGAATTGCTTTTCCCCCAAAAGTTCTGGGGTAGTCGCGAACTGATTAACGTCGCATTCATCATCTCCTTTAGAGATCTATTTTTGCGTTCAACAACGCCGTTTGATTGACATGAATATGACGCAGTAGTCTGATGAACAAGGCCATGTTCTCGGCAGAATTCTTCGAACGGAGCCACGTATTCTCCTCCTCTGTCACTCTGAATTATTTTTATTTTTGAGTAAAGTTGATTCTCAACTTCACTCTTATATCTCTTCAAAACATCAAGAGCTTTGTCTTTGCCACTTAGGAGATATACGTAACAGAATCTTGTGCAGTAGTCAATTAAAGTAATAAAATACTTTCTCCCACCTCTAGACTGCACGAATTTCAGATCACATATATTATATGGATCAGTTCTACAGGTAAACTACTTTTCTCTACGGAGAAGAATGATGCTTTGACCATTTTTGCCTCAACGCAGACCTCACATTTTCGTTTGTGAAAGCATGTTTAAACTTATTAACATTTTAAGTTAGTTTAAACCAGCATGTCATAATCGGTCATGCCACAAACTAGAACACTCACAGTACGAAGAACTTGTTTTATTACTAGCGAGCTGAATCTCGCTTTTTATGCACTAACTCTAGAATGCTGGAGGTCGATTCAATGAATTTTTCCAAATCTGCAGGGGCCTATTATAGTTGGCAAAACTTTCTGGGGTCTATGCGCGAAGTGCTGCAACTGTTGGGTAGTTTTGACCTTTCCGAAACTTTGAGCGGGGGCAATCTGCGAATAAAGGCAACTTTTGGGCCCAATCGTCAACAACTACTTCCTGACCCAATGGTTCGGTCCGAACCGCTCCGTTCAACCCGTTCACGAACCGTCACGATCCAACGAATCCGAACCGGTCCGTACACGTCATCGTCGTCCACGCGGCGCTTGCATCACCCACGTCATCGTCACTTATACACGTGTCCTCTGACACGTCAGCATCACTTGTCATGGCACATGTGACGTCACCGCCGCCGCCTCACCGGAGCAACTAAGGCTCCTCACTCCGATGCGTCGTGCAAAGTGTGCCTGAAAGCCCCCATTGCGCACTTGGCACAACTCAGACTCGGACTCGGACTCAGGCTCGCACTTGGGCTATAATTTGGTCCAAAATCCCCACACAAACCCATAAGCCCATAACCCACCAACCACTTGGGCAAGCCCCTTTGAATAACTCATGTAGAGAGATTCCTTACAAACAAGTGAAAAAATGATGAACTTTCCAATGTGAGACAACTACAAGTCCCTTTTATATATTAAATATATTTCATCTCTTTTGTTGGGCCAACTTCGAAAATTAATTTCTCATTCACCTGACATCGGTTTTAAGCCAATTAATATTCGATAGATTCCCCTCGATGTAAAATTTAAATATTTCTTCAATTTCGGGTTTCGACGAACGATGGCTTCTCGATTTAATTAAAATCGGTTAAGATATTATTTATTGGGTCTAAAACCCAATTTTTGGCCCAAAGCCCAAAACTTTCAACAAGGAGCACTCTGAATTCTGGGACCAACGAACTCATTGGATGCTTTTTGGACTCTCGGAGAAGTTTGATTCGAAATATATTGAATATAATTCACGACGAGAGAAGGAAGATTCGAGGTGCAGAAAATAATCAAATGAAACTTCTATTTACAGATAAGATTGTATTTTGTCGAGTTTTTTCATCTTATCGCCACGAGTGTAAAATCATCTACACACATCCATTGGCATAAGGGGTAATTTTGAAAAGTTACATATATTTATAATAGTTATAACCTTTTAATTAAATTGTAACTTAATTTCTATTTAACTTAATTTTTCCAAAAATTTCTGTGTCCGGCCCTGGGTGATTGGACCCATCCATCTAGTGCCCAGAAGAAGAGGATCGCGATAGCCCGAGCCATACTGAAAAAGCCAGTGATATCGCTTGTAGAATTTTGGTTGGGCCTCGCAGATGGGCTTCCACACAAGAGAGATGACCACATAAGTTTTGATTGTTTCCATCCTAGAACCAATTGATGATTAGATGGAGTGGCCTATCAAGCTTATATACTAGTCAATCGTTCTAATCGATGTGAGACGGCCACATGTGAGTTATCTCAACACTCTCATCTCATATGTGAGCCCATTTTTTTCCAAGCGGACGGGAACACCACACTTTTTTTCG
Organism: Linderniella brevidens; assembly: GCA_004919715.1. Classification (NCBI taxonomy): domain Eukaryota; kingdom Viridiplantae; phylum Streptophyta; class Magnoliopsida; order Lamiales; family Linderniaceae; genus Linderniella; species Linderniella brevidens. Next base: position 6,169,392 of record SWDC01000148.1, read on the forward strand.
AGTCGGATGAGGTATGCCATTCTTTTTTAACCTCGGATCTATAAGATCTTTCGCTCTGATACCATGTAAAAATTTGATTGAGTCTCGCACATGGACCCACATACACGAGAGAAGACCACATAAGTTTGATGGGGTTCGATCCTAAGACCAAGTGGTGATTAGGTGGAGTGACACATCAAACTTATACACTAGCCAATTTCACTCATCGATGTGGGACGGCTACATGTGAGTTATCTCAACATCACTGCTGCAAGAGGACACTGAGCACTCTTGACACGCAGTGAGCAAAGGCAAATTGGAGCGCGTGGTCGGTCGGACGAGTGGTGGTGGAGCATAGGTTAAGTATGATATAAGGAGAGGGTTGTGGAGAAGGAGACGCGTGCTTCGTTGTTGGGTAAGGGGCCGACCAAAGCTTACTATTAGCTTGTTAACGTTTAGGGGAATAATGTGGATTGTTAGCACGACGATGTTGTCTGTGGAAATTTGAGTATGAAAATATGAGGGTTTTGATGTTCGTACTTCAGTTGCAACGGAACTATAAAATGTATGGATAATATTTGGAAGGTGTTATAAATATTTATATTTATAAAGCTTTATAATGATAATTATAGTATTACTACATGCCATAGAATAATGTATGAGAAACAACGGTTTCATATCATACGAAATATTATTACTATATAAAGGAGAAGCATCTCAATTCTTAGTATATTAACAACGAATGAAACGAATATTCTCAACAAATGAATTCGGCACCTATATATAGCAAGAAGCTGGACATGAAAATTAACTCTCGGTATGGGTCAAGTACGAGCATTAATGCTCAGCAGTTTGGTGCTCAACTCGATGAATATGGGCATTCACCTCTTATCTTCGTAGCATTTATAACACTCCCCCTTGAATGCCCATTTAAAGAATGGATCCCATGTCTGACGATACTAGTTGACTCGTTAAAAACCTTACTAGGAAAACTCAGTGGGATAAAAATCTAGTGAAGGAAAAAGAGTGCAGCGTATCTTGTCTCCCCCTAATGTAAATATTACTTAAGATCGTTGAGCCTTCGAAGTTCGATTAAATATACAAGCTTCTTGAATGTCCTTGGAGGAAGTGCTTTAATGAATAGATCTGCAAGGTTGTCACTTGAACGAACTTGTATGTCAATTTCACCGGTCTTCCGAAGGTTATGCGTGTAGAAGAATTTGGGTGATATGTGTTTGGTTCTATCGCCTTTGATGTATCCTTCCTTTAATTGAGCAATAACTGTCGCCTTATTCTCACATACGATCGTCGGAGGTAACCTGCTTGCGATCAAGTATTATGTAGGTCGGATAGAAATCCAACATCTGCATATCCAATTAAATCTGTCTTTGATTCAGTATAATATAACAGTCCCATATCAGTTTTTCCTTGAAGGTATCGAGATACTTGTTTAACTCCGTTCCAATCAATGTCTACGAGTCGGCGACGAACTATATCTCGCCAATAGATTTACGACGAATGTTATATCGAGTCGCATATGACTCGTAAGATACATTAGTGCTCCAACAGCACTAATATATGGTACTTCCGGACCAAGTAGTTCTTCATCATTTTCATGTGGTATGAACGTATCTTTATTAACGTTTAAAGATCGAACGATCATCGGAGTATCCAATGGATGAGCTTTATCCATATAGAATCTTTTCAGTACCTTTTTCGTATATGTTTTTTTATATACAAATATTATGTTTTTCAAATATTCAATTTGCAGTCCAAGACTGAACTTCGTTTTTCTGAGATCTTTCATTTCGAACTGCTTTTTCAAACAATCAAAAGCCTTTGATAACTCAACAGGAGTACCAATTATGTTGATATCATCAACATAAATTGCACTAACGACAAACTCGTTTTCACGTCTTCTCATAAATATGCAAGGACGCGTTTGATCATTTTTGTATCCCTCTTTCATTAAATATTCACTGATGTGGTTATACCACATACGCCCAGATTGCTTTAATCCGTAAAACGATTTATTCAATTTAATTGATTACTCATCACTAGGCCCTGAATTCTGGGGCAACTTAAATCCCTCATGAAGTTTTATATAAATGTCACTATCAAGTGTACCATATAAAGATGCAAGACAACATCCATAAGATGCATATCGAGTCCTTCACGTACTGTCAGACTAATTATAAAACGAAAAGTAGCTGCATCCACCACAAGAGAATACGTCTCCTCATAATCAATACCATGTCGTTGTGAAAAACCTTGCACAACAAGCCGCGCTTTGTATCTCAATATTTTGCCTTTTTCATTTCTCTTTTGGATGAAAACCCATTTATATCCAACCGGCTTTACATTTTCTGATATGCAGACTACAGGTCCGAAAACTTTTTGTTTCTCAAGTGATGGTAATTCTATCTCGATTGCATGTTTCCATTTTGACCAATCGTTTCTTTGTCTGCATTCTTTTACAGATCTTGGTTCGTGATCCTCATTTTTATTTATCTCATTAATTTCATGTAGCGCTACGTTAAATGCGAATTTATCGTCAACGTTGACTTTGTCTCGGTTGCATCTAATTTCATTTTGGGCATAGTTTATTGAGAGCTCTTCATTATCATTATTTTCTTAACGTTCAAGTACCTGAATTTTTTTTTCATAATCGTTTATGTCTGTCGACTCTTTTCTAGTCGATAAATCCTCGGTTGGACCATTCTTATTATTAGCTCCTTTTCTTTTCCGATGATTTTCATCTTTGGAACATGAGGGCCTACCACGCTTTAGTTGTGGCTTAGGCTCAACACTTCGTTCTGTAGGAACATCTATTTTTGCAGGAACATTAACAACTGGTATATGTGACTTAGTCACTTTTTTAAGGTCAATAAAACTGTTTGACAATTGATTAGCTAAACTTTGCAAATGAATTATCTTTTGAACTTCTAGTTCGCATTCTTTCGTTCGAGGATCATAGTGATTTAGCGATAATTCATTCCAACTAATATTCCTCTCCAGCTGTTTCTTTTCTCCCCCTTGTTTCTTTTCTCCCCCTAATGTCGGAAAATTTGATTCATCAAAATGACAGTCGGCAAATCTAGCCGTAAATAAATCTTCAGTTAGAGGTTCTAAATATTTTATTATCGACGAAGATTCATATCTGACAGATATTCCCAACCTCCTTTGAGGTCCCATCTTAGTGTGTTGTGGTGGAGCAATCGGAACATATATCGCACATCCAAAAATTCTCAGATGGAAAATATATTGTTCTTGACCATAAATCATTTGTAACGGGGAGATATCATTATAACTTGGTGGCGTGATGTAGAGTAGTGTCGCTGCATGTAATATAACATGCCCGCAACAAGATGAGGACAGTTTCGACTTCATCAATGACCTTGTAATTAATTGTAATCATTTAATTAACGATTCTGCAGGACTGTTTGTACATGTGACACGAGATGTTCAACGTAAAATCCAATATATATTCAATAATACTGATCCCGTTAGGACATCAGTAGGGGCCCCAATTCTTATATATAAAATATCCCTACCTTGGGAATAAATTTTCACATCATTATCAACGTGTATTCTCTTTATTGGATATCCGAAAACATTGGATTAATTGAGCAAGCAATCTCGCAAACCCCATGTTCAGCGTCGATGACAAGCATACATTAGGCCATTTAGTTGATTACATCAATCAATAACGATGAAATATTTAAATGGTCCACATGATGGATGTATCAACCCACAAATATCACCATGTATATACTTCAAAATACAATATATTCGCCTTTTATTTTCATTGGTGATGACCGAATAATTAACTTTCCTTTTGAGCAAGCGGCATGATAATTTGTATGGGCGGAGAACCTTCTGGTTCTTCATTTAATGCTCACTTGAATTTTCAATTATTTTCTTGCACCGTAATGGTCCAACCGGTCATGCCAAACAATAAATGTACTGTCATCAGTAAACTTCTGGTTTACGATATCATATAATTCAATCTTGTGTAATATAACCCAGAGAAGATAATATTTCCACAAGTCTTTTATTATTCGAAATTGCCTTTGTGATGTGCAATTTTCAACATTTCCTGCAATCTCAACATGATATCTGTTACGTCGAATATATGACATTCAATTATCAGCCTGATTCATTTGGGCAATAAAACATTAACTCTTCCAGAGTTTTTAATGATATCACTTCTATCAGGTAAATATGTTAAATAGATAGACACAAAATAATCATTAATGAATAAAACAACACAATGCAATCATATTTATGTGTACCAGGAAATATAAATATTAATATAGATAAAGCAATAAATAAATATTTGCATAAATAAAATCTTACCCTAATGGATCAAATTCCTCCAAAATATTTGAATGAGCATTTGATTAATCATCAGACCCGGAACCAATTTTTTTTTAAAATAATATTGAGCATGATTTTGTTTCTCTTCACTTTGAGTTATATAAAGATCAACAAGATCTTTTGGTGCAAATAATAATTGAATAATTGCAATATTATTTATGATAATGATTTTTATGCTCAATATATCATTTAGTCTTTTCCACTTCGGGGGAAATTTTATCAATCACCATGGTAAATAATATTCACGATCACTTTTATTGTTTGCGAGTAGATTCACCTCGGGGAATAGCGTACAATCATTTGGCCGAGAATTTAGACTTTTACTTTTTATCTTTTAATAAATCATAATATATCATATTTTCGAGAACACATGCGTTTTCTTTAACTATAGATGCTCTCAAATGTATTGACAAAAATCAAGCAGCCAAATAGAAATAAGAGAGGAAATGAAAGCTAATGTAATGTTCTTACCATTTTTTCTAAACCATAATGATCGTAAATTACTGCCATACTTAGGAACAAATGGGATGCTATACTCGAAAATCTAGTCCCAGTTTCAAAAGGTTATTATTAGGAGTTTTACTATGAAAACTGCATACGAGAATAAGGAGAACTAGCAACTTAAAGCATATCTTATCGTGTTTGTTGCTAGTGGAGATTAATAAATGATTGTTGCATTTAAAAGGATTTTTAAGGCTTTTTTAACAAAATAAATCGAAAAAAAAAATAATGATTTTCAAAATAAGGCATTTTTTGCAACTATTACTAAAATAGAGTCATTTGCGGGTATTACCCGCGACGTCGCACCCATTAAACACGACGGGTATTATTCGCCTCGTGGTGGACCAGTGGTACGGGACCGGTGTAGTGGGCCAATATTTTTGGCCCATTACGTAGTCGTCGCGGGTAATAGGCGCGACGTCGCGCCTAATGGACGCGACGTCGGGGAAATATAGATCTGAGATCTATATTTCTCCCTCCCTCATTCTCTCCCTCACTCTCTCTCTCTCTAAAACGAAACCCTAACCGTAAGCTCCGCCGCCTCCGCCGTCTCCGTCCGCCGCTCACCCCGCGCACGTCGCCCGCCCGCCCGCCCTCTCTCTCTCTCTCTCTCTCTTCGCCACCGCCTCTCGCCGCCACCGTCGGCCGCGTCCGCCGCTCACCCCGTGCAGCTCGGCCGCCCACCCGCCCTCTCTCTCTCTCTCTCTCTTCGCCACCGCCTCTCGCCGCCTCCGTCCGCCGCTCATCCCGCCGAGGTCACCCCGCACAGCTCGCCCGCCCGCCCTCTCTCTCTCTCTCTCTATCTATCTATCTATCTCTCTCTCTCTCTCTCTCTGCCGCGTCCACCACCCCCGCCGCGACACCCGCTGCCGTATCCCCCGCCGCCGCCGCCGCCGTACATTTTATTAGGTATTTTGTTTGATTATAGTTAAATTGAGTTGTTCGTTTATTATAATATTAGAGGGATTCGTATAGTAATTAGTCGGATCTATATTGTTTGATTGGTTATAACATTGTTTTGTTCGATTTAGGATGGACACGAACCATTTCTACGGTCCGATCAATCGTTCGCTATTGATTTTTCAGGATAGTCATCGTTGAAATGATGTGCTATCGGACACGGATGGTGCTATTGACACCCCGTTGACGGTGAGGGGGTTAGAACACGTAGTGTGGGGTAAGATTTCACGACCGGTGCATTTACACGGTCATGTTTTGGAGAAGTTAGATACTATGTCGCTGTATGGCGTCTATAGTTGTGGATCTCAGAAAATAGATCCACACTTGATTACCGCACTCGTAGAACGGTGGAGAAAGGAGACACACACGTTTCACCTACCGGTGGGAGAGGCGACTGTCACTTTAGAGGACATAGGGTTGATGTGGGCACTCCCCGTGGACGGTATTTCCGTAAGCGGTGTGATCCCTCGTAAGACGCAGGAGCAGTGGCTCGATTACTACGAGGAGCTGACTGGGTACAGACCTCCCGAAGGAGCGTACCACGGGACCAAGTTGTCTCTCCGGAAGTTTGTGGCCTGGTTAGAAGAAAATCCAGTCGACGACATGACCGACGAGCTAATCGTCGATCAACATGCGCGTGCCTACACATTGCTGCTGTTTGGGTCGGTGATGTTTCCCGACTCCAGTGGAAGTCACACGTCGATGACCTACCTTACGCTGCTCGAGGACATCGACGATGTTCATCATTACAGCTGGGGCAGCGCCGTGTTAGCATTCCTCTACAGAGAGCTCTGCACATCGTGTCAGTCGAGGAAGATGAATATCGGTGGAGCTTTGCGGTTGCTGCAGGTACGAAAGATAGTTTAATTCAACAACTTGTAAAGCGTAAACGACACTTATGTATTTAAATAATTAAAATATAGGTTTGGGCATGGATGCGTATATTACAAGTCCAGCCCATTATCGTCCACCCTCGAGTGGTAATGCAGCCTAGTGTAGTCGATGGCATTCAGTTACCCATTCCACCGCATGCGGCGAGGTAGTTGCTCTCCTAATTATTCGAACTTTCAATTAAAAGTTTTTATAATAATTAAATTTTATTCATTTAGATGGAATGCATTGTTTGACCATACGACCTCCGCAAATTCAAATTTGCGTGCGATACGGGAGTCCATCGATAGTATGTCGATGGAGCAATTTGTTTGGACCCCATACAACTATCACGCACCGGAGATTTTGGCGCTACGCCCCGAATGCCGTCCTCAGTCCTCTCGGTCGTCGTGCCCGCTGATATGTTAAAACATCATCGAGTGGCACTATCCAGATCGCGTGATGCGACAGTTCGGATTGATTCAGTCGGTGTCACAACCACCGGCGTATCTTACTGTAGATCTTCATCGCTTTAGCACTCGGAATGTCCCCGGAAAAGATTGGAGATCGCAGCACGAACTACACGAGGCGTATTGGAGTCAAAGGCACTCGAGGATTGTCAATGGACTGGAGATAGGTTCCGGACCGCAGTGCACCAGTGACTATCACGACTGGTACCGGTCCGTGACCCGTCGATATATATCTCCATCGTCTATTCACATATCGCGAGGCTTTCAGATGGGAGATGGAGCATTCATCGACGTGATGGTTAGTTTATATATTAATTTTATTTATTATATTTAATTTCGATTTATTCGCGGCAAAATAATATTTGAATATGCTAAATAACAGGCACAACATCTCGATGACGACTACGTCGTCGTGAAGTGGACGGAGGATTAGACGTTGTACATCGTATGCAGCGCCTAATCATCTATAGGCGTCAGCGACGTGATACACACTTCACCGACATTCCTCCTACGCAAGATCGTGGGGCATCATCCTCGCATCATGTCACTCAAGGTGCTGGGCCGTCGTCATCGCGTATTCCGACGGATTTGTACGGCGATGGTGGATATGGGACGTCGATGTCATCGGGGTACACTACGCCGATGCAGTACACCTACGAGGACGAGGAAGACGACGACGACGACACGCCACCTTACCGTTCATCTTCCCATCAGACTCCAGTTCCACGTCAGCAACATCGTCGTCCATCCGAGCGTGAGGCCCCAGTTGACCGTCGTCATCTGCGTAGAGAGCAGCGTCCTCGTAGATGCGGTACCGGAGGGCATTATATGCCATAGCTTTTATTGTATTATTCAGACGATGTTTTTTTGTTATATGTTATTATGACTTACGGTTTTATTTTAGCGATGTTATTATCTTATTATGCGTATCTTTATGGTGAATGTTTATAAAATTGGATGTTATATAATTATCAGAGCCGTAAAAAAGGCCCGAAGCCCATGGGCCGCCCCGCCCAGGCCCGCCAAATGGATTTTTTAAGCCCTCGGGGAGTGGGCCTAAGCGGGCCGCGGGAAATGGCGGGGCAGGGCGGGCTATCCCGCGGGCTACCCGCCTATTTTTTAAAAAATAAATATAATATATTTTTATTAATAACTTTAATATATACGTAAATAATTTAAATTTAAATCAACGCTACCTGCAACTTCAGCAACTTTTATCATCCGCGTGCAGCTTTAATCAACGCTACCTGCAACTTCAGCAACTTTTATCATCCGCGTGCAGCTTTAATCAAAGCTATCTTTAATCTAACGGTACATAACAATATTGACATTCAAGAAATACAATCCAGAACATCTATAAAAATCCCACAAATTAAGAAAATAACATACAACATTTGAGATACGATGCACCCATTTGGTAGAGACCCGCGTCTTAATCGCTTCAATGGAAAAAAGATGAATGAGGGTCATCCTATTCGGGAATTTAAAGGTCCTTGGTGATTACTTTTACGACGAACTGTGGACGTACGATATTGAAAGATGGTTCGTTGGAACATTTGAAGCAAAAGCATCTATGGGTGATATCACGAATGAGAATTTGTCCGAATGTCTTCAATTCCTTGCTCAACTATACAATCAACGTTACGGAATTCATTTCACCGTACCTTTTCTAACGGAGAAACTTGGTCATTTGAAGAGTCGCTACCTTTTATGGACAAAACTACGCGCTGAAATGGGAGATTGGGGAGAATATGACAGAGGATGGATTCATGCAGATACCGAGCAATGGCTTAAGTGGTTTCAGGTGGTTATTTTACTCAACGATTTATTCGGATGCAATAAATTTTTTTAATTATGCAATTTGTCATATTCTTGCAGGAGGATCCTCTTTCAACAATTTACTTCTATGAGCACGAGCCACATGAATATTATCTGTATAGAATTTTCGCTAGATATATCAACCCAGACATTGTTCCATTGACGTGCTTGCAATTCCTAACAACGAATGTCCAATAGTTCATACCCAGACAGAAGAATCATCCAAAAGACAGTCGGAGAAACATGTCAGCTCGAGTTCGAGAGTCAAAGATGATATGGGTGACGACGACTTCGTCGACCCGCCACCGAAAGGAAACCGATACAATATGTCGAGTAAGATCGGCAACGCTGGCAAAAACCAAGGCGATGATGACTTCGTCAACCCACCTCCGAAAGGAAAGCAAAAAGGTATGTATAGAAAGACGCACAACAAAGGCAAACATCATGCAATGTCGAGTTCCAGAGTTGAAGAAGATAATAGTGACGATGACTTCGTTGACCCACCCCCGAAGGGTTGGAGAAAAAAATTTCCAAAGTGATTGTTTGTAACTTCAGTAACCTTTGTCATGCGTGTTTGCAACTAATATGAGGTAAATTCGGACGTAACTGAAAAATTGTAATAATTTACTTAAAGATTTAGTACAACATATGAATACTAAAAGTACTTAAAAATTAGAATAAATCAACGTTGACCACTGCCTCCGCCTCTTCGACCTTGTCTCCGCCTTGAACCGCCACGATCCATTTCGTTCTGTATACGAGTTGTACGGATTCTCCCCAGACCTCTTCGGGTACGCAAAACGTCGTTATGTATAAGAGAGAATTCTGCAGGCTCCCAATAACATTCGTCATGTAGAGGATGAAAAAACCCCTCGTATGTTTTACGGTACGCTTGTTTGTTATAGAAAGGAGCAATATGATGCATGCTATGAACTCCCCACATACGGCTGGCTGCTTGGGCATGAGAACATGGGATGAAATACGTGTCCCATTTTCCGCACGTGCACGTCTTTCCTAAGATGTTTACCACGTGCTTCCTTTGATTCACGGCCGAAGTATAAACTTCAGCTGTTTGCAAACGTGGGTCAAAATTAAAGACGACGTGACTCCAAGAACGACTTGTCCAGTCGTTGAACTTATTCCACGCATACGGAGACCAATCGCTTTCGGTGTTAGCCATCGCTGCAGAGCACTCCGTAAATCGATTGCGAAAGTATTCAACGCATCGATGAAAACTAAAGTCCACTATTGCTTTCGGAGGCAAACACCTCGCCCCTTTGAAAACTCCGTTAATGGCCTCAGAGATATTAGTGGTCATCACCCCGCATCGGAATCCACCATCGTAAGCAAACGTCCACTGCTCTTTGTCAATCTTATCTAACCACTTCCAGGCCGGTTCATTGAGAACTTTAATGTGTTCCATAATGCGATTGAACTTCTCCAATGTGTGGGCCATTCCAGCTCTATGGCATAACTGTTTTAGGTCATTGTTCTTGAATTCAGTGTTGAAGTTTGATACGACATGGCGTAGAGAAAACCGGTGTACACCATTCGGCGGCCTAAACGCTGCTAATTCGCTTACCGCAGCCAATATTCCTATAACAAATTACGATCAATCGATTAAAAGGGTGTCAAATTAATACATGAATGTATGTAGGAAAATACATGTACCTCGATGACGATCAGAAATGAGGCATACACCTTGTTCATCCAACACGTGGATGTTAAGTAAGTTCATGAACCAAAGCCAAGAATGTCTGCTTTCCGTTGAAACAATGGCAAAAGCAAGGGGGAGAATAGTTTGATTTGCATCGAGCCCAGATGCAATTAACATTTTATGCTCGTATTTGGAGTATAAGTGTGTACCGTCAACGCAAACAACTCTACGACAATGCCTAAACCCATCAATACAAGGTTTGAAAGCCCAGAAAACATACCCCAATTTCTTCACACTGGGGGCTTCAGTTGGAAGATTCAACCACTTGACGACCGTGTCGGGGTTGTAACGTTTCAAAGCTTTCATGAAGATAGGAAGTTGTTGGACTGAAGTTTCCCAGGTGCCGTAAACATTTTCTTTCGCCCTTTTGAGGCCATGCCATGCTTGAATGTATGAGATGTCGTACCCGGTATTGTCCTTCACCAGCTGCTTTACGTTCTTTGGTAGAAATTGAGGGTCTGTCTTCACTATTTCAATCAACATTCTCGCAATTGTGTTTCGCGAAATGTTGCGGTGTGTTCTCGTCAACTCGTTCATGTAGCATGTGTGTGGCCCCCCATATATCGTAATCTTCCAATAACATTTTTTTGGTTTGAAGTATGCTCGTAACCTCCAGTGACAGTCATTGCTATGGTTGCATTTCACGCCCCATACGGTTTTGTTACTTTCTGAGACGTGAAACTCACGTCTAGCCACCCTGTAAGAATAATCGCCAACAGCTTCTTGTAAGTGAGCTTTGGTACTAAATGTCATACAGACTCTGAACCTGGGATTGTCCCTACTGTAAAAATCACCGCCGCCCTCGTTGGCTTCTGGAGGCGCCATTTGATATGTTGAATAAAAAGGCACGGGTTGGTAAGGCGCACGAGCATCTTCCACCGGCAATGGAATGTCATTCTCGGGACCATCATTATTTCCATCATCGTCGCTATCATCGTTATCATCTGCGGGATCCGGAAAATCATCCAGTGTACCACCAACGTCATCAGCTTCAGAGTCGCTAGCGTCACTATTTTGCAAGTCTTCGGGCACAGGCTCAGGTTGTGACACATTCGACATATTAGGAACATCACGACTGCTCGAATGAATGTCTATATAAATTACCGTACACAAAATAAAATTACCATACCTCGGTTAGACTGTGCAACTAGTCATGTCAGGCGGTAAGAACCGACACATACTAGGCGGTACAAAACAGCACATAATCGACGACGCAGACCAGCACATATTAGGTGGTACAAACCATCACATAATAGGCGGTTTAAATTGCTACATAATATGCAGTACTTTATATATATTTAAATATTAAATATAATTAGTATAAATACAGAATCAAATAATCATACCCCGACTGTACCGTACAAGATCTTTGGCGGAGGCTGGTATTGACGATGGAGAGCACTCGTGCTAATAACGTGTTATAAATATTTATATTTATAAAGCTTTATAATGTTAATTATAGTATTAATATGTACCATAGAATAATGTATGAGAAACAACTGTTTCATATCATACGAAATATTATTACTATATAAAGGAGAAGCGTTTCAATTCTTAGTATATTAACAACGAATGAAACGAATATTGACAACAAATGATTCGGCACCTATTTATAGGCAAGAAGTCGCACAGGAAAATTAACTCTCGGTACGGGTCAAGTAAGAGCATTAATGCTCAGCAGTTTGGTGCTCAACACGATCAATATGGGCATTCACCTCTTATCTTTGTAGCATTTATAACAGAAGGCATTTTTTAATGCTCAAATTCTTCGAATATAGATAGACGTGTGTGATATTTATTACCTAAGAAATTACTATATTAAATAATGGAAAAATATTTACAAATATTAAGACAGATGTTAACTTGTTGATTGGGCTTCGCAAAAGAGTAAAAATAGCCCAATATCTAGCATACCATGTATCTAAAGACCATTGTTGTGTGGTTGTTTTGTTGGACTTTTAGTTAAATATGAGCTTGAATGAGATTTGGGCTTCTTGGGAAAAGATACAAATAAATAAATGGAAAAAATCATTGTTACACATTGGTTGGAACAAGTGGGTGTTAGCACCTTATATATGGTTGTGTTTTTGTATTATCTAAAAATACTAGGCATCATTATACATCACACATGTCGCTCGCGTGCGCACGCAGGGGGGGTGCAAATCCAGCCGACTTGTGTGCGACCTGCGCACACGAATGTCGGACCGAAAACGAGTGAGCCTGGTCAACCCGCGTTTTGCTCCCGATTTATATTTTTTCCTACATAAAAAAATATTATTATATATATTTTATTATTATTTCCCAGAAAATTTTAAATTTAATATTTAAATTATAAAAGCCAACGGCTACTGTCTAAACGGGTATGTTCGAACAGACACTAGACATGTATGTTCGAAGGTGACTGTCCAAACAGACACATCCGTTCAGACATAAGAATGTCAGCGAATGGTTGTATACCTCTTCGAATGGGTGTATGCTCCATATAAATAGACCTCGAACTCAGTAGGAAAAATTCATTCAAAGTTCATTCAAGCTCTCAAGTGTTCGAAACATAATTGTTCAAGTTCGCCGGTGATTTCATCAGTCCACGATGAAGTCACGCTCTTCCGACGTATCCTGGGAGACAGTCCTATACGAGGAAATCTGTCTTAAGGAAATTGTGTCTCGCACAAACTCGGAATTTCCTTAATATACGTGTTCACATCGTTTGCCGAACAAACAATATTAAGACAGATCTTTAATGATGGTGAACACTGAAGATAACGCATAAAATTCTGTTAACTCCGGTCCGAATGCCTCTGCCGCACAGAAAACTGTCATCGCTCCTGCTTCGAAGATCGATGTGGTGACAACCCCCGTTCAACCGATTACCATGCCTCCCGCCAGCCATATGGAGAAGCCGGAAAAATTTTCCGGGAGAGCATCGACGTTCAAACGCTGGCAACAAAAGATGCTTTTCTACCTGACGACGCTCAACCTGGCGAGGTTCCTCACCGAAGTTGCGCCAAAAATTTCCGAAGGTGATGTTAATGTCGAAACTCAGCTGCGGTTGACGCATGGAAACATGCGGATTTCTTATGCCGTAATTATATTTTTAATGCGATTCACGATACATTATATAATTTATATTGTGGTGTGAATACGGCTAAGGAATTATGGGAATCATTGGACCATAAATATAAATCAGAGGATGTCGGCTCATAGAAATTTGTTGTCGGACGGTTCCTCGATTATAAAATGGTTGATTCAAAGACTGTTATCAGTCAAGTGCAGGAAATTTAGTTGATCCTGCATGAGATCCATGCCGAAAAGAAGACGTTGAGTGAATCCTTTCAAGTGGCTGCGGTCATTGAAAAATTCCCTCCGGGTTGGAAGGACTTTAAGAACTATCAAGCATAAACGCAAAAAGATGTCCTTAGAAGACCTCATTGTCAGACTTCAAATAGACGAAGACAACCGAAGTTCCGAAAGGAAGCTCTCAAGGTCCGACGAAGCCAAAGTCAACATGATGGAACACGGTCAACGACACGGCACGAAAAACAAGCATGCTGAGAAAGGCAAAAAGAAGTTCGGACAACCCGGCGGTGTCTCGAAGCCGAAGTATAAATTCCAAGGGAAGTGCTTTAACTGCAACAAAACGGGGCATAAATTATCCGAATGCCGACTTCCCAAGAAGAAACTCGAGGCCAACATGGTAAAAGACATCACTCGGGACGTTGAAGAAATGAGCCTTGATGAGGTTGTTTCGGAGATCAACATGGTCGGGTCAAATCCAAAAGAATGGTGGATCGACACCGCGGCCACAAGGCACGTGTGTACGAATAAAAACCACTTCTCGACGTTTGAACCAGTTCAAGGAGAAAAGATCAACATGGGAAACTCGAATGCTGCCTCCATTGAGGGTAAATGAGATGTACTGCTCAAGATGACCTCTGGCAAAACACTAAAGCTGAAAGATGTGTTGTACGTGCCAGAGATTCGTAAGAATCTTGTCTCGGGCTCTCTGCTGAACAAGCACGGGTTCCGCATTGTAATAGAGGCGGACAAAGTTATCCTGACAAAATCGAGAATGTACGTAGGAAAGGGATATGCTACCGAAAGGCTGTTCAAACTGATTGTAATGACTATTGTCAACGATATGAATAAAATTACTGGTTCAGTTTACTTGCTTGAATGTTCTAATTTATGGCATGGTAGATTAGGTTACGTTAATTTTGATTCGATACGTTGATTAATTAACTTGAACCACATTCCTACATTCGAAATCGATTCGAAAAATAAGTGCGAAATATGTGTTGAAGCGAAACTGACAAGGTCATCGTTCCCAACGGTAGAAAGAAGCACCGAACAACTTGAACTAATTCATAGTGATGTTTGTGATTTGAAATACGTTCAAACACGAGGAGAAAATAAATATTTCATAACCTTTATTGGCGATAGCACAAAATATTGCTATGTGTATTTGCTTAAAAGCAAAAATGAGTCATTAGAAAAATTTGTACTCTACAAAACCGAAGTTGAAAATCAACTCGGTAGAAAACTAAAGAGATTAAGAAGTGATAGAGGCGGTAAATACGAAGCTCCAATTTGAAACTTTTGTGCAGAACATGGTATTATTCATGAAGTGACTGCACCTTATTCACCTCAATCAAATGGAGTTGCTGAACGGAAAAATCGCACATTAAAAGAAATGATGAATGCGATGTTGTATAAGTTCAGGCCTACCGCCCAACATGTGGGGCTTAAGCTATCTTGTCGAGTAATTACCTTTTAAATAGGATACCTCGAAAGAAAGAAAATAAAACTCCATATGAATTATGGAAATGAAAGACGTCATCCTATCAACATTTACGAATGTAGGGGTGTCTAGCAAAGGTAGTCGTACCGACACCTAAAATAATAAAAATTGGTCCTAAAACAGTCGACTGCATTTTTATAGGATATGCGCATAATAGTACGGCATATCGCTTTCTTGTATATGATTCGAAAATTCCAGATATACACAAGAACACGGTAATAGAATCGAGAAATGCGTGTTTCTTCGAAAATATATTTCCTTTGAAGTTAAATAATGGATCAAGTTCATCTAAACGAACAAATGAAGAAATTGAGGATCCTAACACGGTTCCTGACGAGGAACCGCGACGAAGTAAACGAGCAAGAATAGAGAAAACATTTGGAGATGATTTTGTTTCATATCTGCTCGAAAAAAAACCACTGACTTCCGACGAAGCAGTGAGTTCGACCGAAGGACCTTTATGGAAAGAAGCCATAAAGAGTGAAATCGATTCTATTTTACAAAATCATACATGGGAATTAGTTGATCTATCGGATGGATGCAAACCATTAGGATCTAAATGGATTTTTAAAAGGAAAATGAAACCTGATTGTTCGATTGATAAGTATAAAGTCAGACTTGTTATCAAAGGATACAAGCAACGAGAAGGCTTAGATTATTTTGATACGTATTCTCCTGTTACGAGAATAAATTCAATAAGGATGATACTAGCTATTGCATCCTTAAGAAACTTGGATGTACATCAAATGGATGTTAAGACAGCTTTCTTAAACGGTGATTTAGATGAAGAAATCTATATGGAGCAACCCGATAGTTTTCGTGCTCTAGAAAATGAAAAGAATGTCTGTAAATTAATTAAGTCACTGTACGGTTTGAAACAAGCTCCAAAGAAGTGGCACGAAAAATTTGATCATGCAATGATTACTAATGGTTTCAAAATCAATGAATGCGATAAATGTGTCTACTCTAAAGAAACATATGATGACTATGTCATTTTATGTCTGTATGTAGACGACATACTCATTGTTGGTAGTAATGACAAAATAGTTAAATCTACCAAGAACATGTTAAATTTGAAATTTGACATGAAAGATCTGGGACTTGCTGATGTGATATTTTAGGAATTAAAATCATAAGAACAAATTAGGGTTTTGTTTTGAGTCAATCTCATTACATAGACAAAATTCTTGACAAGTTCAGTAAGGACAATTCTGGCGTTGCGTGAACGCCATTAGATAGAAGCATTCACTTATCTAAAAATTGAGTTGAGAGTAGAATACTCACGGATTATCGAAAGCCTGATGTATCTAATGAGTTGTACTAGGTCAGACCTGGCTTATGCGGTAAGCAAGTTAAGCTCATATACAAGCAATCCAAGTGCGGAACATTGGACCGCAATAATTAGAGTTCTAAGATACATAAGGTATACCCGGGACTATGGATTGCACTATGGTAGATATCCAACCGTGTTAGAAGGTTACACGGACGCAAACTGGATATCGGACATAAAGGACTCAAAATGCACAAGTGGCTATGTGTTTACTCTAGCTGGAGCTGCTGTGTCGTGGAAATCCTTGAAAAAAACAGTACTGGCGAGATCCACTATGGAATCTGAGTTCATTGCCCTGGATAAATGTGAAGAAGAAGTTGAATGGCTAAGCCATTTCTTGGAGGATATTCCAAAGTGGGAAAAACTTGTGCCGCCTATATGCATCCATTGCGATAGTCAGTCTGCAATCGGACGGGTACAAAGTATAATGGTAAGTCGAGGCACATACGTCGTCAACATAATACCATAAGACAACTGTTATCAACTGGGGTTATCACAATTATGTGAAATCAAAAGATAACATTGTGGATCCGCTAACCAAGTGGTTAAATAGAGATGCAGTTTATAGATTGAGAAAATGAATGGGCTTAAAAAGTCTTAAAGTATAAAAGTTCTAAGAATGAAAACCCAACTTATGTGACTGGAGATCCCAAGATCTAGGTTCAAAGGGACAACCTAATTTTAGGACTTAGAATCACTGTGGAGGGAAGAACCCCGCTCATTCCTGTCAAGAAACAGTGACGAAAGAGAAGGCTAGCATACTTAGATGATTTAATGACTATCATAGAGTATTAATAAAATACTTGCAATGTGAGAAGTCACCTATGTTAGGGAGAAGTGGGGCCACTTCAAAGGAGAACTGAAAAGGATTAGTTCTTTAGAAACCCTCGCAGAATCAGGACGTGCTCATGGCCAAAACGAGCAAAACTATGAGAACTGAACAAAGCGAAATAGTTTCTGTGTACTGTACGTGGGTTCATTTACACAAGAAAGCAGGACAGTTCAAGGACATCGCGTCTACTGGACAACTAGTAAATTAAACGTACTTTACAAGGAGGAAGTTCAAATGGTAACACATATTATCCTCTGCAGAGATCAAACACTGAACATGAGCTCCGAAAAAGGGAACAACTCTCATTCATGTGGGGGATTGTTGGACTTTTAATTAAATATGGGCTTGAATGAGATTTGGGCTTCTTGGGAAAAGATAAAAATAAATAAATGGAAAAAATCATTGTCCCACATTGGTTAGAACAAGTGGCTGTTAGCACCTTATATATGGTTGTGTTTTTGTATTGTCTAAAAATACTAGGCATCATTATACATGACACATGTCGCTCGAGTGCGCACGCAAGGGGTGCAAATCCAGTCGACTTGTGTGCGAGCGCGCGACCTGCGCACACGAATGCCGGACCGAAAACGAGCGGGCCTGATCAACCTGCATTTTGCTCCCGATTTATATTTTTTCCTAAGGAAAAAAAAATATTATTATATATATTTTTATTATTATTATTATTTCCCAGAAAAATTTAAATTTAATATTTAAATTATAAAAGCCAACGGCCACTGTCCAAACGGGTATGTTCGAACAGACACCAGACATGTCTGTTCGAAGGTGACTGTCCAAACAGACACATCCGAAGGTCAGCGAAGGATTGTATACCACTTCGAATGGGTGTATGCTCTATATAAATAGACCACGAACAAAGTTGTGCTTCGTTGTTGGGTAAAGGGCCGACCGAATCTTACTATTAGCTTGTTAACGTTTAGGGGAATAATGTGGATTGTTAGCTCGACGATGTTGTTAGTGGATTGTTAGCTTACTATTTCCTTGATTCATCTTCTGTTACAAGATTTCAGTTTTTGGCCCAGGTATAGAAAGAAAAGCAGCTGGTGAAATTGAGAGAGCACTCTAAAAAACGTAAATTAGGTTTCGGACTTCTAATAATTGACAGATTTTATTTACAACCTGCTTGGTTATATATTTTTAATGCTAGATTTGCGTTCTTAAATCCATCATTTTTTTTCTTATGCTTGAATCGAGGACGAGGCTTAACATGGTGGTGGTTTATTCATCACTCTACTGAAGTTGTCTTTTGTTTTTTTTATCGTCCATTCGTTCAGTTACGTTATCATCATTATTAATCTTCAATCTTTTTTCAATATGTAGCTTAGTAGAAAATGAAGCGATTGCTGGAGGAAATGGACGCACAGCCTCAACCGTAAAACTTTTTTTTTTCCTTTGTTATTCTACATCTTGAATTTCTTGCTTTTCTTTTATAGGGCATTTTTTACTCCTGTTTTTTGTGCATATAAGGACAAAAGACATCATGTGTTGGAGTACTGTGTTATACTCTTTTTTTAAATATGTGACATGCACAAGATCTATATCGTGTTGTAATGGCTGATTGTCTTGTGTTAGAAGTCTATTAGGCACTCTTTCAGACAATGTGTTGAAATAGGAATCTCAAAGATAAGAATTTGATGTAGCTTACATATGTTGTTAAACATAAAAATGGTAATTTGGAATGATCCTAATTTAGGGTTTGTTCAATAATTAAGAATTGCAATGATCCTAATTTAGGGTTTGTCCAATAATTAAGAATTGCAATGATCCTAATTTAGAATTTGTCCAATAAAAATGATAAGAATTTTGGATTTGTCCAATAATTTGGAATGATCCTATTTTTCTCTATCTGCAATTTCTTTTGAATCCTTTGTAAAGAGATTTCTTGTTCACGTTGTTTTGTGGTCTATAAAAATTTAGCATATGTAGGATCAGTGATATGCATTTATTTTATGTGGCATGCTTGTACTGGCTGGTGGCTAATGAAAATTCGATTTACCTAGATAAGATTCACTAGGGTTCATAAAGACCTCATAGTATTCTCCAAAAAATAGTTTAAAGACATAATCATGTATCTGAGACCATCGTTATGTGGTCTTTTTGCTTTTTTGTTGCTCAATTCCATCCTTTTCGTAGAGGAGGAGATTTCCACATTTTGGTCTGTTGTTCTACTACTAATTGAGCTGACCTTTTTTAATCATCACAAATCTTTTTTCTTTATTACTTTGCACAGAGAAATGAAACGATTGCACGAGGAGACGGCGGAAAACCCTCAATCCAAGCGGCCATTTAATTCGTCCTCCAGTGGAGAACTGTAACACTCCTTTTAATTTTTTCTTTCTTCAATTTCTTCTGTTTCCTTTGAACCGAGATTACTTATTCACATTGTTTGTGGTCTATAAAACAATTAGCATCTGGAAGATCAGTGCTGATGAATTAATTTTTGCGGCATGCTAGTACTTATAATGGCTAGTGGCTATCAATTCAATGAAAATCGATTTAATTAGATAAGATTGTAAGAGATCAGTCTCCGGGAGTTTTATAAGGTAGGGCTTATCAAGAACTCATAGTATTCTCCAAAAAAATTGTTTAAAGACATAATACATGTATCTAAAGACCATTGTTGTGTGGTTGTTTTGCTTTTGCTTATATGTTTTGTTATGTAGTGGATTCTTATCTAATCTGAAAGCTATTTTGTTCTTCCTAAAATAATAGGTGTGGTCCGTCGCAACCTCCTACAAGCAATGAAGGAGGGGGTTCTCATGTCAGTGGCATACAGAAACTGACAGAAGATGATGCACGGAGTTATTTAAAACGAGTAAAGGATGTTTTTCCATATGAGATGGAAAAATATGGTCTTTACCTTGATGTATTCATTGATTGGAGGTCTAAAAGGTAAACTTATCTTTTGTTTGTAAGATCGAAACGTGTGTTAGAGGAATGAATTCAAATGTTTACACTTGTGAATCTTCTATCTATTTCCTTTATTAGAATTGGGCCATTTGCCGTCGTCCAACGAGTGAAGGAGCTATTCAGAGGACATCCGAGTTTGATTCCCGGTTTCAACAAATTTTGCCAAAGCGTTTCGAAATCACCCTCGAAGCTGAGGATGGCGGCGCACCTGCACAACAGGATAGTAGACCTGAATTTGCAGTTGCTCTAAGTTATATGAACAAAGTCAAGGTGGATTTATCGATAACACATACAATGGGTGTGTTCGTATAAGATGAGCCTGAACAAAATAAGAATATGACATTTTGCTTTTTTTTTTCCTTTCCCGCTGGAGCGCGACAACTCTGTTTTTAAATCCTTTTCGTTGATATCATATGCACGAACCATAAGAAACAAAAGAGTATCACTGAAGTTTCCCGAGAGGTAAGCATGATGCATGCATCTGACTCGAATCAATTCAATTAAGTATTTTTCTAAAGATAATTTCTTTTTATTTCTATTATACTCTTTTGGGCCAGGTTTCTGAACTTTAGGTCAACCACAATGATCTGTTGGAGGAGTTTTTCAGCGTCTTCTTGCAAGGTGATTCTGCTCGGGCTCGTACAGTTGAAGAGTTTGTAGGTAATTATAATTTTGTGCAGTTTGTTGAGCTGAAACTGGATTAGTTTCATCCTTTCACTTAAGTATAAGTTATGCTTGATGTTGTGTACTTCGATCTCAAAACATTATTGTTTATTGAATCAAGGAAATTCTTCGAAACCCTTGACGATTTTGGAAGAAAGGCATGAGGTTGAAGCTGGGAGAGGGATGGATAGATACTCCCAGCATGATCTTTCAGAGTCTCATCATTGCACTCCCAGCTATCGGCTTCTTCCCGATGACGTAAGAGTTTTGTTTTGAGTGGTTGCTTGTATCTATTTTGTTTCAACCATTAATAGTAAGAATGTTAGCACTAGAAGTTTTAAACAATCGTTGGGCGTCTGTATCTTCTGGTCTCGCAATCATCTTTTCAATCGTACGGCACAAAACAAGTATGAGGAGAGCTTGTTTAAATGCGAAGACGGAAGGTAATGAAACTTTAGATATTTATTGCTCGACCGATTCGCTGTCCTCATTAAACAGACGCCGAAACTATATTTTTCTTGGATTGTAATTATATGGTGGAGTTTCAAAAAAAAAAAACCATTGCTATTTTTCAGATTCGAGCTGGACATGTTGCTGGAGGCTTTCAGATCTTGTGCTGCGCGAGTTGAGAACCTTTTTAACGAGATTAATCGCCGCCGACATAGGAGCGATAGTCCATTACGTATCGATGACCATTTTACAGGTTTGAATCTAATATGCAAAGGATTATTATCTCAAAAAAAATGATCACGAAAATGCGCTTGCTTTAATTCTTTCCTATCTCCCATGATTCTCGTGCAACAACCGACACAAGGTGCATTGGACGATTGTATGGAAGTAACCTTGCCGGCGATGTGATGAACAACGTGCGAAAAAAGCCGTTAATCGCGTTACCCATTATTCATGCCCGCCTGTCGCAGAAGGTGGAGGAGTGGTGCAGTTCAGGTTCAAGTTTTGAACCCCCTTTGGGCCAGAGCCGACGCAGATAACTATCATGCACTCATTGTGTCTCCTCCGCTCGTTAATTAATATTTTCTGAGGCCGCGGAACGGGTCAGGGGCAACTGTTGTGGGTTGCGCATTTTTTCGTTCAAATTTGTGGCTATTTTATGATGACTTCGTTAGTGGAAAATATATGTACAGTACAGGGATCTGATGATTTTGCAAATGCAATATACCTAGGTTTTTTTTCTCATATATTGTATAGACGTGTGTGACTTTTACTAAATTAAAAAATATATTACATTAAATTAATGAAATGAGAATATACGAGACTATATACGAGACTATGAGAAGCCGAGGAGACTGATTATCAACTCAATTGGCTTCCCATCAGAACTAGACTAATATCAAACAAATAAAAAATTGAAGCATAAGATGTTGATTTCACTGGCGCCGTAGATTTAAATATAAGGATGAGTAAGTATGTGATCGGATCCATTATGTTCATCAAGAACAAAAGTTTCTCCGAGAAATGAGTATCAAGACATAATACATGCATCTATTTTTTGTGGTTGTTTTCCTTTACATGTTTTCAAATGTAGTGGTAACTGGTCTATTAATCTAAAAGCTTTTGTTTTCGTGATTGCATATTGGGTGTTTGCCCCTTCACGTCATGGTACAAGCAATGAATAATGGACGATGTGTGACTTAACTGAGGCAAGTGAGGGACAGTTTTTGGGATCAGAGGGAAAATAGTATCGTTTACTTCATGTAACTAAATATTTTAACGTTCAAAGGTAAATAATCTTTCCTGTAAGTATACATGTTTTCGTTTTTGGGTCACTATGTTTCATAATTGCAAAAGTAGGTCACTAACTTTATATGTCAAAACAACTTTGGGTCATTTTTTCAATTTTAGATTACTAACTATATATTTTTCGATTTTGGGTCACTAAGTATACAATTTTTCAATTCATTCATTTGGTAAATAACTTTGTAAACATAGTGACCCAAAATTGAAACATGTATACTTAGTGACCCAAAATCGAAAAATATATATTTAGTGACCGAAGATTGAAAACATGACCCAAAATTGTTTTGACATACAAAGTTAGTGACCTACTTTTGCAATAATCAAACATAATGACTCCGAAACGAAAACATGTATACTTAGTGGCCTAATCTTATAATTTTGCTTTTTTTTTATGTGTGTATCTCTGTCTTTCTCTTTTGGTAGAGTTGCAACATCGGTCGTCAAGCAGTGAGGGAAGGTATTGTTCACCTACCATCCAAGTTTGATATTGTTTGAATATTTACGGTATCACTCTAGTTTTCAAAAGTTTTCAAAGCGGTTTTTTGGCCTAAATAGCCTGCTAAATGGTTATTATTTCATATATATGTTGACACTAGATTTAGTTTCTCATCTTTTCTTTAAATTTTGTTTTGTTCCTGTTCTCATGTACAACCACGAGTTACTGTTCTCATATATAAAAACATCACGTGGCGCTAATTGATCCCATCTCAAAGCTATCGGTTTCTTCATCGCATAGTAGCTGTGGACGAAGCGGACGCGTGGAGTTTATCTGAGGCAAGTGGAAGGGCACCTTTTCAGGATCAGAGGGAAAAAACACTACATTTCTTTCATGTAATGAAAGATTTCAATTCTAAAAGGTTAAATAAATCATTTCTTGGTGAGACTGATGCGTGTCTGTGTTCAATAAATGAATCATAATCTGTATTTCCGTTGCTAGAATTGCAATATGAGGCATCACGCAGCGAGGAAGGAGTTGCTCGTGGGTCATCCGAGTTTTATCTCAGGTTCAACGTGCTTCTTGTCTAAGGGTGACGACACAAATGCACCATATCAAACCTGAGTTAGACAATACTAATTTTGCCTCATACGATGATAGCAATGCGCTAAAAAGTTAGTTTATGTACTGCATTATTTTCCTTGCTAAAAAGGGCATGCGGTAGCTTATTCAGCTCCGTCTCCTCTTATTATCATGCTGCAACGGACGCGAGCTGCATCGAACGGTTATACAGAAACCTTGCCCGAGGTTCTAACGTCAGTGCCACAGAAACTGACAGAAGACGATGCGCAGAGTTATTTATGTGAAGGATGCTTTTCCAGATCAGATGGAAAAATATAGTCGTTTCCTTGATGTAGTCATTGACTGGAGGTCTAAAAGGTATGTACACTTATCTTTTCCTTTATTAGAATTGGGCCATCTGTCATCGTCCAACGAGTGACGGAGCTATTCAAAGGACATCCGAGTTTGATTCTCGGTTTTAACAAATTTGGCCAAAGCGTTTCGAAATTCTCAGAGGTAAATAAATATTTTCCTTGAAAGAAATATACATTCTTTTGAGAAACGAATTGTAATCTGTCTTTCTCCTTTCCTAGAATCACAATATCCGGCGTCATGCAGCTAATGAATGAGTTGTTCGTTGATCATATATCTGAGTTTGATTATCGGGTTCAATGTGTTCTTGCCTAGAGGTGAAAAAATCGCCCTCATAGATGAGAATGACACTAACCGCACCCCAGCAACCTGAGTTAGACGATTCTAATCTTCCCTATTATATAATTATAATGATGCGCTAAAAGGTGCGTTTATATACTGCGCTATTTTCCTTTTTGATTTTTTTTAAATAGTTATGTTATCTCACGCTAGATGTAGGAAGTTTTAAACCTCCTTTGCTATCCTTATTTACCTGCTGAATCTTTATTGTTTTGTATATGCTGACACTGGATAGAGTTTCATCACTTTTTTTCTATAGTGTTTTGTTTGATGTTGTCAGGAACGTACAACAACAACGAGCTTGCTTTATGTGAGAAGGTGAAGGAGATGCTGGAAAGTGATGATCATCACCGGTCTTCCTAAAATGTTTGCACCTTTGCAGTAAAGAAATTGTTACCAAGATGGAGGGAGTTTCAAAGTTTGGTATGAGCACCGTCAATATACTTTATCTTTTAAATCATAGCAGTAAGTACAACTTTTGTATAAGAAGAGTGGCTACTCCACGTGTATCCGCCCGATGAAGATCCTATTGGGACAAGACGGCTGCGGTTGCCTAGTAAGAGGTGTGAACTAAAAGTTGTTGCCCCCGAAGTGCAAGGAGTAATACCAAGACTCCTCATGCTGATCGAACTTTTCAGTTACATCTTTTGCTTCGATTTTTTCGGTGTGATCATATAGCGCAGCTCAACTGTAGTTTTCTTTAGTTTTTGGAATTTGACTTTTCATATGTTTCTATTAGTACTCCTGTTCTTTATCCTTATAATGGATGATTCCAGTCCAGATAGCTGATTTGCTCGGGAAATATCCAGATGTTATGGAAGGTTTTAACAAATTTCTGGGCGTTGTGAGCAAACTGGTATGCATGTTTTATTACGTCATATATTCTCATTCGTTTTGTTATCGTTATTTAACTCGTTGCATTGCTTTTTAGATGTATTTTGGTTGATGTCTTTTATGTTTTTGAGATAATTTTTTTTCTATTTTCTTGATTCGAGCTGGAAATGTTGCTGGAGGCTTTCAGATCAATTGGTAAGCGAGTGGGGGAGCTTTTGAACATTATTGATCACAGCCCAATTCCGTTATGTGACGAGTTCACAGGTGTTGAATCTGATATAGAGAGATTTATATATACGGTCGTATATATTATTGCAGATGTCTCTCTAAAAATAATATAGAAAAGGGCATGTGGTTCCTAGTTATGTTGTCCTTTTTCGCATAGCAATTGACGTAAGATGCATCGAACGTTTATACCGTAACCTTGCTTGTGATGTTATGGACAAAGTGCGAAAAAATTGCCGGTTGCTTTGCCCGTGTTTGGGCAGAACCTACGCTGAAAACCTTCACAAGTCTATGGACCATCGTAGTACTTCGACCTGCTATGATTTGAAGAATCCGAGCATGAAGCGTGAGCTGCAAAAAATTTTGTCTGCATGATAGATCTCTCAGTAAATTTCCATCGAAGTAAATCGTTGTTGGTTCTGAATTTTTCTATCATGGTTTAGTAGTAGCCTTAGCCATGGAAATCAGAGAGATTCAAGGAGGAAAACCAGAACGAGGAAGATCAGTTTTTCTTGCATTTGCTGCGGGTAGTAAAAGCCACCCGATAACGAAGCTCACGAGGACGTTTCAAGATCATAAAGCACTGGTGCAAGAAGATCTGCTGCTCAGGGAAGGAACAAGCGGACACAGTTTGAGGTCTTAGCGGAAACGACAATTTCTTTGTTCTTTTCGGGTAAAAAGATTTCGCCGTACATCCATATTAGATGTTTTTCTTTTTTTTTTTTCGTCTTTTACAATTTTCTTGGAAACTCAATCTTTGTCGCCCGTCTCAAATAATATTGAAAACTCGATGTTTTCCATCTTCCGGCGCCTTTACGCCAGAATATTATCGGCTAAATCAAGTTTTAACATAGCTAAATCAAGTTTTAACATACGCCGAACTAAAAGTGAACGCAAAAGATGAGAATTTAGATAACTATTGCATCGCAGGTACGGTTCCGCACACTATTCACGTAGCTCGATCGTTCCTCTAAAACTGCAAAATTTCCAAGGCATTTGTCGCTCTTACAATAAATAAACCAGGCGAACGCACACGCTTAGCCGCGGGCTATTATTTTAGCACATTCGAATCTTTATATATTCGCGTGCAGTGATATTAGCGCGGCCGAATTACTATATAGCTGTTTTTAGGGCGTATTTTATACACTCTCTTGATACTTTTCTTTCCAGAGAAATATATCAGTTCTGCCAGAGAAATATATCAGTTCTGGTAAATCACAATGAATCTAATTCAAGATTATTCATCAGATGACATATAATCCAATACACAGACAAAGCAAATCAGCTACAAACTGAACACAGAGAATAGTAAAAAAAAATTCTTCAGCAAATATTCAAACACACATATATGGAAAATGCAAATTTAAAACAAATCATAAACCTCACTGATCCACCGACGTAACCTCTTGCCACTCGCCGTCGACCGCTTCCTTCCAAAGGGTCACACTATTGTCCCCCGAAGCCACGGCCAACAAATTCCCCGTCAGAGACCACGAAACCCTCCAAACCGCGGTCTTAAAATCCTTCAGAACCCTGCCCTCCCATTGGTCCCCTTCCTTAGCCGCGGTCCAGATCACGACGGTCCCGTCCTGAGAACCGCTAGCGATCGTGGACTTGGGGAGCCCCAGGTTCGGGGCCCACGCCACATCCCGAACCCAATCGGTGTGCATCTGAAGCGCAGGGAAGCAATCCATCTTCCAAGACCCGTTGTGCAGCTTCCACACCTTGACCGTGTTGTCGCACCCGCCGGACGCGAGCTTCTGCACGGGCTCGGCGGCTCCCGAGCCCACCAGCGAACCCGGAGCCAACGAGGGAGCCCACGAGACCGAAGTGACCCCAACCGGGTGAGCCTGGTCTATGGCGGTCGCCTCCCACGAGCCGTTGGGGCGAGCCGTGTATACCGATATGTTGCCGTCGGAGGAACCACAGGCAAGGGACAGCCCGAGCTCGTGGGGGGCCCACGAGATGGAGTTCACGGAGGACTTGTGGTCGGAGAAGATGTGGGATTGGGACCACTCGTTGAGGTTGCCTTCTTTCCACACGATTACTTTGCCGTCGTAGGAGCACGAGGCTAACATGGACCCGAACTTGGGGTGGGCCCACGAGACCTGCCACACGGGCCCTTGGTGGCCCGTTAGAGTGGCGAGGTGCTGAGAGGAGTTGTTGCTCACGCCGATTAGTTTGATGGTCGAATCAGAGGAAGCGGTGGCCACTCGTTTCCCGTAGTAGTCCATGGAGACGTCGTGGACCACGTCATTGTGCCCTGTTTCTATCTTCTGAGCAGGCATTTTTGTTGCTCTCTTTTTGTATCGAAAATTCGATCTAGTATTTTTCTTCAACTCCTGTGGATTTAAAGAATGATAATCTTAATGAACACTGCAGTTCCTCATCCGACGAAACCAACAAAGCAGTTCCCAATCATTTATCATGAAACCAAATTATATAAAATCACAGAAAAACAGTGATTTGTGACTCATAGATCAGATCGAAAATCTTCTCACTCTTTGATCTATATAAGCAAGGCATAAGAAAAATCACGCCTTTGCCAAATCTAGTGTACTCTTAGAGGTAATTAACTAAAAGCACTCAGCTGCAAATTGAATTGAATTTCAACCTACAGTGGAGAGGATCTAGCTCAGAATTCCAGGCTTTAGCACATACAATCGATCATCCATTTCTTGAATAAATTAAAAATCTGAGAAAACCTACGACCTTTTCCAGCGTTCCGTTGATCTAAATTCGTACCAGCTTGCAACAACAAATTCAATCCAAACAAAGCCATAAATCCAACTCCAAAGAGTAAAAAGGTCAAAACTAAGCAAATCAGAAAGATCAAGACACGTGAGAAGCATACAGAATGAAAAACAAAATCGCATCGACTTCAGCAGATCTTCGAAAACCTAAAAATTCAACCCCACGCAAAAATCAATAAACAGTGGGTGTACCCTAACTATCATAAACAAGTTTACCAGAGGAGAATTTCCAAATTAGATAACGGGGACTTTACCCGATCAAAAGAGAAGCTTGGATCAGATCTGGCAATTATAATTGGGAACGCTACGCCTAAATGAATATAACGGAAGTATACTGCTCGTCTGTTCGTAACAAGGCGATATTTCAAGCCTGCGAAAAGGACTAAACTGTAAGTACACTAGACTTGCCACTCCTTCCACGGGAGCATAAAAAAATGTAGCATGGGCCTAGTAAGTAGGCCCATTTACAGAAGCCCAATAAATCCGGTTGAGGCGCAAATGGTTGTATATATATTTATTTATGCATCATCAAGATATTAATCGTACCAAATTCCAAGACTTCTAATCACCTGGAACGTATTACTGCGTTGATTGTATAAACTTGCCATAAAGAGAGAGAATTGCAATGGTACATAACTATCGTTAGCAATCATCGTGCGCATCATAATAATTTTTCGTTTTTTTGTTTTACCTTCATTCTGGTGGCATCATCACCTCCGCCGCCCCTCTCGGAACCACCATCATCACATCACATCCGCCTCCCCTCCCGGCGTGTTCATTTCTTGGAAATTCATCATATCGGCTCTCTACGAAGAAATTCAAAATAAAAAACATAATGAGTGAATCAACGAGCCGGGAAGGGGAGACAAAGGTGATGGTGGTTCCGAGAGGGGTAGCTGAGGTGATGGCGGCACCGAAGATGGAGGAAAAAAAATATACGAGAAAATTATTATGGTGCTCACGGTGATTATGCACCATAGCAATATATATACATATATATATATTTTGAACTCAAATATTCGAATATATTATTAACACAATTCTCGAATTGAATATGAATCGATTTTGTAATTCTTATAATTATTGGAAATCGAACACTCCCCTAGTTAATTGAATACAATTAGAATATTACAATAATCAATCACAATGTGAAATGAGCAGTAAAACGATGTTGAACTAACTGTTAGGATACTGGAATTTACGTGGAAAACTCATACAAAAAGGGTTAAAAAGCACGAATAAGGTAGAAATATTTTTACTATGGATAAAATATAGGAATTACAATATCTCAATCTATAAAGGAGAAAACACTCAATATTTCTCTTTATAATCGAGAAACCTCACAAATCATCTATATTATTTTATTTACTATCTCTCACTTGCATTTCTCTCTATTTATATTTCTTATGATGGATGATAACAATCGATCGAGCTAAGCCTTTCTATAGGCAAGCTCTAGATCTAACACAAATAAAATATTATTTAATTTAACAAATAATATCCCATTCAACCCTAACTTCCAACTTCAACATTTATTTTGTCAATAATCTCCCACTTGAAGATTTGAGTGAAACACAATCAATCTTCACACAACTTTTTTTCTCTTGCTAGTCAGTCAACCCACAGGACGAGCGACACCATACCAACTTGTCAACGTTGATTGCCTTCGTCATGAAGTCAGATTATCTGCAGTGTGAACTTTTTGCATGTACACAGTTTCCTCTTCCACTTGTTCACGAACAAAAGTGGCACTGAACCCGGAGGTATTTGGTTTTTGAATGAATGCTGGATTCCTTGCAAGATGCAATGCACTCTAACTATTATAATAGAGAACAATATTCTCATGTTTGTGGCCGAGTTCTTCCAGCAACATCTTCTACCACATTGTCTCTTTAATGGCGTGCGTAGCTGCTACATATTCTGCTTCTGCCGTTGATGTTACGACAATCGACTGCAGTTTTGAAACTTAACTTACGGCCTGCCAACAAGATTAAATAAATATCCTAGTTTGGATCTGATTTTATCAAGTTCACCTGCATAATCAACATCAACATAATCATGGACAATAAAATACGTATCGCCGCAACATAATGCAAGATCAGAGGTTCCCTTGATATATCTAAGAATCCTCTTAACACCACTCAAGTGCTCGCGACCAGGGTTGGACATGTATCGGTTTACTCCCACTACATGACCAATTTTTGGTTTGGTACAAACCATGGCGAACATCAAACTTCCAATCGCTGATGCATATGGCACTCGAGACATCTCCATCCTCTTGTCTTCATTGGTTGGACAAATACTGGAGGATAACTTGAAGTTAGCAGCAAGAGGGATAGATATTGGCTTATTGTCTTGCATGTAACCTCTGCAAGACTTTCTTCAAATAATTCTTTTGAGAGAGCCAAATCTTCGGATTGCTTTTGTCTCGAGAAATTTGCACGCCAAGGATTTTGCTTGCTGGTCCAAGTCCTTCATTTCGAATTCACCAGCCATTTGAGTCTTTAAATTATCGATACAATCTTTGTTGGGGCTGCGACCAAACTATAGTCGATGTCCAACAGTAACATGGTGTAATCATCATCACCAAATCTCTTGAAGTATGCACAAGGATCTTAATAATGTATGTTGTAGCCAAGACTCAAAATGATAAAATCAAATCTCTTGTACCAGCATCGTGGCGCTTGTTTGAGACAGTAAGAGATTTGATCCGCTTGCAAACCAGATATTCTTTGTCCTTTTCTTGAAAGCCTTTTGGTTGAAGCATATATATTACGTCCTTTATGTCGTAATGGAGAAAGACCGACTTTACATCCAGCTGCTCAAGATGCAAGTCAAATGTAGCACACATTGACAAGGCTATCATAGCTGTTGTAAGTCGAACCATCGGTGAGAATATTTCGTTGAAGTCGATCCCTTCTTTCTAAGCATATCCCTTTATAACAGTCTTGCATGATAACGTTGGTCATTACCATTCCGCTTGATTTTATATACCATTTGTTTTCAATAGGTTTCTTTCTTTGCAGCGATGGCACCAACTCTCAAGTATCATTTTTACAAAGCTTACATTTCTTCTTGCACTGTCGAAATCCACTGACTCTCATTTAAACATGTCAGTGCTTCTTGGAGAGTGGTTGACTCTCCATCCTCAGTTAGTAAACAATATGCAATGTTGCTCTAAGTTTCATAATCTGAGTACCAACTTGACAGCTTGCACATACGCCTTGATCACTAGAGGTTTGGTACTTCTGCGTCGACTAAGTCGAGCTCTTCGAGCACTGATTCAGTTTCGGAAGAATCATCTCGCTCCAATCTGGTGTTCCATACACCATATTGTGATAAGTGTTAAACTATTTTTTTACACGTGTCACAATCTGGTGAGTGGAACATTAGCAACGTACTAGTTGTTACCACCACCATTTGTGAGGTCCGTTCTCGGCCGGTGTCACGGTACGATAAATCACAACTGTATAATAAATGAAATTCTTAGTAAGATATAGACCAGTGATGGATAAATACAGTTCTTCCGTTGATTCAGAAGCTTTCTTGCTCAGCTACTGCACAAAGCTCTGACGGCTTCTGCTGATAATATAAGGACAGTAAGGTAAAGGAATAATCTCGAAAATGTTACGAATCTTGTGTGATACGTATTTTGTACTAACACAATACGAATTCTGGGTTTTGTTTGCAGATATATTTTATAGCGAATCCAAATGGAGTGCGTGAAAGCAGCAGGAAAGCTGCTGAGGCGACAAGAAAACCATCCCAGAAGAAAGCCCTTGAAGAAAAAAACTGATAAAAAACCCTGATGGAACCAGAAAGTCCAGTGAAGAATCAACGGAAAAGAAAGCTCTCACTCTTACTGCAAGACGCAAGGTAGGTGGTTGCACTGCAATAATACTGGTTATATCAAAATAGTTGTTCACTGGTCGATTGATCTTTTTTTTTTTTTTCTCAGACTGCTTGAGGATCGTGGAGTAATAAATAAGTAAAAGTGCATCTTTTCCCAGACATCGATAGCGAGGATGCAAACGGTCAATTGGCAGTTGTCGAATACGTAGAAGACATGATAAGTTCTACAAGTCAGCAGCTGAGGTTTTCTTTCTTTTTTTCTTTCTCTTCTAAACTTCAAACCCTCTCGTCTTCTAAATGTTCTCTCAAGACTTGAACAATATTATTTTTTAATTGCATAGTGAAGGGAGGCATGTTATTCACGCTACATGGATTCTCAGCCCGAGATAAACGAGAAAATGAGTGTGATTCTTATCGATTGGCTGATTCGAGTCCACGGAAATTCAAAGTTTCACCGAGACCCTTTACCTCACCATGTCGATAGGTATCTCTCTTCTGAGACGCATCGAGAAGGGAACTGCAATTGGTGGGGTTGAGCTCTTTATTTGGTCATAGCCTCCAAGTATTATGAAGAATTTCGGGCCCCTGAGGTGAGTAAGTATATCAGTCATTAATTAGTTCAGGGTAAATTATGCGATACCCATGTGGTTATATTGAAATGCACATAGCTACCCTATGCGTTTTATTGCGCGAAACTCCTTGTACTATCTAAAACATAGCAACGTATCCCCAGTGCTGTTTAAAACTTAGCACAATACCCCATGTGTTGTTGAAAACTTAGTGCCGTACCCCCTGTATTTTCTAAAACATATCATTGTACCCCCAAATTATTAGGCAAAAATGACAAGGAAGAGATTTTACGCTATTTCCGAACCATATGGGTTTTGATGCTTATTTTTCAAACCACAGGTGAGTTCTATGCTATTTACCCATTAGTTCAAATATAATTGTTGTTGATAATTAAATAAACATGAAGAGAATATTGGAATTGTGCTTTATATTTCATTATCCTTGTAATTAGGGGCGTAATTAGAAGTTTTGATAGTGTAGGACTTAAGAGTAATTATACCTTAAATATAAGTATAAATATGATGTACACTATCAAAGTTAATAAGAGTTTTCATTATTCATAAAATAATAAGTTTCGAATTCATATTTTAAACGAGAGATCACGCTCGAGAAACTTGGAAACATCTAACAACCTCTCAAGATCTTCAAAGCGGATATTCGACCGATCGTATATCGTAAGATTTCTTACTCGAATACCAAGAATTCGTGCTTAGATTGTTTGTTGATTGATGAATCAGGACCTAACAATTGGTATCAGAGCAAATCGTGATTGATTTTCGACAGAATTCGCAATTTTCAAATCAAAATAATATTCCAGATTTTTCGATCGAAAAACTCACGTGACTTATATTTTGATCAATATACTTAATTGTGCGAATTTTGTTATTGATTTTGCTGATTAAGTGATAGATTATATGTTAGGATTGATTTACGTACTAATTTCAATCGCTTAGAACGTAATAATAATTCAGATTTTTGATCTAGATTGATTTTTGCGTTTGCGATCAGGTTTTGAGTCCAATATGATTTTCTTAAATCTCGATATATTTTGCTATTAAACGTGGTTGATTCTGTATTTGATCAAATTTAGAACTGTTAAACGAGTGATTATCCGGAATTTCCGCGTCTAAATTGAACATTTCGATTGAATCTGGAATTTTCACTGTTACATTGAACTTAACTGTTCTTCGATCAAGTTCTTCGATCGAATAACTTGAATCGAAAAATATTTTTCGACCAAGTTTGCAGCCGAGAATTTTTCGACGACAAACACTATTTTCGAGTGTTTTACTCAAATTTAAGACTCGAAAAACATTATTTCAATAATTAGTTTTTCGGTTAATATATAAATATATTTTTCGAGCGAATAAATTTTTCGATCCAAAATTAGCCAAAACATATTTTCGATCGAAAAATATTCCATCGAAAAATTTTACAGTCAACAATTTGAGTCAAACATAAAAATAAAGTTTTTCGATCACTAGTAATTTTTCGATCACAAGTTATTCGATAAAAGTTTTTGTGATCAACATAGTTTTTCGACAAAATATTTTTCGATAAGATCATCTTTTCAACATTTTTTTTCGAAAAATATTCTTCGATAAACATATAACTAAATCCTTAAACGTTCGAAAAACTCTTTCAATTAAAAAGCTTAATATTTTTAAATCGAAAAACTTTAATGCTCGAAAAACAATTTCGACCACATCATTTAAAAGAAATCAAAAAAAATTGTGAACTTCAAAACTTACAAAAAATATTTGTCTCCGAACTATCAATTTTGATACTCAATATTTTCGATCAATAATTCAAATTTCTTTAACAAATCTTGAAGTATCAATTTTTCATTACCAAATATTTTCGAAAAAAAAAATATAACAATTTCTCTTTCACGAACGGATCATAGGTTCAAAAAGGAAATTGTTTAAGTACGAATCGAATATTTCTAACTAAGTTTTTCACTTGTGAAGCATTTTTCATTACTATTCCAAACCTTCACGAAGATCCTATCAATCAACAAAAATGGATGCTTACTCACTTGAAAATGATGTCCGCCCTCCAATTCTTCGAAGAGGGAGAATACACGGTATGGAGAAGCCGGTTCCTGAACTTATTGGAAACGAAAGATCAAGCCACAAATTTGATCGCGTCACTTCAAGAAGGTCCAGCTCAATTCTGGCTCATCCAAGAAGGAGATGCCACAAACAATCCTCCTATTCCTACAACTAGAAGACTTAAAGTTCCTGGTGAATATACTGAGGGGGAGCGTTTAAGAGCCAAAGCAGACTTAGGAGCCAAGACTTTCCTAATGCAAGGAATACCGAATGACATCTATATGCAAATAGATAGTCTATCGAGTGCAAAAGCCATGTGGGACGAGCTCCACAAGATGATGCAACGAACTGAAGTTGGAGTCAAAGCAAAAAGCAAATATCCTAACGGCTTATGACTCTTTCAAAGCCAAGACGGAGGAATCAGTTTATGAACTCTATCAAAGATATCTAACTCTTCTCAATGAAATGAGGAAGATAGATATATTCAAGACCAACATGGAGGTCAACATCAGATTTCTTTCTTCTCTTCAACCGGAGTGGAAGAAAATATCCATTCAAATTCGACAAAATAAGGATTTGGATGAAATGGATATCCACGCCGTCTTTGATAATCTCGCCCAACATGAAGAAGGAGAATCTAACTCGGACTCTGAACCTGATATGAAGGAGTTCAAGAAACAGTTAGTTCTCATTTCTAAAATGATGAGTAAAAACTTTTACAAAAAGAAATGCTCGTCTTCGGCCAATAGACTTCGGACATCTAGCTCCAAGCAAAGGGAAAAACCGACTGAGTCCTCAGAATCTAAAAGTGTCAAAGAACCACAAAAATGCTATAATTGTGGAAAGGTATGACACTTCTCTAGAGAATGCAAACTACCCAAGAAAAAGGATGCCAACTACTACTCCAAAAAATTCCAACTCACTAAACAGAAAGAGGCTGGAGTAGCACTGATGGCAGAACAAGAGCATTGGCTGGAAGATACCACAGATTCTGAAGACGAAAATCTTGCACTAATGACATACCTCGACGATGCTTCAAATGATGACCCATCCAGGAGGTCTGATGACGACGATGACAAAGCATCCTCTTCGTCACAAGAGGTACAATTGTCTAAATCCACATTATCAAACATGTTAGAATCGTTACAATTTAAGTACACTAACATGAAAATTGAGCGGAAACGAACAAAGGATTTAGAAGAGAAACTAGCTCTTAGCGAAAGCAATTTCCAAAAGCAATTAGATAAGAAAATTCATCTCGAAATTCTCTTATCTAACGCTAGGGAAAAAATCTCTAGTCTTGAATTAACCATAACTACCTCTGAGATAAAAATTACTGACCTTAATACGATTCTTATCGATTGTCAGAGAGACTTAGAAATTTCTAAAAATAATTTCAAAGAAATTTCTGACGAAGTAAGAAACTTTATTCAAGGATTAAAATTAGATGATCTTCTAATAAAAATGGGTCAAACGGATCAAACTATATTTCTAAATCAACCTCTTGATACAGAATTTTATAATCCTAAAGAGGGCTTAGGTTTTAACAATCCCTGTAACTTAAAAAAGGTCAATGTTAGACAATTATACAATATCAAGTATATGTGATTAGGTTTAACTTCTCTAATGGCATTTACTAATTCTTCCGAAAAAAATGCTTTAGAAGAATCTAAACGACAAGCCACTGATAGGACTAACATTCCTTTTGACTACACCGACTTGAATTATAGGTACAAGACACGAGATCTCAACTTGTCTAGTGATTATATTTCATTATATCCCCTAGAAGATTTTTCTAAAAATAAGGAACAAAATATTGATCATTCTCAAAATTCTAATTTCTGTTTTATTCCAGCTATTATTAGAAAAATAGCTGATTTAAACGCTTCCTTGGAACGGAAAGAAAGAATTTCAAAGCTGAAAAGTATGAACTTTTATTGGAGATTTCCAATCTCAAAACTTCCTCTATTTTAAAAACTTGTCCCAATCTTATTTTGAAAGAAAAATCTTTAATAAAAGACAAGATTAAAACTAAGAAAAACTCTCATTATTTTTCAAAATATTTCAAAAGAAGGTAAATCTTCTTTAGAAATTGTAAAGAGAGAAAATGAATCCTTAAATGCTTAAAAAGGAAAAAGATTTTTACTAACTCTTTTTCTACTCCATCCACAGGTAGAGTAGTAAAAGAGGTGAAACATGTTAAGGAAAGAGTGCCTAGAATAAATTTTCAGAAGAAAAATGATTTGTTATCTATTTCTTCTATGTCAAAAACTATGGACACTCGTACGAAGACAGCTATTTCTAGTATTGTTTATTCAAATTATGTTTTAAAGCCTATTATTTTTTAAAGCACAAACTTTGAAATTGGCTCTACTTCTAAAAACATTCATCATTCTAAAACAAATGCAAGTCTTAAGTCTCGTCAAAAACAAGAACCATCTATTAAGACATCTTATAGCTCCATGCATTGTTCTCACCTAAGGTATCCAGTACACGTACATTCAGCTAAACACCTTAGGAGACTAGCTAGAGAAAAGATTTTCTCCAGCAATAAGACAAATCAGACATTTGTTCATACTGAAATTAACCTCCCATGTAAGGTTCAACCACAATGGATCCCTAAGTCATCACCTAGGCAAACTCAAGTCAATCAGGCTAAATTGTCTAAAGAGGTACTACTTAAACCAACTACTTCTAAGTTGGTTTGGCTACCTAAGCATTCTCATAAGTTAGGAACCAAAGATAAACAAACCTTACTTATCAAATCTGCTAATCCGAGAGGATCCATTCAAAAGTGGGTACCTAAGTCTCTCTAATTTCTGTGTATGCAGATCCATCATGTGTGGTATTTAGTTCTGGTTGCTCCACACACATGACGGGAAAACAAGAATTGTTGAGCAACTACCAAGACTGCTACAATGGCAAAGTACGATTTGGCAACAATGACTCAGCTCTCATACTCGGATTTGGAGACATTTTACTGCCAAATTTGACGATTAAAGATGTCTCGTCACAAACTCAGTGTTAAAAAGTTGGTCAACGGTATGCTAACAATTTCATCTAACCAAGAGCATCACTGTTCGGCTTGTCAAATGGGAAAAATGAAGCGAGCATCACACAAAGTCAAGCAAGTTGCTTCTACATCTCGACCCTTAGAGTTACTTCACATGGATCTTTGCGGACCAATTCGTACACAAAGCATCAACGGTCGTAAATATGTGTTAGTAATAGTCGACGATTATTCTTGCTACACATGGACAAGATATCTCCGAACTAAGGATGTGACTGGAAACTTGATAATAAGCTTTGTGAATACAACTCAGAATCTCCTGCAAAAGAAAATCCAAGTAATCAGAACGGACAACGGGACAGAATTCAAGAATCAGCGTCTCAGCAACTTTTATCAATCACTTGGAATTATTCAACAATTCTCAGCCGCAAAAACGCCACAACAAAATGGTGTCGTAGAAAAAAAGAACCGGACTCTAGTTGAAGCTGCAAGAACTATGCTCATTTACTCCGGTCTTCCTCACTTTCTATAGGCTGAAGCAGTGAGTACAACATGTTTTACTCAAAATAGGACAATTATTCACTAACGCTTCGAGAAAACGCCATATGAGCTAATTAATACACGAATTCCGAATATCTCATTCTTCAAAGTATTTGGTTGCAAGTGTTTTTTGGCCAACGATCGGGTCAATGCTGATCCCATTGGAGATGCTCCGTTTAGCTGATCCAACTAAAGAGGCCTACCAAAATTACTGCCAGAACAACTCCATCACGGAGGCGATGGTACGTGCCATGTATCCAGCCCCGGCACCTTCTCAAAGGGAATAATTGGGGACATCAACAGAGCCCGAATTCACGCCTCAGAAGATTGAACCCGAAGGTGTCCCACAAGATATCTCTCCTGAGGCAACCAACTCCGATGAAGCACCCACAACGAAGGGGCCCTCGCCGACAACAAATCTCGGCCCTGTCTGTAGTGCCTTCACCCATACAAGCTTCGGAGCGAACATTTCCATCACCGGGTGATCAGCCCACTGAACAGATTCAAATTGAATCTTTCTCAACACCCATAGAGGTGTTACCTATCGTATCATCTCAAGGATTGGGTGGAAGCCCTATTGGGCCCCCGATATCTTCGGAGCCAACAATAGGCCAACCCTCTGAAGTGGTGACTTCAGGGTTGATAACGGATGTCCTTGGACGTACCGGACCCTCAAGATCTACTATAGGCGGCATATCGGAAATCTACTCCGATGTTGTGACAGTGGAGCGCCTCCCTGGCCCCACTCTACCAATGTTCGTGACGGAGCACAGACTACAAGAAGCACTCTCCTCAGCCCTATCTTCACTAGAAGATCGTCTGATGGACCGAATGTTCCATGCTCTCGAGACTTCCCGAAGAGACACCGGGAAAACACCAGTCTCAGAAGCTGCTCCCACCGACACACAAACCACACCCGTCTCCTCACCACTTCGTACCACCACTCTACACACCACACTACAACCAATCCTCACCACCCCAACTCCCTCACCCTCACTTATCAACCCATACACCATTCCGATCACTCAGCTTCACGATATCCTCATCTCGCGCCTTCTCGCACTAGAGACAAGAACTCCCGCAGAAGAAAGTCTCTACAAAAGATTAATACATGAACCAGAGCCGCCAGCACAAACAACGTGCCGTGAAGAAAGCTCCCACCCCAAACGTAGACATGACGATTCAGATGATCCGGATCGTCATGAGGGGGAGAAACGGCAACGAACAATAAGGAGCGGCCGTTGATTGAGTCAGACAAACTCAAGAAGCTGGAGGATCGTCCTCACACCCACCAACCACACAACCTCAAACCCGCCAACAAACAACCACACCTCCCACCATATCCCAAACATTAACCCTCTCTCCTACAAATCCAAATCATATCCCAACCTCAAACCTTCCCCAAGTTTATCAAGAAGCAGTTGCCTACGATCCACATCTGATCGTAGATGACTACATACTAAACGAGAAGTGGACGATGGAATGGGAACCAGAGGAAGCTGCTCAAGCTCGACTCTCCAACGTCAGATACTTCCTACAACAAGCTTCAGTGGACTTGGTACTGCTTGAAGAAGAAGAACTTCAAGAAGGTGAGAACTACAGTTCTGCCCTCCCAGAGCTACCCGAAATGATAAGGCTCATAGTCACTCTCCTCCCCGTCTATCAAAAGGGACAGTTAGAGTTGAGACGCCATAGGAGAATGTCAGAATTGAAGTCCCCTTCATTGAAGACATAAGAAAGCAGATTTTGAGGGCTCCAAACAAGATCAAGAAGCTCAACGAACTTAATTTGAGGGGCATCTCAAACTGGGAAGATAGGAAGAAAATGGAGCTTATCTTCATGCTCAACTATCTCGGACCCGATCGTAGTGGCATTCCAGCTGATCAACTGAAGGAAAACTTCAAGAACAAGCCACCGATTCTCCAACTCATCGGACTGTCTCATACGATTGGAAGATATCCAACTCCTATCTACATAATTGAGCGAGCGGACAACAACCGCACTCGAGAAGAGATAGATGAAAGCTATCTCTCATTCCTTCAACCGGATGAAGTCTACCAAATATATCAAATGTATAAGAGAAAGTACAAGACACATCCTGGATATATCAAGACTGAAGGACTCGAGGGGCTGAAAAGATTCATGGTGCGGCAGATCAAATACCACACCGCACACGACCTTCAAATTGCAATAGAGAACAACATGAAGAAGGTCAACATGGAATCTCCGCTTATGAAGGGCTTCCCACTCAACAACTTTCCCGAGAACTACATTTTCAAGACCCCTAGCCTCGCCATAACCTATCTAAATCCAGTCATTGGAAAGACAAGGGTTGTGATGAAGCCAGAAGTTCATAAATTCTGCGACGGGACGCTTAAGTTGGTGAGGAAGAACATTCAGAAGAGATTGAGAGAGATCACCGAAGAGACAATCTTCGAAGATCTTTCTGGCCCCTCCTGAATGAGCTTCTAGATGCCATAAATGAAAGATTGGAGTTGAGGAATGCTATTCGACGCTACGAGACAGCATTGGGATTGAGGAAGTCTTTTTACGCCCGACAATGATAAAAGGAGCTGAAACGAAGACAAGCACAAAGGGGGAGATTGAAGAGAATATTATAATTGTGCTTTATTATTTCATTATCTTTGTAATTAGGGGCGTAATTAGAAGTTTTGCTAGTGTAGGACTTAAGAGTAATTATACCTTAAATATAGGTATAAATATGATGTACACTATCAAAGTTAATAAGAGTTTTCATTATTCAGAAAATAATAAGTTTCGAATTCATATTTTAAACGAGAGATCACGCTCGAGAAACTTGAAAACATCTAACAACCTCTCAAGATCTTCAAAGCGGATATTCGACCGATCGTATATCGTAAGATTTCTTACTCGAATACCGAAAATTCGTGCTTAGCTTGTTTGTTGATTGATGAATCAGGACCTAACAAAACACTTATGCATATGTCGAGGAATTGGTGTTCATCCCGGATGGAACCTACTCCAACAAGCAAATCTTTGGTGATGGAGATGCAAATCTTAGGAGCCCTCATGTGGTGCTTGTTTGTCCCGACTCTTTATGTCTTCTTCGTCCGCTTCACCAAGGCATCTCAAGCAGATTCAGAAAGCAGAAGAATTCTTATTACACCCTTAATTTATGTTGAGGGTGCGGGATATCCCCTAAAAGGATATGAAAATAGCTAAGTTAAAAGTAAACCAGAAATGTTGTCCCTAATGTTGAACCAGCACTTAGGATCAGAAAGTTTTAGCACAGCGGAAAGTTTCAAAACTTAGCAGTAAAAATGATGGAGACACAGTTTAAAATATACAATAAATTAAATAACTTGCTGCACGCCTTCAGGGCAAAATTCCACTACAAAGATTGGATTACAAAAAGTCGAACTATCGAAAGATAGTAAAAACAACCTAGTAAAGAATCTAGCGACTCTTTTAAACGTCACACAGATAACCTACGATCTATGCAAAGGTAAAACACTAGGTAAAGAACCGTTTGACGAATATATGGTGAGAGCTCTCTCGTTTTCGTTTTCTTCTCGTTCGCCACACGTTACGTGATCGGTATCAGAGTCTTCTATTTATACTCTTCATAGCTTCGACTCCAATCATCTCCACGCTCTCCATGATGTCCATGACTTCACGTTTGAGAATGTGTCTCGACTTATTCAGCCACGAACTCCATAACTCCTATTTTTAGTAAGCACTTTGTAGCCGTTGAGTAGTGCTCCTATTTTTAGTATCCACTTCACTTCCCTCTTGTTTGAAGAAGTCCAGCTCGTAGGTAACCTCTGCACACATTTAAAAAAAGCCGCAATAACAGGAGAAACGAGTTTTGGGTTTGAAAGACAAAATTAAGGTTGGACCAAGTCTGAGTCAATCGATGTTGACTCAAATGTTGAGTCCATATTGTCAATGTCAACAATGCCAACATTAACAATCTCTCCATTTTTGTCTTTCTTCCCAAAACCAGTGCAGAGATACATCCATAGAAGTTCCGATCAATAGAACCTCAAATCCTTAGAACCCCCCCTGAAAGCATTAAGTAACTTAGAACAACAAATGGATCAAAATAGTAAACGTTAGTACATAGCCATTTAGAGGTCTTTAGTCACATCTGCAAAAACAAAAAAATCACACACAAAACAAAATATAGAAGTCTGCATGCAAAAAACAGGAAATAAGCCAAGCAATAAGAAAGCTAAACTTGAAGACTGAATAAAGTCATCTGAAGCAGCATCCTTTTGCTTCATCTTCCTTATCCGTTCCATCTCCGGTTCCTGTTGTTGCAGCTTCTTCTTCTCCTTGACCAGCAACAACTTCCGCTCCTTCTTGATCAGCTCCAGCTCCCCCTGTATTTGATCCTCCAGCTCCAGCATCCATGTCAGCTTCGCGGTCAGCTCCCTCCTCTGCACCAGCTCCATCTCTCCTTTTTTGGGAAGAGAGCAATTCCCGAAGAACTTCTCTATGAGAGATCAGAAAAGCAATAGTGTCGTCCAGACACTTGATCTCCTTCTCTAGGTGTGATGTTGATGATGATGTTGAACCAAGATTAGGTTCAACATTTTGAGCTCCGTTCCAGGGCAGATCGATCACTTTGTTGTGCCCCGTAACATGGTTAGCTGAAATGGTGAAAGGAATTTTCTTGTGCTCCACATAGTCTCTTCTCGGCGGCTTGAACCCTCTATGTATCAGCACAGACAAGGTGACGGAGGGGAAGGGTAGAATGACTTTTCCAACTCTTTCGGCTTGATAAGCTATCTGGTTGAGAATATACTCTTCCCAATTGATAGGGAGTTTATGACTCAAAGCATACAAGCGTTGCGCCATCGGTTCCGTCACTCTACTATCGTTTGTCGTAGACAACCAATTGAATATAGCAATTTTGAAAAGCACCGAGTAGAGTGAGGTCAAATAAGTGGCGGAAACGTTTTTCTCCCACTTGGTAATCCTATCCCCGGTAATGAAAGTAACAACCTCCTCTATGTTACTATCACTAAAATGGTCTACCTCTTGGATTTCTAGGAGTTCGTTTATAAGCCGGGAAGAAAATTCGTAAAGATTATTACGCAAGAAAATCCTACCATATTTAATAGAATCGGGCTCATTCAAGTAGGGAGAGAGATTGTGTATACCTCATGGACCACATTGTCAGAATAGGTCCCCATACTCCTAACCGCCTTCCTCAAATGCCTGGATTCAAGGAATTGAAGCACACCGTACTTCCTAAAGTTGTTGACATCAGGAAAATATAGAGAAGATAGGTAATTCGATACTATGAGACATGTACACAAGCATATATATAGGCACATGATATATTTGCATTATATATTTTATTGCATATGATATGTCAATTGCTTGCTTTCTATTGGATAGGCATGGAGCCAATTCTTGGTTCTAAAATTTGGAATGAAACAATAAATAACGTTTGATTCATAAGAGATTGTTGTCATACATTTTGGTTAATTCGAATTATATTATGGTTTGATATGCCCATTTATTATTACGATCATCAGTTCAA
This sequence comes from Linderniella brevidens, assembly GCA_004919715.1. Lineage (NCBI taxonomy): Eukaryota > Viridiplantae > Streptophyta > Magnoliopsida > Lamiales > Linderniaceae > Linderniella > Linderniella brevidens. Next base: position 6,213,475 of record SWDC01000148.1, read on the forward strand.
TGATGATGATCCTCGATGATCAATTAACAAGGATTTTGTCATTAGTTTTAATGAGCTATGAGTGCTTCATGCAATCTTTGATAAATGATTTATTTTTATTTTTTTTAACCTAAGTTGCAAAGAAAATATAATATGCTTTAATGAGGTAGAGATATGCAATCAATGGTTTAAAAAATAAATCTCAAAAAATTATAAAATAGCTTATACGGAGTAAAGTAAGAGACAAAAGTTATTAAAATACTTGATCTGCATTAAATTAATCTCCTACTAAAAGAATTCATAAATAGTTGAATTCTTATGTTCTTTTTTAAATCATATTGTTTAAAACATTATAAGATAGAATACATAAACTAAAAGATGACTACAACAATTCAGAAAAAAGGCCTAAATTTTATTGCTAGAGAATTCATTCAAAAATTTTACGTCAGACAATTATTATCTAATGAAAATTTTCTGATAATTATACATTACATAACGAAAATTAAAATCCCCCAAACCCAAAAGTTTTAAAGTCAGACAATTATTATCTACACTCTCCATGTTCAATTTTTATAATCACATTCGACAAAAAATAACACTAGCGTAATTATATTTTATTTTATATTTTGTTCCTTAAGATAAACTATATTTTATTTTCATTTTAAGATAAGTGTAGTACAACCAAAGTCAAAAGATTGGAATATTTCCACAATTTGTTTACGTTTGAACTCACTTTTATATGCAAATATTCATTTTCTTTCTTTTCTACAGTTTCCAACATGATATCCATCATACCAATCTGCTTTAAAGCTTAATAATTTTTTTTTAAAACATCGGAGAAAATATATAATGCATCTTTAGTTATGAGTTTGTTCCTCTTTCAGTAAAACATTGATTCTTGTAAAGCCTTTAATTTTATTTGTGATACACGATATAGCAATAAACAACGGTTTATTCCATTTAGACATGAATAAGATATTTCTTGTTTCTTAGAATCGTATTAGTCGTTGCACAATTTGCAAGACACAGTTCTCCATTACACATGATGATATCTATTATATGAATATCCTTAATATATATAAAAAATTATTAATAAATATTACTGTAAAAAGACAATATAATTATTTATATATATAAAGATGAAACAATAATGAATAAATAATGCAATAAAAAATTTATACCGAAGGAACAATTTTTTTTATCTGGACGTTTACGAACATCCACAATATCCAGATAAGTATTTTATCCGAGCCAGCACTAATTTTCCGAAATACGACGATCTTGAGCAAATTTTCTTACAACTTCACTTTACTTTCAATAGCTTTTTATAAAGATCAAAACGAAATCAAATAATAACAATGATATAGTAGTTGTGGAAATGATCTTTATGTTGCTCTACATCATTTTCATTTATTTCCACTTTGGGGAAAATTTTACTAACCATTATAGTAAATTCGATAACAATATTCGTAATATTTATATCTATGCATTTACTTCAGGGAATGCAATATAATCATTTATACGAAATTATGTATTTCTTTGCACTATAAGTAGATCGGATTATTTTGTAACGACATTTATTATATCCTATGAATTGAATGTGGTGATTGTTTTATTAGGTATTAATGTACTCATAAATCACAAAGAAGCATAAAATAATCGAGAGTCAAAAATATAACTTTCACTAGATTCAATATATTAATATAAAACCCTAGGTACCGTCTTCCAAGAAAAGTCTCACAGAGAAAAAATACTTGTTTGCCGTCGGCGGCCAGAATTCAATTACTAGCATGATCTCTAGAGGATCTATTTAGAGCATCTACCATCTTTTTTAATCTCCGTCTCAGTTTTCTTGTTTTTTAATTTTATACTTCTTTAGAAAGATCTCTTCTCTAGTATGAGAGTTGTCTCTATCATATGAGAGGTTCTCCTCTCGTATCAGAGTTTTTATTCTCTCGTATGAGAGTATTTCTCTCTTGAATAAAATGCTACTATGTACTTCTATATAAATCGGAGGAATGGACATCATGCTAATATTGGTGATTAACGCAATGGAGATACTGCCAAAAGTGTTTGACGAAGAGATTGATAGTGATTTATATCTTTCTTGTTGTTCTTTCGTATTCTTCATCAATTCTGCTTATTGTTCCATTGTAAAATTTTGTCCAATTGATATTATGGAATGAAATTATCATTAATATAATATTAATATCATAAAAAAATTGAAAGCAAAATTCCAAGTATTGTCCTTATGATAAATTTCTTTTTAAGAACGATATCTACATCCAGATAAATGTCTCCATAACTATAATCATAACCAACATATCAATCATCAAATATAGCAATATTTCTATCACAAAATTTAAAGTATATTATCATGAGAAAATCGTATCGTTGCATTTATAGAAAATAATTGTTAATCACTTTCATTTTTAGTCTTTGTAAAAACATAATCCACTTCGCGGTAATTATCATTGTGTACACAATCAGAATCGGGAGATCTATCTTAGACGGGATGCATTAATTTGATATTAATTTGACACAATCATTAATCGGGAGATCACATACCCAGACTGTAAGATGTTAGTGATGCAAGCTTCTAACATTTACTTATGGTGTAATGATATTTCATTAATTTGAATTTTAACTCACATTTGATTTCCCGTCTGAGGAATCTTCAATAATGCATCCGGATGGGAATTTCCAGGATCGGACAGGAGCAGCCTTGTGATTGTGTACACAATGATAATTACCGCGAAGTGGATTATGTTTTTACAATGACTAAAAATGAAAGTGATTAACAATTATTTTCTATAAATGCAACAATACGATTTTCTCATGAAAATATACTTTAAATTTTGTGATAGAAATATATCGCTATATTTGATGTTTGATATGTTGGTTATGATTATATTTATGGAGACATTTATCTGGATGTAGATATGGTTCTTAATAAGAAATTTATCATAAGGACAATAATTGGAAAATTTCGTTCAATTTTTTTATGATATTAATATTATATTAACGATAATCATTCCATAATATCAATTGGACAAAATTTTACAATGGAACAATAAGCAAAATTGATGAAGAATATGAAAGAACGACAAGAAAGACAGAAATCACTCTTTGCAATCTCTCCGTCAAACACTTTTTGCAGTATCTCCATTGCATGAATCACCAATCTTAGCATGATGTCCATTACTCAGATTTATGCAGAAGAACACTCTTACTCAAGAGAGAAATACTCTCATACGAGAGAAAAAAAAACTCTGATACGAGAGGAGAACCTCTCATACGAGAGAAGACAACTCTCATACTAGAGAAGAGAACTCTCAAAAAAAAATATAAAAATGAATAAAAAGAAAATTGACACGGAGATTAAAAAAGATGGTAGATGCATAAAATTGATCCGCTAGCGTTCCTGAAGAAACGTAGAAATTGTGCTTTGTTTATTAGTTATCCTTGTAATTAGGGGCGTAACTTGTATTTTTGTTAATGTAGGACTAGTTAGTAAATATACCATGTATAGAGGTATATATACAATGTACACAACAAAAATCAATACACAAGAATTGCAGAAAATTCACAAAGCAAAGAAATTACATACTAGAGAGAAATACAATCGAGAACTTTCTCACTCTAAACATTTTCTCTCTCCCGATCTTCATCCGAGATATTCGACCGAAGGTAACTTTCGAGAATTCATATTCGAATATCTTGAATTCATGCTTAGATCGATCGTTAGTTGATTAATTAGGACCTAACAATTGGTATCAGAGCTGACCGTGATCGTTTTTGGATTGAATTCGCTGTCTTATCAAAATTATTTTCCAGATTTTTCGACCGAAAAACACGCGCGAAATGATATTTGATCTAGGTGCTTAATTTTGCGAATTTTATTGATGATCATGCTGCTAAAGTGATAGATTATATGTTAGAAATGAATTACGTACTTATTTCAATCGCTTAGAACATCGGATTATTTCAGATTTTCGATTTCGGTCGATTTTAGTGTTTGCTATTGATATTTAAATACGGTTTGATTTTCTTCATAGTCGATATATTTTGCGGTAAAACATGGCTAATCTTGTGTTTGTTCATATTCAGAACTCATATTCGAGTGATTATCCAGAATCTCAGCGTCTAATTTGAGTTTTTCAGTTGAATCTGAATTTTTACTGTTCCATTGAACTCGAGTTGTGTGCTTTGATCGTTTTTCGATCGAAAAACTTGGCGCTAAAATATTTTTTGAATAAGTTTACTGGAGAAAAGTTTTTCGATACTCATACTGTTTTCGAGAGTTTCACTCAAATGTAAGACTCGAAAATTTTTATTTTCTATAAATATTTTTTCGATTAACAGATAAATATCTTTTTGGAGCGTAACTAAGCGTAAAGTTTTTCGACGAATACTGTTTTCCCTAGATAAATATCTAATTTTGACACGAAAAACTTGTTTTACTATTACAAGTTTTTCGATCATCTAAATTTTCGAGTCAAAATTTAGCGAAAACATATTTCGATCGAATATTTCACACTCGAAAAACTTAAAGTCAACAAATTGAGTCAAACTTAACAATTCGATCACTTTTAATTTTTCGATAAAAGTTTTTGAGATCGACAAAATTATTCGATAAACTATTTTTCGATAGGATATTTTTGCACAACTTCTTCGTTCGAAAAATAATTTTCGATAAACATACCTCAAAAACTTATACTATCGAAAATCTTTTTCTATTATAAGTATCGAAATTTTTCAAATCGAAAAATCTTACTGCTCGAAAAATTTTTGAAATACTGAAATTTCAAACAAACACACATTTTACACTGATCTGAATTTTTTTTTAAGGAATCAAAATCGTAATTTTCAAAACTTTCGAAAAATATTTTTCTTCAACTAATCATTTTCGATACTCAAATTTCAATCAAAATCATAAATTCAAAATTCTTTGGCAAAATTTTGAAGTATCAATTTTTATACTAAATATTTTTCGTACTCAAAAGCAATTTCTTTTTGAACAAAAAAAAAATAGGTCCGAAAAGGAAATTGCTTAAAGTACGAACCAAACATTACTAACAAGTTTGTCACTTGTGAAGCACTTTTACCAACTCAACTCCAAACTTTCACGAGATCCTACAAATCAAGTACTACAATGGATGCTTACTCACTTGGAAATGATTTCCGCCCTCCAATTCTACGAAGAGGCGAATACACAGTATGGAGAAGCCGATTCATGAACTTCTTGGAAACAAAAGATCAAGCTACAAATTTGATAGCTTCTCTTCAAGAAGGACCCGCTCAATTTTGGCTTATCGAAGAAGGCGATGTCAAAAATAATCCTCTCATTCCTGCCACTAGAAGACTCAAAATTCCTAGTGATACACTAAGGGGTGAGATGAAGAGCTAAAGCAGATCTCGGAGCTAAAACTTTCCTGATGCAAGGCATCCCGAATGACATCTATATGCAAATAGATAGTCTATCAAGTGCTAAGGCTATGTGGGACGAACTCTACAAAATAATGCAACGGACCGAAGTCGGAGTCAAGGCTAAGAAAGCGAACATACTCAGCTTACGACTCATTCAAAGATAAGACGGAGGAAAATTTTTACGAACTCTATCAACGCTATTTGACTCTTCTAAACGAGATGAGGAAAATATAAATTTTCAAGACAAATATGGAGATAAATATTCGATTTCTTTCTTCTCTTCAACCGGAGTGGAAGAAAATATCCATGCAAATCCGTCAAAACAAAGATTTGGACGAACTGGATATTCACGCCGTATTTGACAATCTCGCTCAACACGAGGAAGATATTAGCGAGATACAGAAAGAACAAAGGGCAAACAGATCGAAGACTCAATAGCTCTAGTTTCGGAAAGAAAAACTAGTCGATCTCGTAAAGATAAAAGCATCAAATTGCCGAGTACTTCCGAAGATGAAGACGAATCAGAATCGGATTCGGAGCCCGATGTGAAGAGTTCAAGAAACAATTGGCTCTCATTACTAAAATGATGAGCAAAAAGTTCTATAAAAAGAAATCCTACTCCTCGGCTAATAGACTTCGGACCTCAAACTCTAAGCACAAGGAAAGACCGGCCGAGTCGTCAGAATCCAAGAACGCCAAAGAGCCACAAAAATGCTACAATTGTGGCAAGATAGGGCACTTTGCCAGAGAATGCAATATTCCGAAGAAGAAAGACGTCAACTACTACTCCAAAAAATTTCAACTAACTAAACAAAAAGAAGCTGGAGTAGCTCTAATGGCCGAACAAGAGCACTGGCTAGAAGACACAACTGATTCTGACAACGACAATCTAGCTCTCATGGCATTTCTTGACGATGCCTCAGACGAAAGCTCAACGAGGAGGTCCGTTGACGAAGATAAAGAATCAACCTCACCTCAAGAGGTAGATACACTTGAATCTACATTATTAATCATGTTAGAATCTTTACAAATTAAATATGCGAACATGAAAAATGAGCGGAAAAGTACAAAAGAGTTAGAGGAGAGACTAACACTTAGCGAAAATAATTTCCAAAAGCAATTAGATAAACAATTCACTTAGAAATTCTATTATATAATGCTAAGGAAACCATAACTAGTCTAGAATCTAGGTTAACTACTTCTGAGAAAAAATTAAACGACCTTAGTAAAACTCTTAGCGATACTCAGAGAGATTTAGAAATTTCGAGAAATAATTATAAGGAAATCTCTGACGAACGTAAGAAGCTTTACTCTATGATTAAGACTTTAGACGATCTTCTAACAAAAAGGGGACAAACTGATGAAACTATTTTTCTAAATCAACCTCATGATATAGAATTTTATAATTCTGTTGAAGGCTTATGTTTTAACAATCCTTGTAACTTGAAAGAGGTAAATGTAAAACAATTATATGATATCAAGTATACGGGTTTAGGATTAACTTCTTTAATGACTTTTACTAACTCTTCCTAAATAAATGCTTTAGAAGAATCCAAAAGAAATGCCACAACTGGGACGAAAATTCCCTTTGATTACACTGAGTTGAATAATAATTACAAGACACGGGAAATAAACTTGTCTAGTGACTATAATTCATATATCATTTAGAAGATCTTACTAAAGTTGAGGAAGAAAATAATGATCATTCTAAAAATTCTACTTTCTGTTATATTCCTGCTATTATTAAGAAAATAGCTTATTTGAATTCATCCCTAGAAACTGAAAGAAAGAATTTTGAAGCAGAAAAGAATGTGCTTTTATTGGAGATTTCTATTCTAAAAAATTCCTCAAATTTGATTAAAATTTTAAAATCTTGTCCTGATTCAATTTTGAAAGACAAATCTTTAATCAAGGACAAGACCAAATTCAAGAAAACACCTCCCATTACTTTACAAAATTTTTCAAAAGAAGAAAAATTTTCTTTAAAATTTTCTTTAAAAATAGTCTTTAAATGCTTCAAAAGCAAAAAAGATTTTTACTAATTCCTTTTCTACTCCATCCACATGTAGAGTAGTTAAAGACATGAAGCATGCAAAGTATAGAGTGTCTAATATAGAATTTAAGAAGATAAATGATAGAAATGACTTATTTTCTATATTTTCTTCTGTATCAAAAACTAAAGACACTCGTAAAAAGCGAGTCGTTTCTAATTTTCACGTTGTTGCTTCAACTTATGCTTTAATGTCTATTAATTTTGAAAGCACAAATTTTGAAATCGGCTCCACTTCTAAAAACAAAATCCATCATTCTAAGACAAATGCAAGTGTTAAGCTTATAGCTCGATTCACTTTTGCCCTCATCTAAGGTACCCAGTCCAAGTACACTCGGCTAAACACTTTAGGAGACTAGCTAGAGAAAATATTTTCTCATGCACTAAGACTGATAAGACATTTGTCCGAGCTGAAATTAATCTACCATGTAAGGTTCACCCTCAATGGGTTTTCAAGACACCATCTAGCCAACGCAAGCCAACAAGGCCAAGTTGCCTAAAGAGATACCACACCAACTACTTCAAAGTTGGTTTGGGTACCTAAGAAAACAATGGTTTAGGAACCAAAAATGAACAAATTTTACCTAATAAATCTGCTAATAGAGGACCCATTAATAAGTGGGTACCTAAGTCTCTCTAAAACCTTTCTATGCAGATCCATCATGTGTGGTATCTAGATTCCGGTTGCTCCACACACATGGCGGGAAATCAAGAACTGTTGAGCAACTATCAAGACTGATACAACGGAAAAGTCAGATTCGGCAACAACGATTCAGCTCCAATACTAGGCTTTGGAGATATCCTTATGAAGAATCTGACAATCAAAGATGTCTCTTACGTCCAAGGTCTTAAACACAACCTGTTCAGCATAGGACAATTATGCGATAAAGGGTTTCAAGTGGTGTTTCTAGCTGATCAGTGCAGAATCTTAAATAGTCAGAATCAAGAAGTCCTTACAGGATCTCAAATATCTAATCTATACACCATCAATCTGACAACAGTACGACCTTCGACAGTTGTTTGCCTCATCTCACATACTACAATCAAGAGGAACAGCTTATGGCATCAACGTCTGTTTCAGCGAAATCTCAAAGCTCTTCACAAGCTCTTTGCCAAAAAGTTGGTCAACGGTCTACCAACTATTTCCCTACATCAAGAGCATCAATGTTCGACTTTTCAAATGGGAAAATGAAGCGAGAGTCACACAAACTCAAGCAAGTAGCTTCCACATCTCGACCATTGGAATTACTACACATGGACCTTTGTGGACCAATGCGTACACAAAGTATCAACGGTCGTAAGTATGTGCCAGTAATTGTCGACGATTATTCTCGTTGCACTTGGACAAGATTTCTCCGAACTAAAGATGAGACTGGAGACTTGATAATAAGTTTTATCAACTCTGAATCTCCTGCAAAAGAAGATCCAAGTAATTAGGACTGACAATGGGACTGAATTCAAGAATCATCGTCTCAACACTTACTATCAGTCACTTGGAATAATTCAACAATTTTTAGCCACTAAAACGCCTCAAAAAAATGGCGTCGTAGAACGAAAGAACCGGACTTTGGTTGAAGCTGCAAGAACAATGCTAATACATTCATGTCTCCCTCACTTTCTATTGGCTGAAGTAGTGAGTACAACTTGCTTTACGCAAAATCGGACGATTATTCACAAATGTTTTGAAAAGACGTCGTACGAGATAATAAATCAAAGGATTCCGAATATCTCTTTCTTCAAAGTTTTCTAAATCAAAGGACACCGTATGAGAGCATCGAAGTAAGTTCGACCCTAAAGCATTTGAAGCCGTCGTTGTTGGATATTCAACAACTTCAAAAGAAGACCGCGTCTATATCAAGTCTTCTCGTACAATTTTAGAAAGCTACAAAGTCACTTTTCAAGAGGTTACCGAATTGGCTTGTTAATAAAACAGTTCAAAACCCGGGCTTATAGGCGTGTTGGCACAGAGTCAACAAATTCCAACATCTATATCACTGTCAGAAGAAACAATTCCCGCCGATATAGAAGACTTAGATTCTCTTTTTGAACATTTTTATCGTAATGAATCTCAAGTGCCTGCTTCGTCCCATTCTATCCCAAGCAGCGCACCTTCCTCTTCTACAGTGGAAATTCCAATTGAGATTCCCAACCCTCAAACTCCAACAAATGTTCCAGATTCTCCAAATTCTGAATCATCATCTAGAGCTGCAGCTCCTACTAATGCTGGTGCGGAAATTCCTTCCAATTCAAATTCAGAAATGAATTTCCCTATTACGAATGATCAGCTTATCAGTTCAGGATGTCTCGACCTATATATCAACGATGGATCTACTTCGGTTCTTCCTCATGAACAAGTGGACTCGAGCTCATCCTGTCGATCAAATAATTGATGATCCTTCAAGTGGAGTACGCACTAGGACATCTACACAAAGCGGACTATTCACGTGTTTCTTAAGCCAAAACGAACCACTTAAGGTAGCCAAAGCTCTCAAAGACACGGATTGGTGATCGCAATGCAAGATGAACTCAACCAATTCCAGCGTCTACGAGTTTGGACTTTAGTTCCTCGACCGCATGGCAAAACAATTATACGAACTAAATGGATCTTCAAAAATAAGAAAAACGATCACGGTGAAATAATCAGGAACAAAGCACAACTAGTAGCCAGGGGTACAATCGACAAGAAGGCATCAACTACGACGAGACGTATGCCACTGTTGCTCATATCGAAGCTATTCGATTATTTTTGGCATACGCGGCTCATAACGAAATCAAAGTCTATCAAATGGACGTAAAAACGGCCTTTCTCAACAGCGTGTTAAAAGAAGAAGTTTACGTCGCTCAACCCGAAGGCTTCGTGCACGAAAATCATCCTGATTATGTTTATCGATTGGATAAAGCCCTCTACGGACTAAAACAAGCCCCTCGTGCTTGGTATGATGTTCTGAGCGAATTTATAGTAAAGTCCAACTTTATAAGAGGAACAATCGATACAACACTATTCATCAAAAAGCAAGGCAATGACTTGATGATCGTTCAAGTTTACGTCGATGACATTATTTTCGGCTCGACAAATGAACGACTATGTCAGAAATTTTGTGATCTGATGAAGACCAAATTCGAGATGAGATTAATGGGCTAACTCCAATTCTTTCTTGGATTACAAGTCAAGCAACTCGAAGATGGAATCTTCATCAGTCGAACCATGTATATCTGCTGAAGAGATTTAATCAAGACAAGAGCACACCTATGAATACTCCAATGTCAACAAACCGTAAATTGGATGCTGATCTTTCTGGCAAGGCAGTCTACATCACAACCTATCGGAGTATTATTGGATCTCTTCTCTACTTAACGTCAAGCTGACCCGACATAATGTTCGCCACTTGCCTCTGTGCTCGTTTTCAAGCTGACCCGAAGGAGTCCCACATGCACGCGGTCAGGCGAATTCTACGCTATCTCAAAGGAACTCCCAACTTAGTGTTATGGTATCCTAAAGACGCTGATTTTAGATTAATTGGCTATACTGATGCGGAATTCAAGTTGTCGAATGGACGAAAAAAGCATGTTTGGCGGAGCACAGTTTTTAGGCGATAAGTTGGTCTGCTGGTCCTCAAAGAAGCAGAATTGCGTGTCAACTTTGACGGCCAAGGCGGAGTACGTCGTGGCTGCCAGTTGTTGCTCACAAGTTATATGGATGCGGACGCAACTACGCGACTATGGGTTTGAATTTAATAACATTCCCATTTATAGTGATTTTCAAAGTGTTATTGCCATTACTTGCAATTCTGTTCATCACTCACGCACGAAACACATAGATATTCGCTATCATTTTATAAAAGATCGTGTAGAAAAAGACACTATAGATATGTATTTTGTTAAAACGGAGCTTCAACTTGCCGACTTATTCACTAAGGCATTGGATGAAAAACGATTCTAATTCCTTATTCTAAGCTAGGCATGTTGAATCTCAATCTTACTTGAAATGTGCTTCACATGCTCTATTATGTTTACATATGATATTCTACGTGCTTCTTGATGTTCCTTGCTATATCTTGCGTGATTTTATCTTTCAAATTTTTTATATATAAACATAAAGATAAATAATAATATAGTATATTTATAATAATAATAATAACATAAACTAAAATAAAAATGGGGGATGACGATAATTTTGTCTATTTTGATTTACTCACAAAAATATTTCTATGATATATGTCTAGTTCTTTGCTTAAAAATTCATGTGACATTCTTTTATCCAAGGAGCTTAGTTTGTTTCACTAGACACAAAGCCATATCATATATGTGAGAATATGAGCCTCAATATTTTTTTAAAAATTATCCTTGAGTGTGTCACACTTCAAATGATTGTCTCTTGATTTGTACTTCTTAGCCTCATTTTTGTTATGTGTTAGTTCGTCATGAAAATGATAAGGGCAAATTAGGAAATTCCTCACTTAGCCCAAATTCTCAATCCTTTACTTTTTCCTCTAGAAATCCCCTTTGAGCCTTCTCCAACATTCTTTTTCTTTTGACCCGATTAAGCCTTCAACCTTATTCATAAGTTTCGGTGTTGCTCAATCAAGAAAAAGATGGGGAGAAAAAGAGATGCACATGATGAACTTCTCCCGATCATTATAAAAGAGAAACATGGATCTCGCTGTGAACTTCTCCTAAATTATCTCGTATACTCCTATAAGAGAAGCACATCGAAGTGAACTTCTCCAACGATAATCTAGATCTCATATCGAGAAAACGAGAAGAGGAGCACGACCTTGGGTTCGAATTCCATAACTGTGAAACCTTCAAAAGGAACACGGTCTCGGCCCGAGAACAAAAGAAGATTCCATCTCTCAAAGCATCTTAAAGAAGAAGAAACTCATCTTGAGCAAGTGCAGAAGAAAGGAAAAGAAAAAGGAACAGAAATGAATTTCAAAAAGGGCCCCTGGAATTGAAGAATTTTTAAACTCACTAATCCCAAAAAATATCCTACCCTTTTAGTCAGAGCCTAAAAATAAGCCCTTTGATTCAAATTGATGGACTTTCACTTGGTAAGTTGATTAAATACTCTACGATAACAAATTAATTGATAAAATTTTGTCTTATTGACATGAGTGATATATCTACTACTTTCCATGATTAAAATAAATTGAGTGTTATGAGCGAACCTTGCGAGAGTTGTCGAAATGATTCATACTATGATCCTAGAATATTAGTTTAGTTACATGATTTGACGGCAAATTATTATTCTATATGTCATGTGAAGTTTTTGCGTGATAATGTTCAAAATGGAGAATCTGACCCCAAAACAAAATATTTTCGCACATTTTAAATTCATTAATACATGTATTGGTTCAAATTTAATAAAAAGAGAAATTTTTTGAAAAGGAAAAATTGTCATATACATGATTAGATGATCATGAATCTACGCTGAATTGATTAAATGCGTTATTTGTGCTCATATCGTAAATTTTCATATGCATAATTGTGTTAAATATGAGCTAAATTGCCGAAAAGTTAAACGTGCATTTGTTGAGGGGGAGTTTACATGAAAATTTGTTTTTATCTCCTAAATGATTTACTTGCAATCACGACTTCTAAAGTTTTTCTCTAAGTGTCACAGATTATTTCGAGCTCATATGAGGAGTCAAGTGTTGAATTTCATCACAATTGGGAGATAATTGCATTTATTACATAAATAAAGGGAGCTCTATCGGTTACCATCTTTTTGTTCCGAAAATAACGAATCGCGAGAGTTTTTTCTAAATCATTTGAAGATTCGACCATTTTGATTAAATGCATGATATTTGGATTCGCAATTGATTTATGGTCATTTTTTACCCAGAATTGTCATTCGCGTTTTTAAGAATTTACTGTTTGATTTCAAACTTTTTAGGTCGAAAATCGTCTTATCGCAAACAGTACCATCGAAGAACTTTATTTTCGTTTAGTTTTATTCGATCGCAAAACTCAGCGGCGAAAACCTTGAGTTTTCGTTAAGTTTTTATTCGATCGCAAAACTTAGCGTTCGAATAAATTTTCGCTCGAATAAAAACACGCCGCAAACAGTATTTTAGGTGCTAATTAATCAACTAATGATCGATCTAAGCATGAATTCTAGATAGTCGAATAAGAATTCTCGAGAGTTACCTTCGCTCGAATATTGAGTTTGAAGATCGGGAGAGAGAAACGATTAGAGAGTGGAAGTTTTCGATTGTATTTCTCTCTCTAGAATGTTAATTCAATGCTTTGTGTTTATTTTGTGATTGGCGCCAAAAGAAACACGTATATGCGTATTACGCCTTTATACTGTTTTTTGGAGAAACTTTTGTTCTTAATGAACCCAATGAGTTTGATTCAACACTTACTCATCCTTTATATTTAAATCTATGGAAAATGAAGTCAAAATATTATGCGTCATTTTTCTTTACTTGTTTGATATTAGTCTAGTTCGGATGAGAAGCCAATTGAGTTGATAAATCAATCTCTTCGGCTTGTCATAGCCTCGTCTATCTCATTTTCTTTAATTTAATATAATATAATTTTTAGTTAAGTAAATATCACACACATCACACATCTAGTAATAAAAGAAGTTCTTTGTACTGTGAGTGTTCTAGTTTGTGGCATGACTGATTATGACATGCTGGTTTAAAGTAACTTAAAATGTTAATACGTTTAAACATGCTTCCACAAACAAAAATGTGAGGTCTGCGTTGAGGCAAAAATGGTCAAAGCATCATTCTCCTCCGTGGAGAGAAGTAGTTTACTTGTAGAACTGATCCATACTGATATATGTGATCTGAAATTCGTGCAGACTAAAAGTGGGAGAAAGTATTTTATTACTTTAATTGACGACTGTACAAGATTCTATTACGTATATCTCCTAAGTGGCAAAGACGAAGCTCTTGATGTCTTTAAGAGATATAAGAGTGAAGTTGAGAATCAACTTTACTCAAAAATATAAATAATTAAGAGTAACAGAGGAGGAGAATACGTGGCTCCGTTCGATTGATTCTGCCGAGAACATGGCATTGTTCATCAGACTACTGCGTCGTATTCACGTAAATCAAACGGCATTGTCGAACGCAAAATAGATCTCTAAAGGAGATGATGAATGCGACGTTAATCAGTTCGGGGCTACACAGAACTTGTGGGGGAAAGCAATTCTCACAGCAAACCGCATTCTAAACATGTTGCCACATAAAGGAGGGACCAAACTCCATACGAGTTATGGAAAGGTAGGAAACCGACCTACGATTACCTTAAAGTGTGGGGTGCCTAGCAAAGGTCGAAGTACCTAAACCGAAGCAGGTTAAATAGGGCCTAAGACTATTGATTGCATTTTCATCGGATATGCTAATAACAATAGTGCATACATATTTCTGATGCACAAATCGGAAATCCCTGACATGAACGCATGGATGATAATCGAGTCGAGGAACACCTCATTCTTCGAAAATATCTTTCCGAATAAGTAGAGAAAGGAGATAAGTTCTGGGAAAAGAACTCACGATGCCGTTGAAAGTTCACCTCAAGAAAGTGAGGAATCGAGGCAAAGTAAAAGAAAGAAAGTGGTCAAATCATTTGGACCCGAATTTCTGACGTATATGATGGACGACGAACCCCCGACATTGCAAGAAGCCTTGTCCAGTCCAGAAGCACAGTTCTGGAAAGAAGCTATTAATAGCGAAATTGAGTACATCATGTAGAATCATACCTAAGAACTAGTAGATCTCCCGAATGGGTGCAAACCTCTCGGACGTAAGTGGGTCCTGAAAAAGAAAACATAAGACCGATGGGTCGATCGAGAAATATAAAGCTTGATTAGCTGCTAAGGGGTTCAATCAAAAGGACGGTTATGACTTCTTTGATACATATTCTCCCGTAACAAGGATAACGTCCATTCGAGTTCTCGTTGTTATTGCAGCGTTGTATGATCTTGAGATACACCAATGGACGTGAAGACAACATTCCTGAACGGTTTGTAGCACCCGGGCAAGAAAACAAAGTATGGCGTCTCGTAAAATCATTTTACGGGCTTAAATAAGCGCCGAAACAGTGACACGAGAAATTCGATATGACGATGCTATCGAATGGGTTCAAGATAAATGAGTGTGATAAATGTGTTTACATTAAAGGCACACCCGATGAATTTGTGATTGTATGTCTTTACGTAGATGACATGTTGATCTTGGGAAACATACACAAAATAATTATGAATTCACATTCTAGAGAGAGAAATACAATTGAAACATATACTTTGCAGCTTGGCAATTAGTTTTTAAAATGATGGTCATTATTAGAACTATTATAATTCTATGAATATTTATTATGTCGATGATTTAAATAACAATATTAGTTGGATGATGTATGAATTATTGTATTCAATGTTGATAAGATATCTTGAAGGATACTATTATATTAGATGTTTGTAAGACATGTTTATATTGTATGTAATGAGATTAGTTGAAATAGTGATTTTGAGTAGTATGATTAGGTGATTAGAGTTGTATTACATATTACACCTAAGTATTGAATAAAAAATTTCACACTTTTAGCGCTCTAGATATTTCTCTCTATAATCAACTTAGTTTCATAATAATAATAACAATCTTAATATCGGTATAAAAATAATAAAATTTCTTAAATAATATTTAATAACATTTACTTTTTAATAACATGTTATCATGATCGACGCCCGTAGTCGATATCAACCTTTGTCAAAGATCTTGTACAAGTTCAATCAAGGCATAATAATTTTATTTTATTTTATGGTGATCATCGTTAAGATATGTTTAATTTCAAAATGTATGTTTAATCATCGTTTTATTTCGATCTCGTGGTGGCATGTGGAAATATTTCTAACGAGATTTACAAAAACAGATAAATCTTGATATGTAGGAGTTAAGCTAAATTCGATTTCACCCCATCAAAGGACCATGCGAACAACTATACAAACTATACTGTTTCCACTCGGATACTAAACTTGAACTCTATCAAAGTTAATTACCCCCAAGAGGGAGAGAGAGAGATCTCGAAGGAATGTGGTTAAGATGAAATTAAGAGAATTTGCATGTTATTCCCCGTGTGGTACATGTAATCAACACTGTTCATAGAAAGTCTACATTGCATTAAATAATCGTATTCAGGTAATCGTACTCCCTCTTTTCTTTTATTTTTTATTTTTAAAAAGAAATGGGAGACCCAATTCACAATATCTAAGGACCAATTGCTTCTCAAGCACACAAGGCACATTGTAGTGGCTTGTTACAATTGTAATCATTAGAGAATCTCAGTCCCCTAACACAAAAATACCGTCAATGTTTCACAAAAATACTGTTGCGGTTGTTTCTTACTCCAACTGAGTATGCCGAGAAATTTTCTGTGATCGTACGCTTAGAGTCGTAACCTTAAGGTACAAAAGTCATCTTAGCTATATCAACAAATGCGATGATTGTGATTAGCGCCAAAAGAAACACATATATGCATATCACGCCTTTATACTGATTTTTGGAGAAACTTTTGTTCTTGATGAACCCAATGGATTTGATTCCACACTTACTCATCCTTTATATTTAAATCTTCGGCAAATTAAGTCAAAATATTATGCGTCATTTTTCTTTAATTGTTTGATATTAGTCTAGTTTTGATGGGAAGCCAATTGAGTTGATAAATCAATCTCTTTGGCTTGTCATACCCTCGTCTATCTCATTTTCTTTAATTTAATATAATATAATTTTTAATGTAGTAAATATCACACACATCACACACCTATTCAATTATTACAAGAAAACCTAAGTACGTTGCACATAAAATAGCCACAAATTGAACGAAGAAGCGCAACCCACAACACTTGCCCATGACCCGTTCCGTGGCCTCAGAAAATATTAATTAACGAGCGGAGGAGACACAACGAGTGCATGATGGTTCTCTGCGTCGGCTCTGGCCCAAACATGCGCAAAACTTGAACCAGAATTGTGCCACTCCTCCACCTTCTGTGTCAGGCGTGCATGAATAATGGGCAATACAATTAACGGCTTTTTCCGCACGTTGTTCATCACATCGCCGGCGAGGTTACTTCCATACAATCGTTCAATGCACCTTGTGTCGGTTGCTGCAAGAGAATCATGGGAGGTAGACAAGAATTAGCGCAAGCGCATTTTCTAGACCATTTTTCTGGTATAATAATCCTTTGTATATTCGTTTTTTTTTAGATAATAATCCTTTGCATATTAGATTCAAACCTGTGAAATGGTCATCGATACGTAACGGACCATCGCTCCTAAGTCGGCAGCGATTTATCTCCTTTAAAAGGTTCTCGACTCGCGCAGAACAAGATCTGAAAGCCTCCCGCAACATGTCCAGCTCGAATCTGAAAAATAGCGACGTTTTTTTAAACTCGACCATGAAATGACAAGGCAAGAAAAATACTGCTCCAACGTCTGTTTAATGAGGACAGCAAATAAATATCTGGATTTTGATTATCTGTTTAATGCTCTCCTCGTACTTGTTTTGTGCCGTACGCTTGAAAAGGCGATTGCCGCGACCAGAAGATACAGACGCCCAAAGATTGTTTGAGAATTCAGATGCGACCTCTGATACTGCAGTAGCAAATTCTAGTGAATAACATTCTAACTATTAATGATTGAAAGAAACTAGATACAAGCAACCACTCAAAACAAAACTCTTATGTCATTGGGAAGAAGCCGATAGCTGGGAGTGCAATGATGAGACTCTGAATGATCATGCTGGGAGTATCTATCCATCCCTTTCCCAGCTTCAACCTCATCCATTTCTTCCAAAATTGTCAAGGGTTTCGAAGAATTTCCTTGATTCAATAAACAATAATGTTTTGAGATCGAAGTACACAACATCAAGCATAACTTATACTTAAGTGAAAGGATGCCCTTTGAATAGCTCCTTCATTCGTTGGACGACGACAGATGGCCCAATTCTAATACATGAAATAGATAGAGGATACATAACTATAAACATTGGAAATCATTCATCTAGCACGCGTTTCGATCTTACAAAGAAAGGATGATAAGTTTACCTTTTAGACCTCCAATCTTTGAGTACATCAAGGAAAAGACCGTATTTTTCCATCTCATCTGAAAAAGCATCCTTCACTTGCTTCAAATAAATCCGTGCATCGTCTTCCGTCAGTATCTGCATGGCACGGACATTCGAGCCCCCTGCTTCATTGCCTGTACGAGGTTGCGACGGACCACACCTATTATGTAATGAAGAACAAAATAGCTTTCATATTAGATCAGAATCCACTACATAGGAAAACATATAGGCAAAAGCAAAACAACCACGCAACAATGTGGTCTCAGATACATGTATTATGTCTTTTAAAGTATTTTGTAGAATACTGCGTCTTGATGAACCCTAGTGAATAAAACTCCCGAATAATGATCACTTAAAATCGTATCTAATTAAATCATTTTTCATACAAATGATAGCCACCAGCCATTACAAGTACAAGCATGCCGCATAAAATTAATTCATCAGCACTGATCTTCCAAATTTTAATTGTTTTATAGACCACAAACAACGTGAACAAGTAATCCCGGTTCAAAGGAAACAGTAAAAATTGAAGATAGAAAAAATTAAAAAGAGTGTTACAGTTCTCCACTAGAGGAAGAATTAAATGGACGCTTGGATTGAGGGTTTTCCGCCGTATCCTCGTGCAATCGCTTCATTTCTCTGTGAAAAATAATAAAGAAAAAGATTTTTGATGATTAAAAGGTCAGCTCAATTAGTGTTCGAACAGCAGACCAAAATGTGGAAGTCTCCTCCTCTACGAAAAGGATGGAATTGAGAAACAAAAACAAAGCAAAAAAACCACATAACGATGGTCTCAGATATTTGAATTATGTCTTTAAACTATTTTCTGGAGAATACTATGAGGTCTTTATGAACCCTAGTGAAATCCCTAATACATACGATCTCTTAAAATCTTATTTAGTTAAATCGAATTTTCATTAGCCACCAGCCAGTACAAGCATGCCACCTAAAATCAATGCATATCACTGATCCTACAAATGCTAAATTTTTATAGACCACAAAACAACGTGAACAAGAAATCTCTTTACAAAGGATTCAAAAGAAATTTGCAGATAGAGAAAAATAGGATCATTCAAAAATTATTGGACAAACCCTAAATTCTTATCATTTTTATTCGACAAACCCTTAATTAAGATCATTGCAATTCTTAATTAATTGGACAAACCCTAAATTAGGATCATCCAAATTATCATTTTTATGTTTAACAGCATATGTAAGCTACATCAAATTCTTATCTTTGAGATTCCTATTTCAACACACTGTCTGAAAGAGTGCCTAATAGACTTCTAACACAAGACAATAGCAGCCATTACAACACGATATAGATCTTGTGCATGTCACATATTAAAAAGAAGTGTATAACAAAGTAATCCTACACATGACGTCTTTTGTCTTTATATGCACAAAAAACAGGAGCAAGAAATGCCCGATAAAAGAAAAGCAAGAAATTCAAGATGTAGAATAGTAAATAGACTTCTAACACAAGACAATAGCAGCTTTTACAACACGATATAGATCTTGTGCATGTCACATATTAAAAAAAAGTGTATAACACAGTAATCCTACACGTGATGTCTTTTGTCTTTATATGCACAAAAAACAGGAGCAAGAAATGCCCTATAAAAGAAAATCAAGAAATTCAAGATGTAGAATAATAAAGGGAAAAAAATAAAAGTTTTACGATTGAGGCTGTGCGTCCATTTCCTCCCGCAATCGCTTCATTTTCTACTAAGCTACATATTGAAAAAATATTTAATAATGATGATAACGGTAACTGAACGAATGGACGACAAAAAAAAACAAAAGACAACTTCAGTAGAGTGATGAATAAAACACCACCATGTTAAGCCTCGTCCTCGATTCAAGCATAAGAAAAAAAAATGATGGATTTAAGAACGCAGATCTAGCATTAAAAAATGTATAACCAAGCAGGTTGTATATCAAATCTGTCAATTATTAGAAGTCCAAAACTTAATTTACGGTTTCTAGAGTGCTCTCTCAATTTTCACCAGCTGCTTTTCTTTCTATACCTGAGCCAAAAACTGAAATCTTGTAACAGAAGATGAATCAAGGAAACGGTCGATTGTTCTATATAAATTTTGTAGGGCTGCTAAAAACCCACCCGACAAGCCAACCCGACACGAACTGCATCCGAAAATAGCAGGTTTGGGTTGGCATTTTCGACCTGTTTAAGTAAATGGGAAAACCCGAACCCTGGGTCAGGTTAGGGTTCGAATTTTTAACCCGAAATCAACCCGACAACAAACTGTTTATCAACCCATATAACCCATTTACATATTTGATTTTAAATTAATTCTCAACTCGAACCAATTCTCAGCCCATTTAATTTTAGTTTCTATACGAGTATACGTGTTAGTTTTTGTTTTCATTTTTTTCCCTGTCTAATCATTTGGTTTTGTAACAAAAATGGACCCTATGTTCGATGATTTATACGGAGATGTCATGAAGATCTCATGAGGTCGACGATCAAATGGAAAAGAACATGGTTGAAAGTTCGAGTCAAATATCATCGGTTTCGGTTGATACTCGATGTCGATATGATATAACTTGATATTTAATTATGTTTTGTGTGACTTTTATTATTTGGAACTTTAACTGTTTCTTAATTATGTTGAATTTTAGAAAAAAATTTCTTTGCTTTTTGATTATTTAGTTGTATTTGGAATTTTATTCTGTTTATTTAGTTATTTTAAAATTTTAAACGGGTTGGCGGGTTAAAAGATTGGATTTGGGTTAAGACAGGTCAGGTTTGGGTTCGATATTTCAACCTATTTAAGTAAACATGTCAGGTTATGGTTGAAGTTTTCAACTCATTTATTAAATAGGTTGAACCCGAATCTGACCCAACTCGACCTGTTTATCACCCCTAAAATTTTGTATAACTTTGTTATGATTTTTAGAAAGATGAGAAAGGAGTGAAAATAGACGAGGCAAATGGAAAGAGGAGTTTCTAGGAGGTTGTCTAATGGTCAGAGAGTCCATATATATACACTATTTTCTCAAACTTGTCTTACGTGGATGGTTCTCATCCAAAATTTTAGGGTTTGCTAGATATTGGGCTATTTTTACTCTTTTGCGAAGCCCAATCGACAAGTCAACATCTGTCTTAATATTTGTATATATTTTTCCATTATTTAATATAGTAATTTCTTAGGTAATAAATATCACATACCTCTATCTATCTTTGAAGAATTCGAGCATTAAAAAAGCATTCCAAATATTATCCATACATTTTATATTTCTATTGAAACTGAAGTACGAACATCAAACCCTCATAATTTCGTACTGACATTTCCACGGACAACATCGGCGAGCTAACAATCCACATTATTCCCCTGAACATTAACAAATAGTAAGCTTCGGTCGACCCCTTACCCAACAATGAAGCACGCGTCTCCTTCTCCACAACCCTCTTTTTATATCATACTTAACCTATGCTCCACCACAACGCTCGTCGACCGGCCACTACACGCTCCAATTCGCCTTTTCCCACTGAGTGTCAAGAGCGCTCAATGGCCTCTTCCGGCAGCGATGTTGAGATAAGTCACATGTAGCCGTCCCACATCGATGAGTGAAATTGGCTTATGTATAAGATTGATGGGTCACTATACCTAATCACCAGTTGGTCTTAGGATCACACACCATCAAACTTGGTCATCTCTCGTGTATGCGGTCCATGTGCGAGACCCAATCCAAATTTCTACATGGTGTCAGAGTGAAAGATCTTGTAGATCCGAGGTTAAAAAAGAATGAAATTCCTCATCCGACTCGAAAAAAGTGTGGTGTTCCCGTCCGCTTGAAAAAAAATGGGCTCACATATGAGGAGGGGGTGTTGAGATAACTCACATGTGGTCGTCTCACATCGATTAGAACAATTGACTAGTATATAAGCTTGATAGGCCACTCCATCTAATCACCAATTGGTTTTTGGAAGGAGACCGGTCAAGCTTACGTGGTCATCTCTCTTGTGTGGAAGCTCGTCTGGGAGGCCTAGCCAAATTTCTACAAGCGATATCACCGGGTTATTCAGTATGGCTCGGGCTATTGCGATCCTCTTCTTCTGGGCACTAGATGGATGGGTCCAATCACCCAGTGTCGGACCTAGAAATTGTTGGAAAAATTATATTAAATATAAATTAAGTTACATTTAATTAAAGGGTTATAACTATTATAAATATATGTACTTTTCAAAAAGTACCCCTATGCCAATGGATGTGTCCAAATGGTTTTATACTCATGACGATAAGATGAAATAACTCGACAGAATACAACCTCATCTATAAATAGAAGTTTCATTTGATTATTTCCTACACCTCGAATCTTCCTTCTCTCATCGTGAATTATATTCAATATATTTCGAATCAAACTTGTCCGAAAAGCATCAATGAGTTCGTAGGTCCCAGAATTCAGAGTGTTATTACAAAATATTTGTCGTTGTATCTTGAGAAACGATTGTCGTATTCCATAAGCCATTGTGCCGTGGCAATATTGTTTTAAGGGCATAGCATCTAATAATCTCGACAATTCATTTTGCATCACAACGTGCGTACATTATATTTATGTCACATATATATGTATATATATATATATATATATACATAGATATCTAAAGGCGTACGTACAAAAATTGTCCCAACAGAAATGTAAGGATGGACTTAAAAGGACATCCCAACCCAATCCGATTCTACTAAATTAGGGGCAGTGCAACCAAATCCATCCCACCCCATTTCTCACGGTCTAAAATTAAATTAAAAAGTTGATTTGATCATGAGACATCAACCCATGAACCTAATAACAACAATCCTAGCCGATGTTCTGAAGAGTTTAAAAAATAAAACTAAAACTTTAACATTTGCTAATATATTAAACGTCGAGGCTAGAGGGTCAGCAGACCCACCAAGTCCTAACGTAGGCATGTCGCTGCAGTCGCACATATTCCTCAACTCAACCGCCATGGGGCCAAGTATTTGTTCAGAAAGTGAACAAATGACGTTTGAGGCATTCATTAAAACATTGAGATATGAGAAGAGCGAGAGAAAGGGTAGGATAGGAAAGAAAAAATCTTATCCGCGTGGATTAAGGTGACAAGCGAGAGAATGGGTATGATACGAAAGAAAAAAAATATCTTATCCGTGTGGATGAGGGTCAAAGTTAGTCTGGTGGGTAAGCAGTCTCGGGTTAAACACGAGCGTTAGTGTATCCTGTAATATTCGCAATATAGTAAAACCTATGTAGGCGGTATTGTTCAACAACCTAGAAATACGGTGTTCTCTCGTGTCATTTAAGCTTTACATTTTGTCGCGATAAATTACTGCGGTATCCAATACAACTATCAATGCGTCCAGATTTACTTTTCTCCAACGCAGACAACTGCATGTCCGATCCCCAAATTATGTTGTCTTCCAATTTTAATCTTTAAATTCTTCTTGTGTTGTGTGTGAGTTTATAAGAAAAAATGGGGTTTCTTAACCATCCTTCAACGATGCAATAAAACGTGCGCTTTATAAATCTTGATATGAAGAAGTTAAGCTAAATTCGATTTAACCCCATCAAAGGACCATGCGAACAAGTATACAAACTATATTGTTTCCACTTGGATACTAAACTCGAACTCTGTCTAAGTTAACTACCCCCAAGCATGCATCACAAATTCTCAAGCTAAAAGATCTCAGCCGATTTGTTCCTCTCAAGTCTCTAGTGAAACTGAGATAACTGAGCCATTCGATGGATAATCACTTCCTCTATGATAATCAAAGGCTTTAGAACGATAGGAACGACGAGGAAGAGATAAAGGCATTCTGTTTCAATGAATTGAATGATCATACCATAAAGCTAACAAGTTTTAGTATGGCGAGGAAGATATAAAGGCATTCAGTTAAAAACAATAAAGGTGGGCTCGGCTCGGCTCGGCTCGATAAGCTTGAGAAGTGTAAAATATAAGAGTATATTAGAACTGTGATTATTAGTATGGGGACTAAATTGTAATTTTTGATTGTATTTGAGTTACTTTCTGTGTTAGTTTGCGAATATAAAAAATTCTGCTCGATGAATAATTAACACTCTGTAAAAAACAGAATTAGAAATATAAAAGGGATTATCTTTTGGGGCTAATTTAACAAAAGGGATTAGTTTCCTATAGAATTAAAAAAAAAAAGAGCGACTTTTCTTTTTTTAGATAAAAGGGACTCACTTAATTAAATAAGTAATTAATCAATATATCCACTTAATTAATAATATTTTAATAGTTTAAATTAGATTTTCGTTTTTAGGTTTTAGAAGGCAGATTTCGTCGCTTTTTTCTTCGTCATTTCTCTTGAAATCATCTTCAAATTAGCACATATCTTACCCGAATTTCTGAAAAATTAATACAAATTCGCATGGGTCTTGAGTTTTCGTTATGATTAAAGGTAAATTTAGGCGAAATAATTGAAAATATTAAAGATACACTCGAAATCGAATACGATTGACAGACCTATTCGAATTCGAATAAGTCTTATTCGAGTTCAAATAAGGCTTATTCGGATTCGAATACGCCTTATTCGAGTTCGAATAAGTCCTATTCGAGTTCAAATAACCATATTCGAGTTCGAATAAGTCCTATTGAAGTTCAAATAACCCTATTCGAGTTCAAATAACCCTATTCGAGTTCAAATAACCCTATTCGAGTTCAAATAAACCTTATTAGAACTCGAATAAGTCCATTTGAACTCGGATAAGCGTTATTAGAACCCAAAAGACCATGATTCGAATTCAAATAAGAGTATAATTAATACTTGTAATTTTATGATAATAATATCAAGTCATTAATATCAAATAATAGTCAATGAAATACTATAATTAGTTATGACAATGTTTAATGAAGATGTCTAATGAGTTGGGTAAATGTAATGAAAATTTAAATGAGTTTTGTGTGAGTTGCTATAATGTTACAACTTGTATTTAAGTGAATTACTATAATATGATATCTAAACATGTGCTCTACATGATGGCAACTAAAATGAGTTGTGTCAATGTGATATACAAACTTCGATGAACTTATTGAATAATGTTTATTAATTATATTGTGATACACAAACTTTCATAAGCTTCTTCGTATAATGTTCATCTTGAATCGAGTTTAATCTTTATCTTGAGTTAAAATTGATTATTCGGGTTCGGGTTCAAATAAGCCCTATTCGGGTTCAAATAAGGTTATTCGGATCCGAATAACCTTTATTCGAACTCGAATAACCTTATTCGAACTCGAATAACTCTTATTCGGGTTCAAATAACCCAGATTATTCGAACTCGAATAAGGGTTATTCGAAATCGAATATATCTTATTCGAACCCGAATAAAGCTTATTCGAATTCGAATAAGACTTAACTGAAACGACGAATTCATTTAAGTGACTAAACTAATATTAATGACTTTTTACTCGAGGGTATTTTTGACTTTTTCCATACAATCCCTCCATCTTAAATAAAATATGTTTCGATCCCTTTTATCAAAATATACCTTATCTTTTGTTAATATGGTATCAGAGCCTCCGCTCGCTACACAAAATCAATTCTTCATCTGAAATTAGATTTGGCCGACGGAGAGAGCATCACCATGGCCGAATCATCAAAGAAAGACGATGACCAACAAGAATCGCAGAAGGAGGCAGACAAGATTCGGCTTGAATCAAGAAAAGAGGCGGTGATGAAGATCGATATCCATCATCCTATTTATTTCCATCCTTTCGATACTCCAAACCTAGATCTTGTAACCGAAGTCTTGTCATAATTCAGAGAACTACAAGGTTTGGAGTAGAGAATGGCGATTGTGCATGAGGCGAAGAATAAATTGGGGTTTATTGATGGATATTGCAAAATACAGCTCGAAGATCCTAATCTTGCTCAACAATGGCGCCGATGCAATGCGCTTGTCAGATGTGGATTCACAAATTTTTATCGAGAGACCTGATTCAAGGAGTTGTCTACTGCGATTCCGCATATCTGATATGGAATGATTTGAGAGAGCGATTTGATAGAATAAACGGTGCGAGGCTATATGCATTGTACAGAGACATAAACACTTTCTCGCAGGGATCCAACAGTGTTACGTAATACTACTCGAAGCTTAAACAGTTATGGATGAGTATGACAGTTTAACTCCATCGCCTGATGTGATTGTATCTAAGGAATATAGAGATTATTGCAGTCAATTAATGATAATGCAATTTTTGATGGGTTTAAACGAATGTTACGGTAATGTTACGGTGCTATAAGGTCGCAAATATTCATGATGTCGCCTCTACCAACTCACAGTCAGGTGTTTGCTATAGTTACAAATGAAGAATCTCAAAGATCAATCAACATTCAAGGTTAGAACTCAGACAGCTCCATTGCACTGATGACTTCAATGGCACAAAACCAAGAAAGACCTCATGTGGATAAATCACAGTTGTTTTGTAATTTTTGCAAAGTCAATGGTCACACAAAGGACAATTGTTGGAAGATCCATGGCTATCCAACTAACTTCAATAGAGGAGGTCGAAGAGGATCAATGGGAAGAAGAAAAGGTGCCTGAGCTAATATCCAATGACAAGGCATATTCAATGCAAATTCTAGTGCGTTCAATCAACAAGAAATGGGAGGAGTTGAACATCAGAATCTTCAAAAAGTGGGATCAATACCTCAAATTACTTCTGAGCAGTATCAACATATATTGAACTTGCTTGGAGGGATGGATGTGCAACCTGAAGCTGGGACAACTATTGCAGCCACAAGTCATGCAGGTGAAATGGGAGATAACTCACACCTTAATCATAGTGGTTCGGGTTTGAGTGATTGGATTATAGATTCAGGTGCTAATAAACACATGGCATACAATATGAAAATATATCATGAGCTTAATATGCCAAAATCAAATGTGACTGTGAAACTTCCAAATGGCATGATTAGTAATGTTGCAAGAATTGGAACTCTATATGTGACACATGACCTTAAAATATCTGATGTGTTATATATCACTGTTTTTATCATAATCTTCTTAAGGCTGACAAAAGAATCTAATGTTTATGTCACATTCTTTCCTCATTATTGTTTAATTCAGGAGATGGGGACTGACATGATAAAGGGGATTGGGATTAGAAATGAACTGTAATATTACCTTGATGCTATAGAACATACTCAGTGTGCTAGTGATCTTACTTCGTTAATTAAAGATCATTTGTGTTCTCATACAATCTGTAATCTAGCAAGTATGAATAAGATTGCATTATGACACCAAAGATTTGGGCACATGTCATTTGATAGGTTAAAATTGTTTCCATAATTAAATTTGAATGCATCATTTGATAAAAGATATTGTTCTATATGTCCACTTGCAAAACATAGTAGAAAACCCTTTCCAAATAGAACAATTGTATCCAATTCTATAATGAAACTCATTCATGTTTAGGGTCCATATAGAGAATTGACCTATAATAATGAAAATATTGTTACTATTGTTGATGAATTTTCTAAGTCTACCTGGGCTTTTCTTATTAAAGCCAAGACTGAAGTATTTGCTGTTATTAAGAAATTTCGGTTGTATGTAGAAACTCAGTTTGATACAAAAGTTAGGAAAATTAGGACGGATGATGCATTAGAATTCTTTAATAAAGATTATGGAAATCTGTTTGAATCTAAGGGAATTGTTCATCAAAGTTTATCCCCTTATACCCCCAACAAAATGGGATAGTTGAAAAAAGCATAGACACATATTAAATGTGGCTAGAGCTTTGAATTTCAATAATGTGTTCCTATGAAATATTGGGGAGAATGTGTGAAGACGGCCATATACATAATAAATAGAACTCCAACTCCTTTATTGAATGGTAGAACTCCATTTTCTGTCCTTTTTTTTTTGTAAAAATCCTGATTTCTTGCATTTGAAAGTATTTGGATGCTTAGCCAAAAAAACTCCCTCAAGGAGATAAATTCAATGAATGATCAAAACCATGTGTATTTATGGGATATGCACCCAATCAAAAGGCATATAGATTACTTGATATTAAGGATATAAATTTTATAGTTTCTAGGGATGCAATATTTTTTGAAAATCTTTTTCCATTTGCATCCAAGAGTGATAGGAGGAATAATAAATTTCCAGCATGTGATGGAATATATCATGATGATATTACAGCACCTTTTCAATCAATTACTGAGAATGCTAATATTGATGAATGCATGAGTGATAATAATATTCATAATCAGCATGAGCTTACCGATGATCAGAATGAACTTAATAATGATCAACATGAGCTTGCTGATAATCAGCAGAGAATCAGTAATGATAATATAATACCTGATGTTGATAATGCAGAACAGCAAAGTATGACCTTGAGAAGGTCATGAAGATATACTAAAGCTCCAAGCTGGGCAAAAGATTACACATCACTATTTATTCATGATGCTAACAATGTTTGTTCAGCTAGATATCCAATTTTAGATTGCGTGAGCTATGATGGAATCCAGCCTCAATAGAGGGCACTTTTTACCTCAATATCTGGGGAAGACATTCCAAACAGCTATGCCAGCAATCAGGTCTGAAAAATGAGGGAGGCAATGAAATCTGAAATTCATGCTCTTGAAAGAAATAGCACATGGCAGATTGTAGATTTTCCTAAAGGTAAAAAACCTATAGGTTGTAGGTGGATATATACCATTAAATATAAATCAGATGGGTCAATAGATAGGTATAAGGCAAGACTCGTGGCAAAAGGATATTCACAAATAGAAGGAATAGATTATACTGAAACATATTCTCCTGTAGAAACACATGTAATTGTGAGATAGTTATATCTTTAGCATCTATATATAATTGGCCAATTTGGCAAATGGATGTTACTAACGCTTTTTTGCAAGGTAATTTAAATGAGGAAGTTTACATGACTATCCCTCAAGGTTTCAATGATATTGCACATGACATGGTGAATAAGGTATGTCTGCTAAGAAAGTCTTTATATGGCTTAAAACAAGCCTCAAGACAATGAAACAATAAGTTCACATTGACTCTTAATAACTTATGCTTTAAGCAATGAAAGAATGATTACTCCTTATTTGTTAAATGAAAGGGGAGTCACGTTGTGATATTATTGGTGCATGTGGATGATCATCACCGGAAATAATATGACCATGATGACTGAAACAAGGGAGTATTTGAATAATAAATTTGCTATGAAGTACTTGGGAGAACCTAGGTTCTTTCTTGATGTAGAAGTAGCAAGATCAAAGGATGGAATTGCATTGAACCAAAGGTAATATACCTTAGAATTACTTGCTAAAACGGGAATGCTAGGGGAGTAAACCTTTAAGCATTCCAATCGAGCAAAATTTGAGATTGGCTGCTGATCTTGATACAGATTCTAACCTAGCAGCAGTAGATGTGAATAGATATCAAAAAATTGTTGGGAAATTGATCTATTTATGTCTAACTCGGCCAGATATTACATATATTGTCCAACTTCTTTCTCAATATATGCATGATCCTAGAAAATTACTTGTAGATGTTATGCATAAGTTATTGAGATATTTGAAGTTTAATCCTGGTTTGGGAATCATGTTGAAATCTGACAGTAATATAAGCCTTAAAGCTTATTGTGATGCGGATTAGGCATCTTTTCCAATATAGAGAAGATCTTTAACAGGTTATGCAGTATTTCTTGGAGATTCATTAATCTCATGGAAGACAAAGAAACAAAGCATGGTCTCACGAAGCTCCGCAGAAGCCGAATATAAAGCATTGGCCCTGGTGACAACAGAAATCATATGGCTTCTAATGAAGAACATTGGCATTGATCATCAAGGCTTGGTAGCTGTTTATAGTGACAGCAAATCCACGCTACAAATAGCTGTGAATCCCGTATTTCACGAGAGAGCGAAGCATATAAAAGTCGACTGCCATTTTGTAAGAGACAAAATAGAGCAGATGGTTATTCATACGAGTTTGTGCCTTCACATGAACAGCCAGCAGACATTCTAACAAAAGCTATGGGAAGATCACAGTTTGAACGATTATTATCCAAGTGTGGTGTTTATAGTTTGTATAAACACTAAACTTGAGGGGAATGTAAAAAATAAGGGAATAATAGAACTGTGATTATTAGTATGGGGACTAAATTGTAATTTTTGATTGTATTTGATAGGTAGTCTCTGTATTAGTTCGCGAATATAAAACAGGTTTGAATTCTGCTGTATTAGATTGATCGATGAACAATTAACACTGTAAAAAAAAACAGAATTAGATATATAAAAGGAATTGTCTTTTGTTAATAAGAAATATTGTGTAATTCGAGGTATTTGAGTTCGTGTTCGGAATAAATAAGCAAAATACAATTACTTCTTTTAATATATATATTATAAAATATTTAATATTTAAAAGTAAAAGTGTCGAATCGGTAATGGCTCGACGAGCCACGAGCCATACATGATAGGCTCGAAACTCGTCTTGATTGTTAACAAGCCAACTCGAGCTCGGCTCGACTTTGATTTTGAACGAACTCGAATCAAGCTTTGACCCTCGTTTACTCCCCTAGTAGAGTCTGGCTGTTATGGTAGCTGAGAAACATAATCCACCGGATGCCATTTTGTCTCCCTAGCTCGTTGAACGGCAGTATAAATTGGTGTGACCCTATGTTCCATTACCCATTCGTTTCTTGACCTCCATCCAGAGCGACCAATGGAGGTTGAGAAAAATCTCGAAGGATTAAAAACGAAACGCACCCAACTTCCCCGTGAATCGTGCCATTGTTTAACAAGGGTAGTATCTAACAATCCACATTATTACTTAGTATTCCTCTGAACATTAACAAGCGAATAGTAAGCGCCACTCGGCCCCTTCCCCAACAAAGAAGCATGCGTCCCCTTCTCCACAATCCTCCCTTTGTCCAAAACCGCAATGGTATCGCAGTTCCTTATCGTGCTCAGCCTGTGCGCCACCACCACGCTCGTCCGCCCCACCATGACCCGCTCGAGCGCGTCCTGGACCGCCTTCTCCGAGTGCGTGTCCAGCGCGCTCGTGGCCTCGTCCAGCAGCAATATCGCCGGGTCCTTCAGTATGGCCCGCGCTATCGCAATCCTCTGCTTCTGCCCGCCGGACAACTGCAAACCTCGGTCCCCGCAGAACGTATCGTAACCGTCCTTTAACGACGCGATAAAATCGTGCGCGTTGGCCGCCTTCGCCGCCCGGACCACCTCGGTCTCATCCACGCCGCTGCCCGAAGCTCCGTATGTAATGTTCTCGCGGACCGTCCCCGCGAACAGTGCCGGCTCCTGGCTG
Source organism: Linderniella brevidens (assembly GCA_004919715.1). NCBI lineage: Eukaryota > Viridiplantae > Streptophyta > Magnoliopsida > Lamiales > Linderniaceae > Linderniella > Linderniella brevidens. Next base: position 6,245,315 of record SWDC01000148.1, read on the forward strand.
ACCAAGGCGATGTGCTTTCGCAGGGATCTGAGGTGGTACGATTTTATGTCGCGCCCGTCGATCTTCACGACCCCTCTCATCGGGTCGTAGAACCGCTCGATCAGCCCGATGATGGTCGACTTCCCCGACCCGCTCTGCCCGACCAGCGCGATGGACCTGCCCGCCTCAATATCGAGGGAGAAACCCTTGAAGACCAGTGCGTCGGGCCGGGCTGGATACGCAAAGTCCACGTCGCGGATCTCGACCCGGCCCACGAGCGCATCGGGCTTGTGCCCGTCTGGGTCCTCGGGTTCGATGGAGGTGAACCGGTCAAGGACCGCAAAGACCGAGCCGACGGCATTGGCTCCCTTGGCGAGGTCGTTGGTCATGGTGCCCGCGTCGGCGATGACGCGGCCCGTGCTGACGAGGATCATGAACGTCTGAAAGAGCGCCTTGGCTCCGATTTCCCCCGCAGCTATGAGCTTCCCGCCGTACCAGAAGTCAAGGGCCCACGTGCACGTCATGAGGCTCTGGGATGTCCCGAGCCCGATCCCCGCGAACCACGACTGCCTCCGGCTCTCCTTCTGCGGGGCCTCTTGGGCCTTCTCCAGCATCCTCAGGATTCGGGACTGGGAGGAGAAGGCCGTGACGGTCCGGAGGTTGGAGACGGCCTCGGCCGCTAGCTTGCTGCTCTCGTCTTGGGACTTTATCGCCTTCTTCGACATGTTCTTGAGCAAGACGCGTTTTAGGTAGTAGCAGACGATGATAAGTGGTTGGACCGCGATCATCACCAGCGCGAGCTTCCAAGCTATCGCGAGCCCCATCGTGCACGCGATGGTCACCGCCGAGATCGTCTGGATCACTAGCGCCATTCTATCCCCAACCAAGGACCTCACCTGCACGAACGTAAACGCTAATTAGACTTGAACAATTTTTTATCCTCATATATTTTTGTTTTTTGAAATGTTGAGATTCTAATTAACTGGTGTTGTCTCACATCGAACAAATCAAGCTCTTAAATCCAGTATATATATCAAGAGACAACTCCACCTATCACCAATTGATTTTAGGTTGGAGACCTCGATTTCTAAGATGAAACCCGAGATATCCCGCCCAATATGCAAATATCGAAACCAAATAAAGATAGTTTTCTGATTCGAATAATATGCTAATATTGCATTCAAATAAAAATAGTTTTTCTGATTCTAATAATATTCAAATACGAATACAAATATCATGATATTCAATTCGAATATTTATCGAATAATTCAATACTTATTTAAACATAATATATTATAATTCAATATATATTTAAATAACGTATCATTTATATTGTTTTATAAAATAGATTTTATAAAAATAGTCAAATTCGATATATGAGTATTCAATACAAATATATATTCGAGTCGAATTTGAAACGATTTTAGGACTCAAATAGAAATCGAATACGAATACGAATACGAATATTCGATTGGATAATCGAATACAAATAAAGTATGGTGCTATTCGATTCGATTCGTTTGCAACCATATTCCGAACTGGATTTGAACTCGAAACCTTGTACAAAGAGAATATCGACCCAACCACCGGGGTCATGCCCCCAGGGGCACATTCCACTCATATATGCTCTCAAAAGATTTGGAATACCACTTACCACGTTCGCATCCTTGGCGAGCCTCGAGCAGATGGCACCGGTGGCATTCTCGTCCTGGTCGAACCACCCGACCTCGAAAGTCAACATCTTCGTCAGCATCCTCTCTCGGATCCTCTTGGTCAAATGCTCGCCCATCGCTGCGAAATTATAGTGTTGGCAGACATTAATGATGAGCGAGAACACCGCCAAGCCCAAGAAACACAACGCGTAGATCTTTGTCTTCTCCTTTATCGTGCGGTGGTCGGGTATGAAGTAGACCGATATGATCGACCCCATCGCGAATGCGTACACCGGCTGAATCGCGCCGAAAAGTATGGCTCCTATAATCCCGAGCGTTGCTTCCTTCCACTCCGGCCCGTTCATTGCCAGTAGCCTCCGGAACGAAGGGGTCTTAAAAACTTGACCGGCAACGGGCGCGTCCGAGCCGCCCCGGTTCAGCGTCAAGGAGTTGGCCGAGCTGGATCGGCTCACGACGGACAGCCTCCGGCTGCTCGTGCCGTGAGCGTCGACGTTGCTCGTGATCGACGATGAAGGGCCGTGGTGCGATGACGTGGCGTCGGGATTTTTCGTCGTCTTCTCGCTCTGCTGGAGGCGGACGAGAGAGGCGTAGACGCCGAGTTCATTTCTTATGAGGTTGTCGTGGGGCCCGGTCTCCACGACCCGCCCGTTTTGGACGACCGCGATGAGGTCAGCATTGCTTATCGTGGAGAGGCGGTGGGCTATAACGACGGTGGTGCGGCCAAGAGAGGCTTTGTGTAGGGCCTCTTGGACGACGCGTTCGGATTCAGAGTCGAGAGCGCTCGTGGCCTCATCGAGGAGGAGGATTTTCGGGGATTTTATCACGGCCCGCGCAATCGCGATCCTCTGCTTTTGTCCGCCGGACATTTGCACGCCCCGTTCGCCGACCTGGAATTTTTACGGGTTTGATAATTAAATTGGAGGGAAAATAAATATTTAAATTCAACTTGGTGTAGTATATTTGAGTATTGACCTGTAATGAAAAGCTTGTTATAAAATATTTAAGTTGCTAACAAGCTGTTTAGTCAACTACCTAACCATGATGTTGAATAAGCTTTAGAAAGAATGATTGAGGTGGCAAAGACGTGCTTCATGGCCTCTCGACTAGGAAACAAAAGCCTGAACATATTAAATTATACTAAAGAACATGCAGTTTGCAGTAAAGAATGATATCAAGACATGGTCTTCTGGAGCAGGTGTACTTAGGATAATGATCAAGGTTTGTTTTGTCGGTAATTATTATATTATTCTGCTAAGCAAATTCATTGCATTAAGAAAGTGCGTTGTAACAAGACGACAAAGCAGCTGATTGGATTCCCACTCGAGGAAAAGAAAAGAAAAAAGAAAGAACAAAAAAGGCTAAGCATGGCATGAGGAAAATCAAATACACAATTATTGCTCCGACTTGTGGTGTTGTTTCTACTATTCTTTTGACATATTTTATATCTTTGACATACTATTTAAATGCTTCTAAACAGTATGTGTCTCGACACCAATTGTTTAAAGCCAAGGAATCATTCATTAAAGTCAATTACTACCGCATGCCACTCTTTGTCAATGTAATAAAAAATCATGTCAACTTCAAGTTCCAAAGTTGCCCCACCACACTAATCTTGGTCTCCTCCACCAATGCTCATCACAAAAGTTCATACAAACTAAATACTAAAAACCAAAAATGAATTTAACAATAAAAAAAATAAAAAAACCAACCTGCGTATCATATCCTTGAGGCAACCGGCTAATGAAGTCATGAGCGTTAGCCGCTTTAGAAGCTTCAACAACCTCATCCATGGAAGCATCCTCTTTGCCGAAGAGTATGTTCTCCTTAATAGAAGTAGCAAACAAGGCAGGCTCTTGGCTGACCAATCCCATCTGCGACCTCAGCCACTTGAGCCGCAGCTTGTCGATGCTTACCCCGTCGAGCCGTATCTCGCCGCCTGATGGGTCGTAGAACCGCTGCAGCAAAGCGATCGCCGTCGATTTCCCCGACCCGCTGCCACCCACCAGAGCCACGGTCCGACCCGCGGGTATCGTTAGGTTGAAGTCCTCGAAGATCCGGGCCTCTGGCCTCGACGGGTACGCGAACTCGACGTGCTCGAACACGACCTGCCCCGACACGTCTCCTAGTACTTGGCCCTCCGTGCTGTCCGAGTCGATCTTCGGGACCCGTTCGATCACTTCCCGTATCCTCTCCGAGGCAGCGCTCGCCTCGGAGAAGTACTTCACGTTCGATAGCCCCGAGCCCAGCGACCTGTAAAAAAAATAACCACGTATCCAGTGTGAGATTGCTTGCCCCCACAAGAATCTAGCTGCATTTGGTACGAAGATTTCGGTTATGGAAAAAGGAGATGCAACGGTCGCATCACAAAGTATCATTTGTTCAGAGACCTAACTTAGGTTTCGATCGTACAAGACAGTATGGGAGTGTCCCCATTGGGTACCCTAGTGGTCCAAGGGGTGGTTAACATATCCTTGATGTCACTGTCCAAATCCCATTACTATCAAAGTTTATGTCTGTGGGACATGACACATTGACAAGGGAGGATTAGTCCCGATGATCATCTCATAATCGACAGTAAGGTTCAAATTGTCTTAATGCTGATATAAATCAAAGTATGTGGACGAGACAACAGTGAGGTTCAGATTGTATTAACACCCAACTAAGTCGAAGCGTGTCAACAAGTGTGAGGATACCTATTTGACACGAAAAAAAAAAAAAAAACCTAGGGGTAAGTAATAGGGTGAGTGATTATTAGTGTCTTACAATCCACCAATGGCAATCGCGGCCCCGACCGCAAAGACGGTTCCGCCCTCGGCGCCGTGGTACATGATGAGGCGGCTTCCGTAGTAAGACATGAAGGACCATATCGCAAACACAACTCCGTTGCTCCCTATGGCCAAGCCCTTGGCTAAGCCTTGCCTTAACCCTAACTTAACCGTCCCTTGAAGAGCTTCCGAGTAGAGGGCAATGGTTTTGCTCTCAGCCACGAAGGAGTAGACCGTTCGCACCGAGGAAAGAGCCTGCTCGACTATTGCGTTGGCTTTGCTATACTCGTCCCGAATTTTTCGGGCGATTCCCATTAGGGCACGGCCGTACATTAAGCCCGGGATCAGCAAGAACACGATGAACGGAAACCCCACGATGGCTAACCTCCACAGCATTATAAACGCTGCTATGTACGAGCCCGCAAATGTTGACAGGTTCATCGCAAAAACTGGAACCTGCGAGAGGATTACCAAGAGGTTGAAGAATTGTGGGAATTTATTGTTTTTTTAATTTCTCTCTTTTTTTTTTTATTTGTGTCTGACCTTTTCGCTGATGACGTCTTGGATGACGAGGCTGTCGCTGGAGACGCTCTCGATGACTTCGGCGGTGCTGGTGACATGTAAATCGAAGTAGCCGACGTCTTGCCTCATTACAGCCTTGAGATATCTTGTTCTTAACCTCGAAGCTTGCCTCTCTGCTGTTCTTGTCCAGCAGTAACCCTCTGTAATCATCGTTTATTAAGAATCGAAAACGCAGAGAAAGGTAACCATTTATGAGTGCCGAGAAAAAATAAAAGAGGGTTTACCTAGAAAGCAAGCTACCCATTGAACGCAAGCCATGTAGCAGAGGACCAAAGCATTCTGCGGCGACACAGTTGCCAAAGATGTGAGAAATTACCAGAAAAGTTCTATTTTTAGGAGCACAGCGATTTTACTGTCTTGGAATCATATCTTACCTTGTTGATGCTTTGGGTGAAGCTGTCGGAAACTGAAACCTGGGACTCTCCGAAGCTGTTCATGAGCTTGCTGGTAACGAGCAGCATCACCGGCATAGAAACGCCGTCTCCTATGGCGCCGAACAAGCCGAAGGCCATCAGGAGAAAATCATAGCCATCTGCATGCATGAAGATCGAAGCGAATGAGATTGTTTTCTTATTGTTCTTTTTCCTCCGTTCTTTCGGATCGCCGGAATTTCCCATTTTTTTTCTTCTCCGATGCTTCAATGGGGGATTGAGTGCGTATGTGTGTGTATTTATAGAGATAGGGAGGTGATAGGGACGAGTGTAGTTATTAAATAATCATCTGGTGGAAGAGTATTCGAGTTCATTGTACACAAAGTAACTCATTGTGCGGCTGTGCAACTAGTGATTGCGGTTGACTTTTTGTTTTCTAAATTAATATATATATATATATTATGTTATATATAGCAGTCGTCATTAATGACGACTTGAGAGCTTTAGGAGTCAGGGATGATGAACGAACCTTTAGCTAGCTTGTGAATTACTTGACCTCGAATCAATTATTTCAATAAAATATGTGGTATTGGAATATTTATTTAGTATGTATGTGGTCGACCTTATATGATTACACAGTAATTTAATTGTGTAGGTTACTTTGTAAATTAGACGAGTTCTTTAAATAAAGTAATAAGATTTGGATATTGATAGCCTATTTTAAAATAATTCTTGGATGTTCTCTTTCGTGCGTGCATGCTTTTGTTTCCTTTAAGTCCATTAAAACGATGCTTACGGCTTCTAATTGGTTAGCTATTTTTTATATTGTACATATTTTTTAACAAGTGTTACTTTTATAGATTTACCAATGTAATAACTTGTGTTTCTTTTGTTACAACTCAAAAGACGTTTTTACAAAACGAAAAAGTAATTGTAAAAAATAATAATAGAGAAAAGGCAAACACGTTCCTGTTTAGCTTTGACACGGAATCAATTAATAATACACGTCGTCGGCTTTTACATATCACCTATTTCTTTACTTATAAAATATCTATAAACATGAATTATTACATCGTTGTTACCTGCATAAAATATTCTTAATCAAAGAATAGGAATATCTCATATTGTTTGACCGAATGGTTAAGGGTGACGTATCCTCTTACGCCATGCTCTTAACGTAGACTTCCGAGTTGTCCTAAAATTTTATATTGGCGTTTAATTGATGGATGTCATTAACATCGTGTTATTCGAGATTATTTTATTTGAAGATAAATTTAAAGTTTCATCTCAAAATTAAACCAATTGAATTTAATGTTTGTATAGTCAGGTTTTAAAATCAGGTAACGGACAAATAAAATCTCAAAAACACCTAAAACCCACAATTGAGCATTGAAAAATATAAAATTAAAAAAACGGAGCAAACTTAGAAAATATGTTGGATACGTTGGAAATGAAATATATACATCCTTGCCCAACAAAAAGAAATGTATACATCAAGATGCATGCGTGAAAACGAGGATTGCACGATCAATGGAGCGAATCAAGGACCATTTTTAGATAATTTACTAATAATAAGTTGAGAGCACATGCATATATGGACATGTCGTATTTACATATTTTTCTCCTCGCGATATTATCATCTTGGCAAGCATTACATAAATGTTATATAATATTGGAGAAAAATAGCACTGCAAGTATCACAGAAAATTAAATGAATTTCGGCTCTGCACCTGCATATCCTGTGAATTACCAAATGCAAAGCACGTCAGCCCGCAACGAAAAAACGAAAGGGACAATTTCGATTTAGACCTCGTTATAGTTTTGAAAAAGAGTTCATGTCAATGAAAACATAATTCTTAAATACCCAGTTCGATGAAAATTTTTTCATAAATGACCCAAACTTTGAACTGACCAAAATACCCTTAAAATACTTTATAAGAAGAGGTATCGAAAGCCACTTTCTGTTATTATCTTAAAGTATTTTGTCATCACACACACAAACATATATATATATATATATATATATGGAGTGTTACTATATGTCAATATTGTGTTCTTGTATGGTTAATAAGTGGTATCAATATACTAAAATTGACTTTCGACGATTGAAATTTTACGTTTATTTCATATTCATTATCATGAGCATTATCCCCACAACAAATCAAATTCGATGTGCCATCGACGGTTTTTTTTTCTGATCTTAACGTCATCGAATGTAATATTTGGGATGCGAATTATTTGAAATTCATAACGCAAATAAGGAAAGATAATTATGAATTGAATCATATTTTCGGGCAAAATCGCAGCTACTATTAATAAAATCGAGTGACCCATAGCGTGAATATTACGTTGCGGCACCGTGTTGGTTTCGTCGCTCGTCGTCCAGGGTTAACGGAATTGAAAATGAAATCGACGGAATTTTTTTGCATAAATCATTGTTCGTTAAAGTGGTATGAATTTAAAAGCATTTGTCATCGCAAAATAATAAGAGGTATTCCATGTGAAACATGGAAACCTATATTTTTTTAAAAGGTACCAGAAATAATTTAAGTGGTATTCATTGTCATTTATTTGGTATAGTTTTTGAGTTTGAGGATTTTGGCGGAATTCCTGAATTTGACTGGAGTTTGGGCGGGATTTTGAAATTATTCGGAAAAAAATGAATTAACGCGCTTGTTGGTAACACTTCTTGTATTCTGGGTAACAATTCTTATAGTTTGTACAACACTTCACTTCCCGGGTAAAACGCATGCGAGCAAGAGGAATATATCGAAAACCGCCGATAACATCAAAAAAACGTTGAAACTGTTGATATCTTTGACTTTAGTGACCGAAAAAGGTTAATCGACCACAATTTGGGTCTTGATAATCAAGGAAGATTATGGTTTATAATGGAATATTGCATTAATCTCAATTCTAAAATCTTGTTGAAAAAATGGGGGGAAACTCGAAATTATTGACTTGATAATGTTAAATCAACTCAAATTTATCACGAGCCTTAAAAATCAACGAGAATTACTGACAAATATGATGAGTCTTGAACATTTTCGAATTGAGTAATACTTTCGGCAATAAATATAACACATGTACACGCAAGAACAATACTTTATTAAGAATATTCTAGAAGGTTCTGGATTAACATGGAATATTACCTCATTATATACAAATAATACCACATGTCTGATTGTAAATAACAATATCAACTAAATTTTTAACGATTATGTAAATTCTTGTACCACATAATAGGTTCCCAATACCACAACAATAAATCTATTAGTTTCGTTCACAAATGGGCTTTTTTCGGATGTATACGATTGTCATTCATTGAAATATAAGATTTGATGATGTTAAACCATCGTATTTCTTTAAAAGACACAATCTTCGAATATTAATGTTATTAGTCGAATTTTGAAGTTATTAGTCATGTAAACATATTGTCCTTTGTTGGCAAACATAAGTTACTATCTCATTTGCATCATAATATATGTTATTAGTGATTTCTAAATTTGAGTATTTGGGGTTTGAGATTTATATGTGGTGTGGCAGGAATATTGATTTCGACTTGATAGTTGGCGGAATCTAATAAATTCTCTTAAAATACATAAAACGGTACTAGTAAAGGATTAAGTGTTACCAGTAAGTGTTTAAGTGTTATTCGAAATGAATGATCTGTTATAGATTGCAGTTTACGTGCCAGAGTTTCTATAGGTTTGTTTTTTGGTTTAGGGTTTATGGTTTCAGGGTTAATATTAAGGATTTACAACACAAAAATTTGGTAATATGATGTACAACTTATGATTTATAGGATACAACAATAAAAAAATAATTGGGTTACGAGTTTCGGGTTTAAGGTTTAGGGTTCGGGGTATAAGGATTAGGGTTCGGAGCTTAGAATTTAGGGTATGCAGTCTATAAAATGTTACTCGTGATTTATGTAGAACTTTGAACAAGTTCGTGATAAAATTCATAATCTTATGTTCATTGATATAGATATAGTCCTATGTTTTGGAATGAAAGACCATATATTTACATGACTAGTAAATACAACATTCTACTTTCTACATCAACATTCGCAAAACGTGTCTTTGATGGGAATTTGGTGGTTTAACTTCTTCATATCATCTATTTCCATGAATGTCAATCTTATACAATCGGGAAAAAAATGCATTTATGAACGAAATTAATCGAATTAGTACTGTGGTGCTGAGAAGGTATTATGTAATACCAATATCTACAACTGTCTTATAAATTGGGTCCATATTGGAATTTTTCATCAGACATGTGGTATTATTTGAAGGCAATGAGGTAATATCGGTCATTATTCTGTTAATGTTCTCTGGCAATCTAGAACCTTCTAGAACGTTCTTAATGAAACATTTTCTTTTGATGTGTATGTGTTAGAATCAGGGCATAAAGTGTTAACGATCGAAAATATTTCAATTTTGGGAAAATCAAATTTTCGCATTATTCCATGATTAACATCAATAATTTTCTTACATTATTAAGACTTGTGATCAAATTGAGTTGATTTCACAATTTTTGACCATTAAAGTTGATGTTTCACCCCGTGATTTTCGAATTGGTTTGAAGTATTATTTCATTATTAAATTTAAAAAATTTCGTTGATAATGAAGACCCATGAAAAATTGAGGTCAATTTAACTTTATTCGTTCACTAAATTCGGAGACCCAACGATTTCATTGATTTTTTGGTGTCGTCGATTGTTTTTTGTCTATTCCTCTTAGCCTCTTGCTTGTTATCCAGGAAATGTTACCCAGAATGCATGAACTATTACTCAGAATAAATGAGGTGTTACCAACTAGCTTTATAATTAATAAACGTTTCAATCTTAGGTCTCATAAAAATTCTTCGCTATTCCATGATTAACATTAATAATCTTCTTCGATTGCAAGACTCATGCTCAAATTGAGTCGAATCCACCTTATTTGATCATTAAACTCGAGATTTCACCCGTTTTCAACGAGATTTTCGAATTGTATTTAACGCAATATTCCACGATAAGCTTCATATTTTTTTGTTGATTAAATGAGAAATTGACGTCGATTTCACCTTATCCTGTCACTCGTGTCAGAGATTCGAGCGGCTTCAGTGTTTTTTTGGATGTTGTCGGCGATTTTCGATCTATCCCTATTTGCTTTTACTTGTGTACAACATGTATTATTTACTAATGTCGAGTCGTTATTTTTTTCTACTTATGTGTTCGTTTTGCGACAACATCTGTTATAAACTACAAGGCATGTGGTATTTTTTGTTTCATGAACTGTTATCCAGAAAGCAAGAAGTGTTACCCGCTAAACGTTTTTAATTAGCAAATGGCTCAATCTTATACCCCATCAAAATTCTTCGTTATACCATGATTAACATCAATAATACCCTTCGATTACTAACACCAATGCTCAAATTGAGTCGAATCCAACATACTCGGTCATTAAAATCGAGATTTCCCCCATTTCCATTTTCTACATGATTTAAAGAAAAAATTCTTTACAAAGCTTAGATCATACGTTGTCGAAAATTAATCTCGTGGCTTTCCTCTATTTCTAAGACCCATATGCAAATTGAGATCGAATTCTCCTTATTTAAACATTAACGTGAAGATCCGGATGTAAGATCAATCGCATGAGAATGACGATGGCATGTTCCCGTAATATTCGTGTATTTGAAGGGCAATTAACAAAGGCATTTTAAGTAATTTTCTTAAGTAATAAGGGTATATAAAATATTTCATCGCAAATTGGTCTTTATCTATAATGAAAGTATAAAATGGGTCCTTCTCTATATTTTAAAACATGTTGGGGTCTGAATTCTAAGGAAACAGGCTTAAGTGAGCCTGAACCCAAATTTAGCCAAAACAAAAACCTTAATCCAATGTCACGTTTTATGCGTAAATAAATATGCTCATTCTACTTAACGAAACCATTCTGACAAAATCCATTTTCTTGCAATAATATATCATTTTTTCTTGCAATAATATATCTAACACAGTTAAAAAGAGTAGGTTAAGCCAGGATGTTAATGTTTACATTGGCAATGTGGAGCCAACACCCGAGTCAACATTGGCTCAGACATTGGTCCATTACTGGTTTTGTCTTTCCTACCCGAAAACCTTATTACATAATCTTGGATTTATCACTGCACGAGTTTTTGGGAGGAAAGACAAAAAGAGGGAGATTGTTGATGTTGACATTGTCAAATATGGACTCAACATTTGAGTCAGCAGTTGAGATGTTAACATTGACAATGTGGACTCAACATTCCAGTCAACATCGATTGACTCGGACTTGGTCCAACCTTAATTTTGTCTTTCAAATCCAAAAACCGTTTGCCCTATTATTGTGGCTTTAGTTAAGTGTGTGCAGGAGTTATTTACGAGCTGGACTTATTCAAATAGGATCGAATAAAGTGGAGTTAGTTGGAGCTAAAAAGGAGGAGACGAATTTACTTAAAATAGAGATTGAACGAGTCAAACAACAACTACAACGAAAATATAGCACGACCATCGGAGAAGTTGTTGGTTACACATCTATATAAAGAGGAACTTCGACCTCAAAGAAATGAGACTGAAAACGACGAATGACTCACATCTAGAGTGACGAAAGACGCACATCTAGAGTGACAAACGAGTAAAAGAAAAAGAGAGAGCTCTCTACATATATTCGTCATCACGGTTCGTTACCTAGTGTTTTACCTTCACATAGATCGTAGGTTATCTGTGTGAAGATTAGGAGAGTCGTTAGATTCTTTACTAGGTTGTTTTTACTATCTTTCGATAGTTCGACTTTTTGTAATCCATTATTTGTAGTGAAATTTTGCCCTGAAGGCGTGCAGCAAGTTATTTAACTTGCTGCATATTTTAAAACCGCGTCTCCATCTTTTTTAACTGCTAAGTTTTGAAACTTTCCGCTGTGCTAAAACTTTCAGTCCTGAATGTTGGTTCAACATTAAGGACAACATTACTGGTATATTTTTAACTTAGCTATTTTCCATATCTTTACGGGACCGCTCCTTTCCCGCATTAGATTGGTATCAGAGCAACCGCTTGATACACTAAGCATTTTTATCCTAGATATGGATGCCTTAAGCTCAAACTATTTTGGCAAAGTTCCCATCCTAGATGGATCGAACTACGCCTATTGGAAAATCCGAATGAGACAATGCATATAGTCGATTGACTCTCGTGTTTGGGATTCGGTTCTTAACGGTTATACCCCTCCTAAAACCCTTCAAGATGCTGATGGAGAAGTGTTTGACAAACCCATTGCCGAATGGGATGTCCTTGAAAGAGCATCAACCGATTTTAATGAAAAAGCCTTACATGCCATTTTTTCTTCAGTCGATATTTTTATGTTCAAAATCATCCAAAACTGTACCAATGCGAAACATGCGTGGGATATGTTGCAAAGGTATTGTGAGGGTGATGCGAGCGTTAAAGACACAAAGTTGCGTCTTTTAAATAGCCAATTTGAAAACCTTCGTATGAGTGGTGATGAAGATATTACTACTTATTTTGGAAAACTTTTGAATATTTCTAGCGAGTGTTATAGTCTAGGTGAACCTATTTCTAACAAAGTTTTAAATTCTAAGGCTATTATGTTACTATCTGAGAAGTTCAACGTGAAGGTGGCAGCTGTAGAGGAAGCCCACAATCTGGCCACACTCGACTCCAATACTCTCATGAACATTATGAAGAACTACGAGATTAATCTCGAAGTTCAGAAAAATGCGTCTAGGGGTAAGAGTCTTGCTCTACTCTCGCAACCATCATATGTTAAATCTGATGTTGAGCCAGACGATGATGAGGATGTGGCTATGATTGTTAGGAAATTCAAAAGGTTACTGAAAAATAAGAGAGAGTTGAATGTTGGTCCAACATTCAAGACTGTTCTCAACGCTCAAGAGTCTTCATCCGCTCCTAATCGCCCTATCAACAGAACAAGTTCTGCTGATAAAGCGAAAGCCGACAAACTTGACATGGACTCTGTTCAATGTCATGCTTGTAAAGGCTGGGGTCATAATGCAAATGAATGTGCTAATACTCTTCGCAGGTATGGAAAAGGATATTGGGTTAGCCTATCTGATGATGAAGATGATGTGCCAGCAAGAAATACGCATCAGGTTGCCCAATGGACAAAAATCCCAAATCCAACCTTCTCTGACAACGAAGATGAAGATCATAATACTGGATTTAATGCGGTAACAGATGTTGATCCAACATTGGGTTCAACATCTGAACACTATATTCATTTTGATTATGATGATTCAAATACTTTTGATGAATCTTTGTTAGATGAGACATGAGATTGTTTAGAACATGCTAAGGATGATGAATCACTAGAAGAAACGTTCAAACAACTATACGTAGAGTGGACGAATCAAAGGAAGGAAATCTCGAAACTGAAGGACTCCGTTCAAGTGTTGACTGAGGAAAATGCGAACAATGAAAAGGTGATCAATGGCTTGCTTGAAGGGATGAGCAAGATGGAAGCCGTGCTGACCAGAAAGGACAAAGAGATTGACAAGCTTCAAGCGCAAGTCAATAAGGCTTCGGACACCTTCTCAAAGATGAACAAAGGTAAGTCCACACTTGACGAGGTACTTTCTTTCGTTAATTCTTCTAATCACGGTCTAGGATTCAACTCACATCCTAAAAAGACTAAGCATTCTGCATCCAAGTCCAGGTCTAGAAGTTTTAAGTGTCGTTTTTATCTTAAACCTGGACATATTAAACCTTATTGCTGGAAACTGAAAGCTGTGATATCCAAAAAGAAAATGTTGACTGGAAAACCATCCAATATCCGCTCCAACATTGAGAAATCAGTGTTGAAGAAAATGTCTGGAGGTGGTTCAGACAACATTGGTTCTGGTTTTATGAATCAGAATTCAACTTTTTGGAGTCCATCAGTTCAGAAGAAAGCATGGGTACGAAAATCACCGGTTCTATGTAATGTTGTTTACACGTCCTTGAAGGCTAACGTTTCAGGATCTTGGTACTTCGATAGTGGTTGTTCACGACACATGACAGGTACCAAAGACTACTTGATAGACTACACTCCATTAAGTAACGGTACGGTTACTTTTGAAGGTGGGGCGAAAGGAAAAATTCTCGGACGAGTTAAACTTAATGTGGTTGGTTTTCCTGCCCTAAGGAATGTCCTCCATGTTGACGGATTAGGTGCAAATCTTATTAGCATAAGTCAACTATGTGACGACGATCTTGAGGTAAGGTTTAATAGAGAATGCTGTGAAGTTTTTAATGATAAAAACTTGTGCGTGATGGCGGGTAGAAGGTCTAGCGATAATTGCTATCAAGTTGGTGATTGATAGGAAAGAGGTATGTAAGATGTCGAAAACCGAAGATGATATTGTTCTTTGGCATCATAAATTGGGTCATGTCAATTATCGAACCTTAGAACAATTGATTCAGCATGAGGCAATAAGAGGTATTCCCAATCTTAAAGAATGTGGAAAGATTATTTGTGAGCAATGTCTTAAAGGCAAGCAGAAGCATGTCAGTCATAATGTTGACCAACATATTGCTCAACATTTTAGAACTGCCCACTGCTTTCAGCTACTTCACATGGATCTTATGGGTCATATGGAAGTAGACAGCATAGGTGGTAGGAAATATGCATATGTGTTAGTTGATGACTTTTCTAGGTTTTCATGGATATTTTTTCTCAAGGAAAAATCTGAAACTTTTAATTTTTTCAAAACCTTTTGTGCCATGATCAAAATAACTTTTGTGCGCCCATTTTTCGTATTAGGTCTAATCATGGTAGAGAGTTTGAAAATCAATCTTTTAAAGATTTTTGTGACAAAAAGGGTATTATCCATGAGTTTTCTTCTCCTAAGACACCTCAACAAAATGGGGAAGTCGAAAGGAAGAATAGAACTCTTCAGGAGATGGCCCGTGTAATGCTACATTCCAAGAATCTTTCTAAAAGATTTTGGGCGGAAGCATTAAACACGTCTTGTCATATTTCGAATAGAGTTTTCTTTCGTCTCGGGACAAAGAAAACCTCTTACGAGATATTGAAGGGTACGAAGCCTACGGTTAAATATTTTCGCGTGTTTGGATGTACATGCTATATGTTGAATGATCGTGAGTATTTGACTAAGTTTGATTCGAAAGGTGATAAATGCATGTTCTTGGGATATTCTACTAATAGTCGTTCTTATAGTGTTTACAATCTTAGATTGAAAACTATTCAGGAATCCGTTAATATTGTGTTTGATGATTCCGCTGACATTAGTATAACTACTCCTCAAGTTGACATTGCAGATGTAGTTCCGACGGTTGTTCCAGCAGAGGATCTGGAAGCTAAAAATGTTAAGTCAACATCCAGCTCAACATTAGCTCCTGAACAGGACACAGAAGATGAAACTCTAAATGTTCAGAGAGATCCCCCTGCTAGGATTCAGAAGTCTCACCCCTCTGATCAGATCATTGGCAGACTGGATGAAGGAAGGAAGACCAGAGATAAACCACGAAGAGATTATAGATCAATGGTAAAAAATGTATGCATGCTTCCGTATACAACGAGGTAAGGTTTAATTGCTTCGTATCTGAAATTGAACCAAAAAACGTTCTTGAAGCCCTCAAGGACAGTTTTTGGATCAATGCTATACAAGAAGAGCTTGTTCAATTTGATAAAAATCATGTTTGGACTTTGGTTCCACGACCAAGTGATGGAAACGTCATTGGTACTAAGTGGATCTTTAAGAACAAATCTGATGAGTACGGAAATGTTATTAGAAATAAAGCTCGTTTAGTTGCCCAAGGCTATACCCAAGTTGAGGGTATAGACTTTGATGAAACCTTTGCCCCCGTAGCAAGAGTAGAATCTATTAGACTCTTACATGCTATCGCATGTTGGCTCAACATTACCCTCCACCAAATGGATGTTAAGGGTGCGTTCTTAAATGGTTATATTGATAAAGAAATTTACGTTGAGCAACCGAAAGGTTTCGAAGATCCTTACCATGCTGATCATGTGTATAAGTTACAAAAAGCTCTTTATGGTTTAAAGCAAGCTCCTCGAGCTTGGTATGGTAGACTTACTTCGTTTCTCTTAGATTTTGGTTTTGTTAGAGGCGAAGCCGATAGAACTCTTTTCGTGAAAAGAGTTGGTAATGATGTGTTAATCTCTCAAATATACGTAGATGATATAGTCTTCGGATCAACATCTCGATCTATGTTGGATGAATTTATCCAAGCTATGAATTCCACATTTGAGATGAGTATGATCTTCGAACTAACATTTTTCCTAGGTCTACAGGTGAATCAAAGCAAGGATGGCATTTTCATGTGTCAGGAAAAATACGCGAAGAACACTGTGAAGAAGTTCGGTCTAGATAATGCAAAGGTAATGAAAACTCCTATGGGATCTACGCAGAAGGTAAGTAAAGATAACGTTGGGGAAAATGTTGATCCAACATTATACCGATCCATGATAAGAAGCTTGTTATATCTAACTGCGAGTAGACCAGATCTTATGTATAGTGTTTGCGTATGTGCGAGATATCATGCCGAGCAAAAAATTTCGCATTTAAATGCTGTTAAAAGAATTTTAAAGTATGTGGGTGGTTCTTGCAGTCTCGGTTTATGGTTTTCCAAAGATACTAACACAAATTTAGTTGGTTTTAGTGATGCTGACTGGGCAGGTGGCGAAGATGATCGCAAGAGCACAAGTGGTGGATGTTTCTTCTTAGGTAATAATCTAGTGTCTTGGTTTAGCAAAAACCAAAATTGTGTTTCTCTCTCTACGGCCGAATCTGATTATGTGGCAGCAGGCAGCTGTTGTACACAACTCATATGGCTTAAGAGTATATTGAGTGATTATGGGTTAGAGAGTGAAACTGTGCTGATGTATTGTGATAATTTGAGTGCCATAAATATTTCGAAAAATCCTATCCAACACTCTAGGACTAAGCATATAGACATTCGACATCATTTTTTGAGAGATATAGTAGAAAAAGAGTTAGTGAAAATAGAGCATATAGATACTAAGAATCAGCTAGCGGATATTTTCACTAAAGCATTAGACTTTGAAAGGTTTTCAAGCCTTAAGAAGTCTATAGGTCAGTGTCAGTGTCAGTAAATGTTGGTCCAATATCTGGATCAACATTTGCATCTGTCAAATATGGTTGTTACTGTTTTGATATTTGGTCTAAATTTCTCTCAGTTAATTCCTGAAATGATTTGACTCACCTAGACCATTTTCTGAAATGACCCGCTCACTTGCACAAGGTTTGCTCATGATCCTTTTTCAAGATACAGGTTCAGAATATTAAGAATCCTTAGATACACGGCATTCGCGGTGACGATGTATTCTTTGCGTGCAAAAAGCCGAACCTTGATGAAAAGGAAATCAATAAAGAGCAGTGCACAATATTTCATATCTATAATAAAGGTGAGAAAAGGGCAGAAAATGAAAGAAAATTGAGTTTTAGGGTGTTAGACAGAAAATGAAGGAAATCTTTTGAAAATGTTGGATCAAATGTTAAGCAACATGTGTGACTAATCATTTTGATCATGCGATATTTTATATTTATACATATATATACATATATTTATATATATAATTAGTCAGTCGAGTCTAGTATCTATATCTCTCATGATGATTTATGAGAAAATCGGAAATCCCCACTTGGAGCTCGCGGTTCATCAAGTCCTAAACGGTTAGTTTTCATTTAAACTCTTTATTTGTGCTATTTTCCAAGCTGAAAACTAGTTATCGTTGCTGCAAAAACTTTCGACTGCTACTACTTTTTATGCTCACTTGATATCTCCTAATTCGCACTACTCTATTTCATATTTTCAAAATCTATCTCTGCAAATCACGAGCTTTCTTTCATTATCCATAAATTTCAAACTCACCTCTTTCGAACTCACCTCACTTTACAATGTTCTATTTAAGCAATATAAAATAGCAGTCATTTGATGAGGCTACACTAGGTTGTGGATCTGCCCTGGGTAGGAGCTCAAAATGCTGAACCAAATGTTGGTTCATCATTTGCTCCAACATCAGTCCTGGAACGTCATATCAAGTATCGAGATGATACAATTGCTTCATTGGTTGCACAAAGAGAGACTCTTCGGAGTTTCCTTTCTACCCAAAAAGGGGGAGATTTAGATGGTGCAGAAGAAGAAGCCGGGATGACTGATGCGACTGCTGTTGGTGAGGGAGATGATGCTGAAGCTAAAGAAGGAAACCGCTGAAGAAGAATCATAGGATTCTCTTTTTTTTTAGATTTTCTAATCTATTTTTTTTTTGTTTCTCTAATTTCTCTTTCTTGCAGGTTTAGTTAAGACTTAATCAGTCCATATGGTTATTCTTATCTAATGATAACCATATTTTGTTCTGATTGTCTTAATGGTTTCAGGGGGAGTTTTGTGGATTTAACTCTGCACAGGTTTTGGGAAGAAAGACAAAAAGGGGGAGATTGTTAATGTTTACAATGGCAATGTGGAGCTAACACCCGAGTCAACATTGGCTCAGACATTTGTCCATTACTGGTTTTGTCTTTCATACCCGAAAACCTTATTACATAATCTTGGATTTATCACTGCACGAGTTTTTGGGAGGAAAGACAAAAAGGGGGAGATTGTTGATGTTGACATTGTCAAATATGGACTCAACATTTGAGTCAGCAGTTGAGATGTTAACATTGACAATGTGGACTCAACATTCCAGTCAACATCGATTGACTCGGACTTGGTCCAACCTTAATTTTGTCATTCAAATCCAAAAACCGTTTGCCCTATTATTGTGGCTTTAGTTAAGTGTGTGCAGGAGTTATTTACGAGCTGGACTTATTCAAATAGGATCGAATAAAGTGGAGTTAGTTGGAGCTAAAAAGGAGGAGACGAATTTACTTAAAATAGAGATTGAACGAGTCAAACAACAACTACAACGAAAATATAGCACGACCATCGGAGAAGGTGTTGGTTACACATCTATATAAAGAGGAACGTCGACCTCAAAGAAATGAGACTGAAAACGACGAATGACTCACATCTAGAGTGACGAAAGACGCACATCTAGAGTGACGAAGGAGTAAAAGAAAAAGAGAGAGCTCTTTACATATATTCGTCATCACGGTTCTTTACCTAGTGTTTTACCTTCACATAGATCGTAGGTTATCTGTGTGAAGATTAGGAGAGTCGTTAGATTCTTTACTAGGTTGTTTTTACTATCTTTCGATAGTTCGACTTTTTGTAATCCATTCTTTGTAGTGGAATTTTGCCCTGAAGGCGTGCAGCAAGTTATTTAACTTGCTGCATATTTTAAAACCGCGTCTCCATCTTTTTTAACTGCTAAGTTTTGAAACTTTCCGCTGTGCTAAAACTTTCAGTCCTGAATGTTGGTTCAATATTAAGGACAACATTACTGGTATATTTTTAACTTAGCTATTTTCCATATCTTTACTGGACCGCTCCTTTCCCCCATCACAGGACATGAGAGTTATAGCTTAGGAGGTGATTTACAATTATCGGCATCCGTTAGAAAGTTATTACAAAAATAGGCATATAATTTTTCCAGTTTAATTTCATAATTTTTTATTGGCTGTATATCTTTTTATATATTTTTTTACCGTATGTTTAGGGTGTTCATAATTTGGTTAATCGAGCAAATTAAACATCAAAATTTCGATTTGAATTTTTGTATAACCAAAATTTTTTCCTATAGGTTCGGAACCGAAAAACAATTTTTTTTTATATTTTTAGTACTATATATAGTATTATATTTTATAACTATATAAGTAATATTAAAAATTATTTACTTTTTATTAATATATGCTGAAAGTTCGGCTCGTTTGGTTTCATCATTATCGGGTCGGTTCTGATCCTAGTTTCGGAGCAAAAAATTCATAATCAATTCAGAATTAGTTTTGGAACCACATCTAATTTTGAACCATAAATTTATATATTAACATATTTATTAATTTAATTTATATAATAACGCTACTTGTTTTTATGTTGGTTTCGATTTATTTCGGAATTTATTTGTTTCTTTTGGCTACCGGATTGATGTCGATTCTTGAACTTTTTTGTAATTTAGGTAAATGATTATAAAAAACGAAATGAATAAAAAATTCACTAATATCTTGATTTCTACTTTCTATTTCTTTTGTTTTTAAATTTGATAAAATCATTCATGAAAAGAAAATAAATACAAAGATGCCTACTTTTGTGAAATATTTGTGCATATAATACCATTAATTCAATAAACGGAAAACAAAATAAAAGAAAGCTTATTTATGTAACGAAACACCCAGTACTATTTTTGTAAGGGTAGTACTATTTGCACCCCCTTAGGGGAG
Source organism: Linderniella brevidens (assembly GCA_004919715.1). NCBI lineage: Eukaryota > Viridiplantae > Streptophyta > Magnoliopsida > Lamiales > Linderniaceae > Linderniella > Linderniella brevidens. Next base: position 6,266,033 of record SWDC01000148.1, read on the forward strand.
GGGGTATAAAACATTGGTATTCGTTAAACAAAAAAAGAATCAACTTTTCTTACTTTGAATTCAACAACCATAAATTTATCATATTTTTTATTTTTTATTATTATTATTAAATTCAACAACCATAAATTCTAATGTTTAATCTCAAAAACATTAATATTTAAATTGTCCAATATTAATATTTAACTTAGTAAAAATTATATAATATTATTTACTATTAAACTATACTACATACGTATATAAATACTAAATAATAAAAAATAATCAAATGTAACATTACTAGTACTACAGTTAAAAATGAAAATTTTCTTCATAATTTTTAAAACGATTCATGTATGGCGTAGCCCATGCAGCTGCACAGTCGTATCTGAGATGGACCCACTGTGGCGTGATAGTCGGCATCGGGTACCCACCAGATAATGAAACTTTCACATAATGATTACCATTAACATAACCGATTGCAATGACAACATGATGATACCATGGTGGAGCAGACCGAAGCAGCAAGTGCGTAAGACTACATGCGTTACTTATAACGTGCATATCACGTTATACTTCGAAGCAATCAAGACACCCATATCGGGCATAGTCATCCAATGCTCAACAGGCGCGCACCTATCTGAATCAAAAAAAATTAGCGAGTTGCGGATATTTAACCATCCACCAGCACTAAACATGTCAACATATTCTGACCTGTACATCTCTAACTCTTCTACTAAATCACGTCGAATATCAGGCCATGCATCTTCTTCTAGACCAAGGCAGAGAGCTATTGCACGGAAACCACAATTCCATCAGGGCGTACATCTTGCACATGCGTGATATACGGATGAAATATTATTGGAAATTGATGAATATATGGATGAGAAGAAAATTGTTGATCCGAGCAATTATTATGCCTCGCTTTTTCTGAAACCTGCGATCATTTCGAAATTTCGATGACGGTGAATAACTAAATCGAGGAGGATCCTGCACTGTTGCTACTGGATCAGTACGGTTATTTCTGAAACTTTTTGCTTTAAAGGAGGGACGCCAACGAGTAGTATGAATTTTTGATTCACAAACCAATGATGTTGACGGTGTAATTATATCTCTCAACTTTCGTAACATGCTGAGCTTTCCAGTTCTCAACTGTTGTTTAAATTGAGCACTAAACATTTGTAGCTCAATATCACAACATAACTTGTCTTCTTCAAGAGATGTGCATGGTGAAAAGTCGAGTTTCCTCCAAAACATATCGACTAAATCAAGTGGAATAGGGTGGCCATTGTTGAAATATTCTGCTTGTTCATGTGTACATGGCAACCCATGACTTGTACGAAGTAGACACCCACAATTTTCAGAAAACAATTATGCTGCTTTAGACCGTTCAAGCTCCTTGAATATTATATCAAGCGCGTAAATTGCAACAAAGCCACGCAATTCTTGATAGTGGTGCTCATTAAATCGATGACTAATTATACTCTTGCTTTGTTCAAGACTTGCTTTAATAGCCGTTAGTTGAGATTGAATTACCTGGTGAATGAAAGATAATGATGCCACCAAAGCTGATTGTGCAGACTCCAAGTATCGTTTTAACTTGGCATGTTGGCTCTCCAACCTATTAGTTGTGTGATTTCCGAAGTTAAGGAACCGGTCGATCCAAACGGATACAAACATTTCCTTATACGGTGTCAGCCAATAGCTATTCAGATAAGTAAGTACACCTGAAAGATCAAACAATGTTATTTTCGGAATAATAATTCGTAAATAATTTAATGTTTTCAATAATAATTCAAGAATACCTGGAAAATCGTATAATGTTGCTTCAAGTTGTGCCGAATTGGAATAATATTCGTCTTCGATTTGAGACTCAATTAGTGTTGTCCATGCTTTATAGAAAGAATTCCGTGCATTAAGGGACGTTATTGATGGCATGCACTTCTTCATAATGCTTTTATAGATGTGCCATCTACAGAGCAATCCTCTAGCTTCTGGAAAAATGTTGTTGCATGCTTTCATTAAAGCCAACTCTCTATTTGTGACAATAACACGTGGAGCCGTGCGTCCATCCATTGTCGATTTAAGACAACTTAATGCCCATTCATAGTTGGACTTCTTCTCTTTATGCATCAAAACGAATGCTATATATATAGAATGTCATATTAGTGGAAGTTACGCCAACAATTTCAAGGAGATGCATTTTGTACCTATTTGTTTTGTATGTCGCATCCATCAAAAGCATATGTGGAAATGCCCGCCATAGCTCAAACGATTTTGGATGAGCGAAAAATAAATCTTCTAACTCATTGCTGGCACTATTTGAGCGACTTTAAAAAATATAGCCTTCTTCGTGTAGGAAAGACATAGCAACCTGCATCTGAGTTCTACCATTTCTCTCTGTCATCCGAAGCTTTTGACGAGCATTGTAAATAGTTTTCATGGTTGAAACATTATCCAAATTCAGCTTCTTCAATATTGACAAGATGTCGCGTGGTTTCACGTTCTTTCTTGATAAATCCTCCACTAGTAAAGCCTCTTTTCCAGATAATCGCCTTGGATATGGATGGCCTTCGAGATCCAATAAAGTTATGATTATGTATTCCACAAATTACGAAGAGTTTCCAACAATTATCTACCATTGATTTTCCTTTAAGCTAAAACCGACAACCAATCTTTCTCGTGCCGGTATTTCTTGTAGATATTTTTTTACTTCTGTAGATTCCACCAATCACATTGAAATATCACTTTAGAGCACTTTCCGCTTGAATTAATCTTTGATCTTTTGATGACAATTATGTAGCCAAGATTTATTCCAACATTTTGCACCCAATAACCTAAATCTTGTCGAGATTTGAACACCTGGAAATAAGTTATTTATTAGAAACTAAACTAATGCAATAAAAATTATATAAAGTAATTAAAATATGTTTTGTTAAAAAAATTTGAATAATAAATATCATACCATGTCAGTATAAAATTCGGAAGTGACATTGGCATTCGTATGACCACCTTTTCTGTTTTCATCACTTTTCATTGTCCCGGATATCTCCTCCTGAATACGTATGAAAAAAATAATTAATTATTTGATATACAATGATCTAATATATAGTTTAATAAACTTCCACAATATTTTCCAAAATAAACGTTCCAATTGATCTAATTATAGTTAGTTAAATGTCTTTTGATATTTTTGAGTAATAATATTATGTTTTTCCTAAAAAAATATGCATTTAAATGCCTAAACTAAAAATGACGTTCAACCAAATACATTAATTATTGCTAATATTTAGGAGGTAATTAATGAGGGGTGTGAATAGAATCAAGGGAAGTGTATATAGAATTACCCTTTTTGTAATTCATACTAGGGCTTTTTAACAAAATAATTCGAAAAAAATTATTAATTATCAAAATAGGGCGTTTTTTGGACATATTACTAAAATAGAGCCAATTGCGGGCATTACCCGCGACGTCGCGCCTAATGGCCATGGTACGGGACTGTTGTACTGGGCCAATAATTTTTTGGCCCAGTACGGAGCGTCGCGCCTAATAGGCGCGACGTCGCGGTTATTAGCCGCGACGTCGGGGAAATATAGATCTCAGATCCATTTCCCCGACCCTCACTCTCTCTCTCTAAAACGAAACCCTAACACCTCCATCCGCCGCCGCCGCCTTGTTCATCCCGCGCCGCCCGACCGCCCGCACGGCCGCCCTCCCGCTCGGCCTCTCTCTCTCTCTCCCTCTCTCTATCTCTCTCTCACTCACTCTCGGCCTCTCTTCGCCACTGGCGCCACCACCTCCGTCCGCCGCTCAGCCCGCCACGCGCACCTCGCCCCCCGCCCGCCCCCCCCCCCCCCTCTCTCTCTCTCCCCATCTCTCTCGGTTTCTCATCGCCACCGCATCGGTCCGCCGTGTTCATCCCGCGCCTACCGCCCTGCCCGCCCGGCTGCCCTCTCTCTCTCTCTCTCTCTCTCTATCTCTCTCTCTCTCTCCGCCGCGTCCACCACCCTGCCGCCCCGCTCCGCTGCCGGGTCCAACGCCGGCATCGCCGCCGCATCCGCCTCGGGCCCTCCGTACGTTTTATTAGGTATTTAGTTTGATTATAGTTTAATTGAGTTATTCGTTGTTTGGTTATAACATTAGACGGATTCGTATAGTCATTATCCCGATCTGTATTGTTTGAATGGTTATAACATTTTTTTGTTCGATTTAGGATGGACACGAATGAATTCTACGGTCCGATCAATCGTTCGCTGTTGATATTTCAGGATAGTCATCGTTGTAACGATGTGCTATCCAACACGGATGGTGCTATTGACACTCCGTTGACGGTTAGGGGCTTAGAAAACGTAGTATGGGGTAAAATTTCACGACCGGTGCAATTACACGGTCGTGTTTTGGAGAAGTTACATACTATGTCGCTGTATGGCGTCTATAGTTGTGGATCTCAGAAAATAGATCCACACTTCATTACCGCACTCGTCGAACGGTGGAGAAAGGAGACACACACGTTTCACCTACCGGTCGGGGAGGCGACTGTCACATTAGAGGACGTGGGGTTGCTGTGGGCACTCCCCGTGGACGGTATTTCCGTCATCGGTGTGATTCCACGTAAGACGCAGGAGCAGTGGCTCGAATATTGCGAGGAGTTGACTGGGTACAGACTTCCCGAAGGAGCGTACCACGGGACGAAGTTGTCTCTCCGCAAGTTTGCGATCTGGTTAGAAGAAAATCCAGTCGACGACATGACCGACGAGCTAATCGTCGATCAACATGCGCGCGCCTACGCATTGCTGCTGTTCGGGTCGGTGATGTTTCCCGACTCCAGTGGAAGTCAGACGTCGATGACCTACCTTACGCTGCTCGAGGACATCGACGAAGTCCATCATTACAGCTGGGGCAGCGCCGTGTTAGCATTCCTCTACAGAGAGCTCTGCACGTCATGTCAGTCGAGGAAGATGAACATAGGTGGAGCTTTACGGTTGCTGCAGGTACGAAAGATAGTTTAATGAAACAACTTGTAAAGCGTAAACGATACTTATGTATATAAATAATTAAAATATAGGTTTGGGCATGGATGCGTATATTACAAGTCCAGCCCATTATCGCCCAGCCTCGAGTGGTGATGCAGCCTATTGTAGTCGATGGCATTCATTTACCCATTCCACCGCATGCGGCGAGGTAATAGCTCTTCTAATTATTCGAACTTTCAAATAAAAAAATTTCAGCCTAATGAATATTTATTCATTTAGATGGAATGCATTGTTTGACCATAAGACCTCCGCAAATTCAAATTTGCGTGCGATACGGGAGTCCGTCAATAGTATGTCGATGGAACAATTTGTATGGACCCCGTACAACTATCACTATCCGGAGATTTTGGCGCTACCCCCGGAATGCCGTTCTCAGTCCTCTCGGTCGTCGTGCCCGCTGATATGTTACAATATCGTCGAGTGGCACTATCCAGATCACGTGATGCGACAGTTCGGATTGATTCAGTCGGTGCCACAACCACCGGCATATCTTACTGTAGATCTCCACCGTTTTAGCACTCGGAATGTCCCCGGAAAAGATTGGAGATCGCAGCACGAACCGCACGAGGCGTTTTGGAGTCAAAGGCCTCGAGGGTTGTGAATGGACTGGAGATAGGATCCGGACCGCAGTGCACCAGTGACTATTATGACTGGTACCGGTCCGTGACCCGTCAATATATCTCTCCGTCGTCTGTTCACATGTCGCGAGGATTTCAGATGGGAGATGGAGCATTCATCGACGTGATGGTTAGTTTATATATTAATTTTATTTATTATATTTAATTTCGATTTATTCGCGGCAAAATAATATTTGACTATTCTAAATAACAGGCACAACATCTCGATGACGTGGAGACAAGACTACGTCGTCGTGAAGTGGACGGAGGATTAAACGTTGTACATCATATGCAGCGTCTAATCAACGATAAGCGTCAGCGACGTGATACCCAGTTCACCGAAGTTCTTCCTACGCAAGATCGTAGGGCTTCATCCTCGCACCATGTCACTCAAGGTGCTGGCCCGTCGTCATCGCGTATTCTGACAGATTTATACGGCGATGGTGGATATGGGACGTCGATGCCATCAGGGTACACTACGCCGATGCAGTACACCTACGAGGACGATGACGACGACGACACACCACCTTACCGTTCATCTACCCATCGTCGTCCATCCGAGCGTGAGGCCCCAGTTGACCGTCGCCATCTGCGTAGAGAGCAGCGTCCTCGAAGATGCGGTACCGGAGGGCATTATATGCCATAGTTTTTTTGTTCAGACGATGTTTTTTTGTTCATACGATGTTTTTTATTGTATTTATTCAGACGATGTTTTTTTGTTATATGTTATTACGACTTAGGTTTTTATTTTCGCGATGTTATTATCTTATTATGCCTAACTTTATGGTGGATAATTATAAAATACGAGTTATATAATTAGTAGAGCCGTAAAAAAGGCCCGAAACCCGCGGGCCGCCCCGCCCAGGCCCGCAAATGGATTTTTTAGGTTGTCGGGGAGTGGGCCTAAGTGGGCCGGGCTACAGGCGGGGCGGGGCGGGCTAGCCCGCGGGCTACCCGTCTATTTTTAAAAAATAAATATAATATATTTTATTAATAAATATATATATGTATTAAATTATGTAAATGTACTAAAAATATTAAATTAAATATAATATATGTACTAAAAGTACTTCAAAATTAAAATAGATCAACGTTAATATATTTTTAAAAATAAAACAACTTTTATCATCCGCGTGCAGCTTTAATCAACGCTACCTGCAACTTCAGCAACTTTTATCATCCGCGTGCAGCTTTAATCAAAGCTACCTGCAACTTCAGCAACTTTTATCATCCGCGTGCAGCTTTAATCACAGCTACATGCATACTATCTTCAATCTAACTGTACACAACAATATTGACATTAAAAAAAAATGATCCAGAACATCTATAAAAATCCCTCAAATTAAGAAAATAACATACAACATTTGAGATACGATGCACCCAAAAGGTAGAGACCCGCGTCTTAATCACTTCAATGGAAAAAAGATGAATGAGGGTCATCCGATATTCGGAAATTTAAAGGTCCTTGGTGATTACTTTTACAACGAACTGTGGACGTACGATATTGAAAGATGATTCGTTGGATCATTTTACGCAAAAGCATCTATGGCTGATATCACGAATGAGACATTGTCCGAATGTCTTCAATTCCTTGCGTAACTATACAATCAACGTTACGGAATTCATTTCACCGTACCTTTTCTAACGGAGAAACTTGGTCATTTGAAGCGTCGCTACCTTTTATGGACAAAACTACGCGCCGAAATGGGAGGGCGGCCAGAGTATGACAGAGGATGGATTCATGCAGATACCGAGCAATGGCTTAAGTGGTTTAAGGTGGTTATTTTACTCAACGTTTTATTCGGCTGTAATAAAAATTTTTAATTATGCAATTTGTCATATTCTTGCATGAGGATCCTCTTTCAACAATTTATTTCTATGAGCCCGAGCCACATGAATATTATCTGTATAAAATTTTCGGTAGCTATATCAACCCAGACATTGTTCCAGACATTGACGTGCTTGCAATTCCTAACAACGAATGTCCAATAGTTCATACTCAGGCGGAAGAATCATCCAAAAGACAGTCGGTAAAACATGTCGGCTCGAGTTCGAGAGTCAAAGACGATACGGGTGACGACGACTTCGTCGACACGCCACCGAAAGGAAACCGATACAATATGTCGAGTAAGATCGGCAACGCTGGCAAAAACCAAGGCGATGATGACTTCGTCAACCCACCTCCGAAAGGAAATAAAAAAGGTATGAATAGAAAGACGCACAACAAAGGCAAACATCATGCAATGTCGAGTTCCAGAGTTGAAGAAGATAATAGTGACGATGACTTCGTTGACCCACCCCCGAAGGGTTGGAGAAAAACTTTTCGAAAGTGATTGTTTGTAACTTCAGTAACCTTTGTCATGCGTGTTTGCAACTAATATGAGGTAAATTCGGACGTAACTGAAAAATTGTAATAATTTACTTAAAGATTTAGTACAACATATGAATACTAAAACTATTTAAAGATTACAATAAATCAACGTTGACCACTGCCTCCGCCTCTTCGACCTTGTCTCCGCCTTGAACCACCACGATCCATTTCGTTCTGTATACGAGTTGTACGGATTCTCCCCGGCCCTCTTCTGGTATGCAGAGCGTCGTTATGTATAAGAGAGAATTCAGCAGGCTCCCAATAACATTTGTCATGTAGAGGATGAAAAAACCCCTCGTATGTTTTACGGTACGCTTGTTTGTTATAGAAATGAGCAATATGATGCATGCTATGAACTCCCCACATACGGCAAGCTGCTTGGGCATGAGAACATGGGATGAAATACGTGTCCCATTTTCCGCACGTGCACGTCTTTCCTAAGATGTTTACCACGTGCTTCCTTTGATTCACGGCCGAAGTGTAAACTTCAGCTATTTGCAAACGTGGGTCAAAATTAAATGCGACGTGACTCAAAGAACGACTTGTCCAGTCGTTGAACTTATTCCACGCATACGGAGACCATCGCTTTCGGTGTTAGCCATCGCTGCAGAGCACTCCGTAAATCGATTGCGAAAATATTCAACGCATCGATGAAAGCTAAAGTCCACTATTGCTTTCGGAGGCAAACACCTCGCCCCTTTGAAAACTCCGTTAAGGGCCTCGGAGATATTAGTGGTCATCACCCCGCATCGGAATCCACCATCGTAAGCAAACGTCCACTTCTCTTTGTCAATATTATCTAACCACTTCCAGGCCGGTTCATTGAGAACTTTAATGTGTTCCATAATGCGATTGAACTTCTCCAACGTGTGGGCCATTCCAGCTCTATGGCATAACTGTTTTAGGTCATGTTCTTGAATTCAGTGTTGAAGTTTGATACGACATGACGTAGACAAAACCGGTGTACACCATTCGACGGCCTAAACGCTGCTAATTCGCTTACCGCCGCCAATATTCCTATAACAAATTACGATCAATCGATTAAAAGAGTGTCAAATTAATACAAGAATGTATGTAGGAAAATAAAAGTACCTCGATGACGATCAGAAATGAGGCATACACCTTGTTCACCCAACACGTGGATGTTAAGTAAGTTCAGGAACCAACTCCAAGAGTGTCTGCTCTCCGTTGAAACAATGGCAAAAGCAAGGGGGAGAATATTTTGATTTGCATCGAGCCCAGATGCAATTAACATTTTATGCTCGTATTTGGAGTATAAGTGCGTACCATCAACGCAAACAACTCTACGACAATGCCTAAACCCATCAATACAATGTTTGAAAGCCCAGAAAACATACCCCAATTTCTTCACACCGGGTGCTTCAGTTGGAAGATTCAACCACTTGACGACCGTGTCGGGGTTGTAACGTTTCAGAGCTTTCATGAAGATAGGAAGTTGTTGGACTGAAGTTTCCCATTCTTTCGCCCTTTTGAGGCCATGCCATGCTTGAATGTATGAGATGTCGTACCCGATATTGTCCTTCACCAGCTGCTTTACGTTCTTTGGTAGAAATTGAGGGTCTGTCTTCACTATTCCAATCAACATTCTCGCAATTGTGTTTCGCGAAATGTTGCGGTGTGTTCTCGCCAACTCGTTCATGTAGCATGTGTGTGGCCCCCCATATATCGTAATCTTCCAATAACATTTTTTCGGTTTGAAGCATGCTCGTAACCTCCAGTGACAGTCATGGCTATGGTTGCATTTCACGCCCCATACGATTTTGTTACTTTCTGAGACGTGAAACTCACGTCTAGCCACCCTGTAAGAATAATCGCCAACAGCATCTTGTAAGTGAGCTTTGGTACTAAATGTCATACCGACTCTGAACCTGGGATTGTCCCTACTGTAAAAATCACCGCCGCCCTCGTTGGCTTCTGGAAGCGCCATTTGATATGTTGAATAAAAAGGCACGGGTTGGTAAGGCGCACGTGCATAATCCGCCGGCAATGGAATGACATTCTCGGGACCAACATTGTTTCCAGCATCGTCGCTATCGTCGTTATCATCTGCGGGATCCGAAAAATCGTCCAGCGCACCACCAACGTCATCAGCTTCAGAGTCGCTAGCGTCACTATTTTGCAAGTCTTCGGGCACAGGCTCAGGTTGTGACACATTCGACATATTAGGAACATCACGACTGCTCGAAGGAATGTCTGTATGAGGAGGGTGGAGTGAAAAGTCACTCATTCCTTGAGTAACTGCCGTGAGATCAGGGAACGAGTGGCTGGAGGTGATGTTGGTGAACACGTCGGGTGCCTCTTGAACGTTCTCGCTGGCATCGACAAACACTTCAATTAGATTAAGTTCCGCATCAGCATCCAAGAAGTACGATAGTTCAGCGTCGTTTGAAATTTGAAAGAGCCGCTGATAGAGTCGAGAATGCTGATAGTATTCATTCTTAACATGAACGGTTAAGGAGGAAAAATTGTTGTCGAGCGAATAACCTCATATAGCATGCCCAGAAATTGAGCAAAGCTAGTGTCGCGACGAATTCGTCTAAGAGAAATGGTGGGATGCTGTAACGGATGGAGTTTGATTCAGTAATGATTTCGCCACCGTAGTAGATAGAGACTTGAATTTTGCGAGATGTCATAATTTGAGGAGAAATTTAAATACTTCAAGTTGTTTTTTTATATATCCATGTATACGAAATTATAGTGCTTTATATAGGGAAAATCGTCGCATTTAATGGACGCGACATCGCATCTATTGGACGCGACGATTTTTCTGCAAAACTCGTGAACGTTACGTCCACATCAGTTCTGCAAAAAGAAAAAAATAATTACAGACAACGCGTGATCGATTCGTCACATCATCGCGGCCATTGGGCGCGACGTCGCATCCATTAACGCGACGCCGGGCCCAGATACGTTATCGGCCCGTTTTAGGTGTTTAAACGGGCCATAATTAACGTCGCGACTAATGGGTGCGACGTCGTGCCTAATGGCCGCGACGTCGCGGGTAATGCCCGCAAACGGCTCTATTTTAGTAATATATCCAAAAAACGCCATATTTTAATAATTAATTTTTTTTTTCGATTTATTTTGTTAAAAAAGCCTCGCTGGTTATTAAGTGCTTATATTTATAATTAACTCTAGTTTAGGCCTTTTTCCCGCAATCCTCGTAGATCGTGAACCTTAAATCTGCTTTGGGAACCTAAACTTTTCAGCCATTGATGTGGTCAAGACATTTACGTACTTTGCGCACAGACTTGACAACAATCGCTAGCTCAGGTCATCACAGCCCGTCTCCTTGTTACAATTGTTAAGCTGGTAATGGCCCAATATATATTAAGAATATAATTAATTTTATTATTTCCGAAATTATTGTGTAATTATAATATGTGCAAATTAAATTCATTCACGAACTTTAATCCACCACGTGTGTTGTTTATCTTACCTTTTTTTTTCCATCTTCTCATTACAATATATTAAGAGTTTGGTTAAGCTTTTTGTTTAAGGCGAATGCGGTTTGTCTTAAATGACAAAACCCTAATAAAATATATTTGTCTAATATTAGTAATGACAAATGATAATGTTTTCATGGTGTAAATAACTTTATTCTTTTCCTTTTTCCATGAATAATTATATTATATTCTATGTTAGATATTAAGTGAAAAGATATACAATGACTACGGATTACAAATTAACATAAATTTTGAAGAAGAAAAAAAAACAAATTAACATAAATCAACAATGCGTAAAGAATAAAACTACCATGATTTGGTGCGGGCGACCAGCTAATTAATCAACTGTGGCGTGTCATTATATACTAGCACTCGTGTACGGATGTCTGTGAGAGTGTGAAGACTAAGGTCATCAACAGAACGGTTAAACCCATTTATTTTTAAACAGTAAATGTCACATCAAACAGTAATTCTACTTCAACTTCTCAATTTCAAAAAAATATTCTAGAATATTATTTTTCACATCAAATTTTACTACTTTTCTATATTAATCACATATTTTACTATATTACAAATTAGACCACACTATTATTTTAATTCAATTTGAAAAAATGCATTAATTTTTTTATAAAATGATAGAAGGTACACATAAAAAACTGGAAACATAAATATTTATTAGAAAATAAAAATTATAATACACGAGCTAAAAAAATACAATGAGACGCAAATAAATAAAATCGTACAAGTAACAAAGAGATCGTTTTTCAAGTCTCGGCATTTGTGTACTTCTCCCACAAATGATCAATCAATGCATTTCGGAGTGAAATGTGGTCATCTTCATTCCTAATTTTTTTGTACCGAGAAATAAATGATATGTATGTTATGTTATCGTTTTTTTCAATGACTCATAATTAAAATAAAATAAATCTAATGATGATGATGATGAAAATAATAATAGCAATGATTAATGATAAACAATACTAATGATAATAATAATAAAACAATAATAATCATAATAATAATAATAATAAAATTAATAAGAATAATAATAATAAAAACAATAATAATGATACATACGCTGTTGCTTTACTACTCTCTCAATTGATCATTATAATAATAATAAAAATAATAATAATAATATAGGGCTTTGAACATAATTAAATAACATTTTGGGTCAAAATGTAATTTGACCAAATTTTTTGGTACATGAACAGTACAAACGCATATATGCGTTGAAATGGATCTCAAAAACACAAAATCCCATTTTGGGTTTCATTTTGCAGTACCATTGGAGTAAAATTTGGGTTTTGGTTGGGTTTTGCAGTATGGTTGGAGAAGCTCTAAGTACGTATAATGAAGATACAAAATTAGTTTTTCATAGTTTATTTTAGGATTGGAGACCGGTGTATAGAGTGGGTGAATTAACACAAGGAATTTCTTTCTTTTTGTGTAACTGACTAATGGTCGCTATCGGTACTTGATTAGTTAAGGCGGTACTCGGTAGTCTCACGGTCCCCACTTTGTTTAACTCTCGTTCGCGCTACAGTGGTGCGGAAAGTACAACTGTTCAGTATTCGTGCGTGTGTGAGTCTGTTTGTGTTTGGTTGTTTGCACACAAGACTTGTTTACGGAAGTTCGGAGCTGAATCTCTTACGCCTTCCCTTCTTTCCCACACGGAAGATACCACTTAGAAGTTTTCGGGCTACTTTACACAAGTACTACCCTAACTTCCTCAAGCTCACTACTACAAAAGCCTTTTACAGTCTGTTGTTTACAAAGTTTTCCTCAAGAACACTCTACAAACTGCTTTTTAAAGTCAGTTATTTACAAGTGACAGTCGCTAAAAAACTAGAGTTTTACGTCACGTAGCTCGTATCGAGCCTCTTGAACCCTTTGGCCTTTTACAGTATTCACCTCGGAAGTAGCTGTTGCATTTTGAACGTTTGAGCTCGTATGCAGCCGCATTTAATTCTTTTCTCTTCTGAGGACTGTTGACGCCGGTACTCTTTAGTCGTCGAAGTACCGCTTTTACCATTTTGGGTAATTGGCTCTGGTCAACGTCTGCGCTTGTTGCTGATTTGGATTTAATGCTCTAGTCCTGGCCGTCCTTCTAGTCCTAGGACTTTGCTCTTCAGTACTCGTGGTCAATCTCCTGAGTACTTTCCACGTCAGCTTCGGTCTTCTCCATGCTCCAATTCTCACCATGCTCCGGTACTTTACACAGTCACCAAAATACTAAGTATCCAACAGTTTAAAAGGCTCAGTCTTACTACATTTATCCTTCTTCCGCATCGGAAGGATTTCAATAGAAGATTTTGGTTTAAAATTATGTTGCACGGTCCAGGACATCGTTAGAACTCCTAGTATCTCACTCTCAACCGCGTTTTAAAGTCGACCAATAGAAACTTTAGAACTCAAACTACTATAGTTCAACTGGACTTCTGCCCTCATAGGGTCTTTCTTAGAGTTCTCAAACTCGTTATACAAAATTATTGATTTTGAAAGTTGTGATGGAGAAAGTCTTGGATCTTCATGTAAGGAGGAAGAAAAGTAGATCTTCGAATTAATTTCACGTAAAGAAACTCTTTCTATCTAGCACTATGTTTATGTCTAGTATTATTGTACTAAATAACATGCATAGAAGCAACATCCAGCTTAAGTGACAGGTGCAAATTATGGTCAGGGGGCTCAAAAACCTCTTTTTTTCGTGGACATGCTAAAAAAAATTTAACATCATAAATTTTTAGAATATATATGGAATGTATTTCAAAACCTTGTTAACAATAAGACGTACCACATATAATTTATAGAGATTAACAAGAATTAACATGATGGTAATGGACGATTAATATAAATTTTTATTTAAAAATTATCTGTGCACGATCAAATTTTTATTTAAAAAATTACTTGCTAGTTTGTGGTTCCTGCGGGCTGCTTGTGTTTGACTCGTGGCTAATGGTAGAAGAAATATTTTTTTTTCGAAAAAAGGAAATCAAAAAGGATTTTTAAAAGAAAAACACGTCTGCTTAGGATGGATTTTTCTTTTTTTTTTCTTTTCTCTTTTAGATTTAGTATTACGCTATAGGCCATATCAATGAAACTAGAAGCTTATTTCTAAATTTAGCGTTTTGTTTGGGCCACAAATATGAGCCTTTTTATGAAAATAGCCCGTCTAGACGTCGTCGTCTTCATCTCCTATAAACAATTGTAGAAATTTATAACTCTCCAATGGCAAGATTTGGAAGCTCGGGGGGTCAAATCAAAATATCCCATGGCAAAATCCAACAGCTCGGGGGTCAACTGATCCCCCGAGCCCCCGTTGCGTCCGCCCCTGTCCATACACCTCCACTATTCCCTTAGTTTTTCTTTCTTTCGATTTTTTTACCACGAATTAAAGGAGTGCTGCGTCGATATTTTTCACAACTAATATCAATGTATAAGTTTGATTACCTACTTGAATTATTTCTTCTGAATTTCCAAAATCAATTCACGCTACAGAAAAGGAATAGGCGAGGGTTATTATGGGGTCTAGGCAACGGTTTCTGGACGAAGCTCATAGCCCCGGCGCACATACTCCAACTAATCGGCGACAATTGTTAAATGTCAGTTATACAATATCATAGGCGACTGTTGTTACTGTTATCTTTATTTGGTCGCCAATTCAAATGCCACCGGCGTCGGTTTTTGACAGTCGACGCTAATTCTTGATTGTAATAAGGCCCGTTGTTTTGACAACCGCCAAATTTTTGTTTTTTAGATATTTATTTATTTTCGATATCTCGATAAACCGGTAATCATATATATCACATTTCAATCCAACAAAGTTCAACAACATTCAACCCATAGAACTTACATTACCCGTAACTTTGATATCTTTTCCACACATACTTCTCTGAACAACGCAACTAGTGTGACTCTACTGTTTTGCGACACACTCCTATCGTCTCGCCTCTTGGTGTAAAAAATGTATCCATTAATGTCATACCGTTCATATGTTGCGACATTCCATTCAGGTCCACTGTGAGCCACTTGATAATTTCAGTGCATTTTTCTTTGGTTTCTGCAGTGCCCTAGTTCCGAACCAACCCAAAAATAATTGGTTATCCTCCTTTATTTGTAAACTCAATTTTCGTGGGATTTTTTGTCGTAAAGTAGCCAAATGTTCCTCCAAGAATGGGTGCTATCATGTATGGTGGCCAATGTTTTTCCAACTACAACATCGTCGTCTATGTTAGGTGGCACACATGTACTAGTTCCTTCTCCCGCACAACTAGCTTCAATGACGGCCTCACGGTGTCATATTCAATTATTATACCTACAAAACTTGTGATTACCTAACACTTGACAGTCTCACTATTCCACCAACTTCAATTATCACATTGATGACACGGACAAGAAACCTTCGATTGCCTCTTTCTTCTCTTATTCTGCTCCGCACATTTCATGAACTCGTCAATAGTATTCTAATACTCAATCATTGTTCGCTCGCTTATTACACATTCAACCCCGATCCATTCAAATCACCTAAAGTATAGCAAGTAATTTATATAAATAATTCACACACAAAAAAACATAACATATATAATTCACTGAAGGACTTTGAGGGCCCTTAAACATTCACTAGCACAACAAATGCGTCTTTTGAGCTTCGACAGCAGTTATGCACAGTTCACAAAGTAAAAAATGAATGAATATATAACCAATTTAGATTCTAACCAGAGACCATTTAAGGGATTTCATCAACTTCGAAACTCTAATACACATTTACAACCTAAAACGATAGTGAACGTTTAAGAACGATCCCAAAACGTGGACCATTCAAGAGTTACTCCCAATGAACAAACCTTGAACGAATAGCTAAGTTTATATTAGCTGTAAAAACCACAATCAACTGAAACAAAAATGCATCCAAATCAAAATCACCTCCAAATCGACCTGGTTTTCGAGCAACAAAATGTCTCCAAATCACCCGCAACACCTTGAATTGATGCATATTAATGAGCATAGATAACACGAAATCAATCGAAAAATTCTTAATAACACTCGATAATCCAAAAACCAAAATCGACACACGCCAAAAAACCGTGTGGGTTTTAATTTCCTCAACCTGTAATGCATCGCTGCGCCTTCGTCGTGGAGTGTCGATCCGTCTTCATCATGGAGTGTTCCGTGCCATTAGTGCTTCGTCTTCGTCGCTAGAACCGCTCTAATCTCTTGAAGAGGAAGAAGAAAATCGATAACGTGAAAAATAAGGGTGTCGTTGAAGTGCAAATAAAAAAAATAGGCGATGATTGTTATCCCTATGCATTTTCCTTCGTAGAATATAGGCGACGTTTGTAAGTAATAATCGACGGTCGTATTAGTTACAACCATCAGCTATAGTCTGCGAAGAGAATAGGCAATAACTACTAGATAACAAACGTCGCCCATTGTCAATGAAATTGTAAAAATTCTGCTAAAATGTCATTGTACATACTATAGAAGTCGGTTCTTTTCTAGTTGGTGCCTATACTTGTTGTATTATAATGAGAGATGTGATGGATTTGTTTCTTGTAGAAACTACTATGTAGGAAGGCACAACGTAAAGATGCTATTTTTAAAGGTATAGATTTCCCACACTAAGGTGTAAATTTTTCTCTATATCCACCTCAACATGATAAAAGACCTACGAATTTTTAAGTTTACACTCACTTAAAAATCAAGGAGAAACAACTCGGACAAAGATAATATTATTTAGCTTCTGCAGAGATTGGCGTATGTTTTTATTTCTATGTTTTTTAGTTGTGTCAAATGAGGGAGTATTAATAATATTCCAAAAGGTACTGCAGTGCAGAGGGACATAACCTTTGGATTTCCAAACAGGATAGTTGCAGAGACACAACGTTTTTTATTTTTGAATTGACACAACTCTTCCAAAGAACATGTCTGTTCATTCAAGTAAATATTATTTATTATATATAAATATTATTATATATAAATATATTATTTATATACAAGAATCCTCCACTTATTTAAATAAAAATAACATCACATTACACTAAAAACTATATTGTATTTGGTCGTTACATAGCGAATACCCATCAAGTGAACGAACCTTTAACTTATGGTTGAAGATGAAACACAAAGTAAACAACTTCCCGCTATATAGAGTTCTTATTCTTTCATATTTTTGCAGCTCCAATTTTTGTTACATGGCCTTGAGTTGGATCCTAACCTCACAAGTACTCTTAAAATTTTTTCGGCTATAATTTCTTAAAAAGCGGCCTCTCACTTTTATACTTGCATACGTAGACTTATCAGGAATGTCTATAGTGCATCCTACGATCACTATAAGTCCATTAAGGAATTCAATTCCATCCTTATTCTTGTTTTAGTAAATAAAGTGCATATATCAGATATGGAACTTTCGAAATAGCAGCACCCCCGCTATTTTTAAGTTATGCTCTTGAAATGTGTCTATGTTTCCATTTCACAAATATCTTTTATTGCATTGCCTTTTGAACTCTCGTATTAAGATGTCAAGAATTATTACTTGCACCTTAAAGAGTTGGTTTCAATTAAGATGTTTTCCTTTAGCGGTAACAGTCACATACCTACAATGATCTTTAAAATCCTCTCCGGATAAGGGTTTTGTCAGCAGATCAGCCCACATTTGATTTGTAGGAAGATATTCAATATCTTTCACTTTCTATCCATTTCTCTAATATGATTATACCTGATAGAAATATGCTAACTATGATTTGTAATTCTCTCATTTTTTGTATAGTTAATCGAAGCTTGATTATCGCAATACAAAGTAATCGTTCTGCTCTCATTATTAATGAAAGGAATAGATCTCTAAGAAATCTTTGAAACCATACTAAGTCTCTGCTAACGGTAGACATAACGATGTACTCAGATTCCAGACAATTATGGCTTCTTCAATAATTAACCAACCACTTGTCGATTTTGAATTGGATGCATCAAAAGCCCAATCCGCATCACTATAGCATTCATGTATAAATCTAGTATACTTATAATGCAAGCAATAATTCATTGTGAATTTCAAGTACCTTATTACACTCTTTAGATTGCTTGGAAATCAATGCAAACACGCAAGATCTGGTCTTGTGTGATATTTCACATACGTTATATTTCCTGAAAAACAAAGTAAATTTAACTTTCTCAAAATACATGTATCGGCATATGAAGTCATCATCCTTCAACTTCAGTACGCGATCGGCAGTCACACGCCTTTCCTCTTTCCAGCATTATAATTCAGCCCGTTCAGGCGCTCCATCTTTTCACCATCATGTAGTTGTGCTTCTAAAGAACATAATCCATGTCGGAATAGTCTTTACCTTTAAAACTGTTGTATTATAATGACAGGTGGATGGATTTGTTTCTTGTGAAATAAGAAACTATGTTGGTGAGACACAACATAATTTAGAGATATAGATTTCCTTCACTAAGGTATAAATGGTTCTCAAGAAATCTAACTCTTCAGGATACAAGATACGAATTTTTAAGTCTACACTCACTTAAAAATCTAGGAAAAGGAACTCATACAAAGATAAAATATTATTTAGCTTGAGTAGAAACTAGTTTTATTTCTATGTTGTTGAGTTATGTCAAATCATGGAGTATTAGTAATATTCGGAAAGATATTGCAGAGGGATATAACATTTGGATTTCCAAACAGTACAACTTTTGGGATAGTTGCACATGGACACAACTTTTTTTATTTTTCTGAATTAACACAACTCTTTGAATGAACATGTCTATATATATAATATTTATATACATCAATAATATAGTGGCTTATACCTAAGATCTGTACTGTCAAAGAAATAAAAAATTTAATTAATTAAATAGATATTTTAAGATTTACAATATTGATCTCAAATTAAAAGAATTGCTAATGTAATTAATCTCGCAAATAAATCATTGATGTGGCGATCAGGAAAACCACGTAGACGCCGATCTACGTATTTGTTGAAGCTGAAACAAGAAGCTGAAATTTCCTCAAGAAAAGAAAAAACTGAATTTGCTCTCGCGGAGGAAATGTGCAATTTCGTTAAAGTATTTTTTTTTCTTCTATGCAATTAACCTCATGCATTCAAGATTCTCTCAGCCCACTTGATAAGATTTCATTGTCGAGCCATTTGTTCTAACCACTCGCAAAACGTTTAAATATATTTAATAAGCCATCTCCAATCCAGGACATAAAAATACGTTTAATTTTACACAAAAATACAGTTGGTACAATGTTTTTACTTCAACCCACAAATTCTATTTTCTACACTAACTTTTACTCCAAACAATTAAATCTATTTTCTACACTAAAAATAATATTCATATTATTACTTATTGTTATTATATTTTTTTTTATAAAAACGAAAACATTATATAAATTAAATTTAAATTATGCTTGAAATTTTTTTTATTTATATTTTCAAAAAGTAAATAATAGTTTATATATATAAGACATATTAATTGTATAATTAACATGTTAATTTAAAAGCAAACATACTCATATTTTAAATATAAAAATAAAATATTTTTTCTTATTTTATAAAATAAGAATGACACATACAGTATACTAAAAGACGTTTATAGAATTTAATTTTATTATTTTAATGATATAAAATATTTTAAACATAACTAAATAAATTTATATTTTAAAAAAATAAAAATTAAATTATAACTCTATTTTAGAGTTGTGAAATATAGTTACTCTAAATATAGAGTATCGGTGTTTGCAAACTCTATAATAGTGTTAAAATAGAGAACTCATTGGAGAATATGTGTACTCTATTTTAGTGTAATCACTAAAATAAAGTTGGGGTGCTCTAAATAATTTATTCTCAGTTGTGCGGTTGTGCCTAGTTAAATTATACCTGAATTTTTTATCTAATTTATGAACGTGCAAAATCCGATTGTTTATCTTCCTCAAAAAACTCTCTACAGAAAAACCCTAATTTGTTTTCGATCTATTGTCACCATGGTCGTCGACGGATCGGGTTGGAGTACTCACCACTTACTTGATTCTCTTTCTCGATTTCCTTGCTTTCAATTTTATATTTGTTTCGAGAGTTTTCTTCTCTCCTATGTGAGTCTTTCTCTCTTGAATAAAAGTTTTATATGGTCTTATAAAATAGATATGGGAAATAGACATCTTAGTGTCATTAGTGATTCAAACAATATAGGTAATATCAAATGTATTTGAAGAAAGGTTTGCAATTGATTATACTAATACCTGCAAGTGGTGATACGAATATATCTTGTTCTTTCATATTTTTTTAGTCATTTTGCTTATTGATTCAATTGTAAAATTTTGTCCCCCAAAAATTTTTCCAGGCATCATCAGATACCATGGAATAAAATTTTTTCGACAACTAACCTAACCGAAACTTTTTGAGTTACCGAAAATATGACACTAATTCCAACGTGTAATTTTGCTTTTCCATAAAAAGATCTCTTTTCAAAACTTTAAAACTAATTCAAAAACAATTTCTAAAACTCATCAGTCGAAATAATTTTCAAAATCAGAACTTCCATCTGAAGAAAATAGTCTAACAAGGAAGGTAGTGATGCAATGGGAACTATCATTTTTGTGATATTTTGGCCTTATTTTGCGGACGTCATAATACATTGTAAATATTATGCGAGATATAAGTGAAGTTGTTCTGTTTATGGATTTCAATGTAACGTCTAAATCTTGTCTCACACTCTCTCTCACAAGTCACACCTAACCATACAAAGTGACCACGACAACTTTAATGTATAAATAGGTTTATAAATATAATGTAACTTTAAATCATAATAAAATGAAAAGAATAGCCCGTAGCACATGTGTACGCTACCATAGATTTCATAGTGCAATTCAATCGCGAATATATTTATTATATAAAACATTTCACTTCCGCCAACTTTTTCATCTTCCCTTATATGTCTAATAGCTTTATTTACATGTAAACTATTCACGAACAATCAATTATAAAAAAAAAAATAGATCTCTATATGTTACATTGTAGCTAAAGGGTTGCTTTCTAACTAAAAATCATTATTTTTAAATTAAGATAAAGGGTTGCTTTCGAACTAAAATGAAAAAAATTTCTACGAAGGATGGCTAAGTGGTGGTAAGTGGTCAAGATGTGATAACTTTAAAGTGGAGGTCACAAGTTCTATTATACACAAAGGGACTAGTCGGACGAAAAATCAGTTATTGTCTCATAGCTGATAATGAAGTTTGAGGTCGATTTGCATAATGAATCTGAGCGGTGAAACTATGATGATGGAGTCAGTGAGCCTTAGATCTAGTGGTCATGGTTGAGGCCTTGAGGATTTGTGGGTTAGGTCGTGGTATCGAATTCCCCCTCCCACAATTCATTGAGTAGTCATGTGAGCTTTATAGCTCATGACCATCGTTGTTATGTGAGTTTGTGACGTATTTATCAGGCCCCGAGGATTAGTCTTACCACTAAAGTGTGTGGCGCAATGAAGTCTCCGCCAAGTCTGTGGGGCACAAGTCCGCGCCGGTATTTAGGGGCTAGATCATAGCCCGGTTGAAGGGGATAGTTCGTGTTAATGTCACATTGGCAATGTGGAGCCAAGACATGAGTCAACATTGGCTCAGACATTGGTCTATTTCTGCTTTTGTCTTTCATACCCGAAAACCTTATTACATAATTTTGGATTTATCACTGCACGAGTTTTTGGGAAGAATGACAAAAAGGGGGAGATTGTTAATGTTGACATTGACGATGTGGAATCAGTATTTGAGTCAACATCGTTCGACTCAGACTTGGTCCATCCTTGATTTTGTCTTTCAAATCCAAAAACCGTTTACCCTATTATTGTGGCTTTATTTACGTGTGTGTAGTAGTTATTTACGAGCTGGACTTATTCAAAGAGAATCGAATAAAATGGATTTAGTTGGAGCTAAAAAGAAGGAGACGAATTTATTTAAAATAGAGATTGAACGATTCAAATCACAACTACCACAAAAATTGAGCACGACCATCGGAGTAGTTGTTGGAATTGCATCTATATAAAGAGTAACTTTGATCTCAAAGACATATGATGAAAGACACACATCTAGAGTGGCTAACGAGTAAAAAGAAACGAGAGAGCTCTCACCATATATTTTCGTCAATTTGTTTTAACCTAGTATTTATCTTCACACTTTTGTATAGAACCTAGTTTCTATACATATTCTTTGTGTGAAGATCAGTTGAGTTCTAATATTCTTTTTTAGACTAGGTTTACTATCTTTTGATAGTTGTTCTTTTTGTAATCCATTCTAAGTAGTGGAATTTTGCCATGAAGGCGCATAACAAGTTATTTAACTTGCTGCGTATTTAAAAATGTGTCTCCGTCGTTTTTAATGCTAAGTTTAAATTTTCCGATGTGCTAAAACTTTCTGATCCCGAGTATTGTTTCAACGTTATGGTCAACATTTCTATTTTACTTTTAACTTAGCTATTTCCATATTAATTTATCGGGACCGGCTCCCGCCACCCGTCTTTTCAGTTCGGACAGAAAAAAAAAACTATGGTGATGGTGGATATCTAATGTCAAGAAAAAAAATTAATAACGAAAATAATATTCGAAACATCGTCCGATAATCGACTACTGGTTCGCGCATTACATATTGTCCAAACATGCACGTCATTACTAAAAAGCCTATCACCCACGCATAACTATAGCTACTTCACTTTATTTACAAATCCAGAGTTGAAAATCGTAGAAAAGCAGAGACATACCTTACAAGTACCTATTGAGGCTATATATAGATATTGAAAGTCTCAATCCCATGATTGCCAACTATGAATTGAGCATTTGCCAAACTCTATAATGGTTAGTGGTGCTTTAATCGTCGTGGTATATTTATTGTTGTTTCTTTTTTGTTCTTTTTTAAAACTAAAAAAAATGTGTTATCACTAATCAAGAAAGTTTAGGAGATCAAATGGACCATCCGACCAAACCTTGTGGAATTTTTCATTAATCAGCACGTTATGTCACATATGGAGTTTACGTGTTCATACATGACTCTATCTAGCTTTTATTTTGTCTCTCCCATTTTCTATTTAAATTTAGTTACCATACGAGCTATCTAACCATATCATTAATTGACTAAAGCCTTAGTTAAAATCGTCTACATTACTATTAACGTTGGGTAACTTTTAGTATATATGTTTGCAGACATTCATATATAAAATAAATATAGTACATCGACCAATACACCAAAAGTATCATAAAATCTTAAAATGATATTTTCCCTTTCACGGTGCTTACCAAATACGTCAATCGCTTCTCACGATATAATATTTCGAGACCAAGGAACTTTATTACTTTTTGAACTATCTCATGAGTTAATATGAAATAAATGAGAGATCTTTCACAATTAAATAAAAAATAAATGTTACGTGGTTTTTATAAGATTTTCTGGGATTCAAACTATTTCTAAGTTGATTATAGGAAGATGAAAATGAAGAATGAGTTATTTCCTAGATAGGGCCGGAATTTATTAAAAAGTTGTGACTACATTGATAACTTTTCAATATTCAGTGATCATAAGCTGCATCTTTTGGCAAAGTTTTATCTCTACCAGGCATGTTCTGCAAAATTGTACAAATAGATTTTATTAATAATTAATTTCTATGTAATTTTTCAACAGTTAATTCGTCTAGATATAATGAGACAATACGTTTTTACCACGAGCTAATTCATCTAAAGAAAACATGTCACAATGGAACACATAAGCCCTGCAATTTATTCAAGTGGCAGCAGCGTTCCTATATACAAGCTTTGATGTGATAATTCTTGATCGTCATCATTGTTTTTCCCTTTAAAAGTGGCAAGTCGATTCGATTTGAAGCCTATGATGGTGGATTGCACTTTATCTTTTTCTTTCCATTTAATGGTTTTTTTTTTTGTTATTGTGTCGGAGTAAAACCAAATCGAGGGCTTTTTTTAACAAAATAAATCGAAAAAAATATTAATTTTCAAAATAGGGCGTTTTCGGCCCCTATTACTAAAATAGAGTTATTTGCGGGTAGCCGCGACATCGCGCCTAATGGTCGCGACGTCGCACCCATTAAACGCGACGCCCTACTTTGGACCGTTTAACCATTTAAACGGGCCAATAACTCATTTGAGCCCGTCGTCGCGTGTAATAAACGTATATATTAAATTTATTAATAAAAATATATTATATTTTTAAAAAAAAAAATAAGCGGGTAGCCCGCGGGCTAGCCTGCCCCGCCCTGCCATTTCCCGCGGCCCGCTTAGGCCCACTCCCCGACAACCTAAAAAATCCATTTGGCGGGCCTGGGCGGGGCGGCCCGCGGGCTTCGGGCCTTTTTGACGGCTCTACTAATTATATAACTCGTATTTTATAAATATCCACCATAAAGATACGCCTAATAAGATAATAACATCGCGAAAATAAAAACGTAAGTCGTAATAACATATAACAAAAAAACATCGTCTGAATAAATACAATAAAAACTATGGCATATAATGCCCTCCGGTACCGTATCTTCGAGGACGTTGCTCTCTACGCAGATGACGACGGTCAACTGGGGCCTCACGCTCGGATGAACGACGATGTTGCTGACGTGGAACTGGAGTCTGATGGGAAGATGAACGGTAATGTGGCGTGTCGTCGTCGTCCTCGTAAGTGTACTGCATCGGCATAGTGTACCCCGATGGCATCGACGTCCCATATCCACCATCGTCGTATTAAATCCGTCGGAATACGCAATGACGATGGCCCATCACCTTGAGCGACATGATGCCCCACGATCTTGCGTAGGAGGAATGTCGGTGAACTGGGTGTCACGTCGCTGACGCCTATCGATGATTAGACGCTGTATACGATGTACAACGTCTAATCCTCCGTCCACTTCACGACGACGTAGTCTTGACTCCACGTCATCGAGATGCTGTGCCTGTTATTTAGCATATTCAAATATTATTTTGCCGCGATCGAAATTAAATATAATAAATAAAATTAATATATAAACTAACCATCACGTCGATGAATGCTCCATCTCCCATCTGAAAGCCTCGCAACATGTGAATAGACGACGGAGAAATATATCGACGGGTCACGGACCGGTACCAGTCGTAATAGTCACTGGTGCACTGCGGTCCGGAACCTATCTCTAGTCCATTGACAATCCTCGAGTGCCTTTGACTCCAATACGCCTCGTGTAGTTCGTGCTGCGATCTCCAATATTTTCCGGGGACATTCCGAGTGCTAAAACGATGGAGATCTACAGTAAGATATGCCGGTGGTTGTGGCACCGACTGAATCAATCCGAACTGTCGCATCACGCGATCTGGATAGTGCCACTCGATGATGTTGTAACATATCAGCGGGCACGACGACCGAGAGGACTGTGGACGGCATTCCGGGCGTAGCGCCAAAATCTCCGGTGCGTGATAGTTGTACGGGGTCCATACAAATTGCTCCATCGACATACTATCGATGGACTCCCGTATCGCACGCAAATTTGAATTTGCGGAGGTCGCATGGTCAAACAATGCATTCCATCTAAATGAATAAATATTCATTAGGCTGAAAATTTTTTAATTGAAACTTCGAATAATTAGGAGAGCAACTACCTCGCCGCATGCGGTGGAATGGGTAACTGAATGCCATCGACTACACTAGGCTGCTCGAGGGTGGACGATAATGGGATGGACTTGTAATATACGCATCCATGCCCAAACCTATATTTTAATTATTTATATACATAAGTATCGTTTACGCTTTACAAGTTGTTTCATTAAACTATCTTTCGTACCTGCAGCAACCGCAAAGCTCCACCTATGTTCATCTTCCTCGACTGACATGATGTGCGCTCTCTGTAGAGGAATGCTAACACGGCGCTGCCCCAGCTGTAATGATGGACTTCGTCGATGTCCTCGAGCAGCGTAAGGTAGGTCATCGACGTGTGACTTCCACTGGAGTCGGGAAACATCACCGACCCGAACAGCAGCAATGCGTAGGCACGCGCATGTTGATCGACGATTAGCTCGTCGGTCATGTCGTCGACTGGATTTTCTTCTAACCAGGCCGCAAACTTCCGGAGAGACAACTTGGTCCCGTGGTACGCTCTTTCGGGAGGTCTGTACCCAGTCAACTCCTCGCAATATTCGAGCCACTGCTCTTGCGTCTTACGTGGGATCACACCGCTTACGGAAATACCACGGGGAGTGTCCACAGCAACCATACGTCCTCTAATGTGACAGTCGCCTCCCCCACCGATAGGTGAAACGTGTGTGTCTCCTTTCTCCACCGTTCTACGAGTGCGGTAATCAAGTGTGGATATATTTTCTGATATCCACAACTATAGACGCCATACAGCGACATATTATCTAACTTCTCCAAAACACGACCGTGTAAATACACCGGTCGTGAAATCTTACCCCACACTATGTTTTCCAACCCCCTCACCGTCAACGATGACTATCCTGAAAAATCAGCAGCGAACGATTGATCGGACCGTAGAAATCGTTCGTGTCCATCCTAAATCGAACAAAACAATGTTATAACCAATCAAACAATATAGATCCGACTAATGACTATACGAATCCGTCTAATGTTATAACCAAACAACGAATAACAAACAAACAACTCAATTTAACTATAATCAAACAAAATACCTAATAAAACGTACGGAGGGGCGGAGGCGGTGGAGGCGGCGGACACGGCAGCGGGTGTCGCGGCGGAGGTGGTGGACGGACGGAGAGAGAGAGAGAGAGAGAGAGAGAGATAGATAGATAGAGAGAGATAGATAGAGAGAGAGGGCGGGTGGGCGGGCGGGCGGCCGAGCTGCGGGGGGTGAGCGGCGGAGGGAGGCGGGGGCGAAGAGAAACCGAGAGAGAGAGGGCGGGCGGGCGACGACCTGCGCGGGGTGAGCGGCGGAGGCGGTGGCGAAGAGAAACCGAGAGAGAGAGAGAGAGAGAGAGAGAGAGAGAGAGAGAGGGCGGGCGGCCGGGCGAGCTGCGCGGGGTGAGCGGCGGACGGAGGCGGCGGAGCTTAGGTTAGGGTTACATTTTAGAGAGAGAGAGTGAGGGAGAGAATAAGGGAGAGAGAAATAGATCTGAGATCTATATTTCCCCGACGTCGCGTCCATTAGGCGCGACGTCGCGCCTATTACCCGCGACGACAAGGTAGTGGGCCAAAAATATTGGCCCACTACACCGGCCCCGTACCACTGGCCCACCACGAGGCGAAAATTGCAGCGTCGCGGCCATTAGGCGCGACGTCGCGGGTAATGCCCGCAAATGACTCTATTTTAGTAATATGTGCAAAAAACGCCCTATTTTAAAAATAATTTTTTTTTTGATTTATTTTGTTAAAAAAGCCCAAATCGAGAATAGACCATCTTCGTCTTTGCATAACAAGGGGCCCCTTTATCTCATTATACTTGACATTAGGCTTATTTCAATATCAACAGTCGCACCCAATGGCTAGGGATGTCAACGCGCGGGGTGGGGGCGGCCGAACCGACTTTTGGGTAAGCATATGAAGCAAGGGCTTGAGGCCCCCAACTTTTTAGGACCCCGAACTTATATATATATATATATATATAATTTATTTAATTATTTAAAAAGGCATCATATTTGAGACTATATAAATAAAATGTAGTTAATTAAAAAGGCGCAATATTTGAGGCCATCAATTTAGTAATGCTATTATATAAATAAAATTTAGTTAGTTAAAAATGTCAAATATCGTCCTCAATTTAGTAATGCTATTATATAAATAAAATTTAGTTAGTTAAAAAGGCACAATATTTTGAAGCTCTTAATTTAGTTGTTATTATATAAATGAAATTTAGTTCGTTAAGAAAACCTAATATCTTGATGCCCTCAATTTAGTATGATATTATATAAATAAAATTAGTTAGTTAAAAAGGCCCAAAGTTACAAAGATCCAAAATTTAATCTAAACCGATAGCTAGACTCCATTGGTATAGAGGATAATGTTGAGAGTACCGTGAGTGTTGCTTCCGCGGAAAAGTTTTTCCAAACTAAAAACTATAAAAATAAACTATTTAAATTCCGCAAGAAAGATGAAACAGATTAGATATTTTATCAATCGAAAATGAATGGGTTGAAAAAATTGAATACAGAAAATTTATAAAAAAAATTCGCCAAAAAAAAGCTAGAGGAGTAGTTTAAATTTTTTTTTTGTTTTGAATTTTTTTTACCATGTCTTCCATAAACTTTAAGTGTTATAGTTATCGTATCAAGTTCGAATAAGTATTCGCATTAGGCCCCATATTAGGATGAGCCGCCCCTGGGGGCGGAGATCTAATCGCCGTCCCCGTCCCCACGAAGCAATCGGGGAAAAAATCGTCTCCATCCCCGTCCCCGCGGGGATCCACGCCCCGAGGGAATTCTCCGCCCCGGCAATATTTTTTAAAAAGTATATACTTTTTATAATACAAATTATATTTTAATATTATTTATATTATTTAAATATTATTCAAACTATATTTTAATATATTTATATTATTGAAATCTTATTTAAGCTATATTTTAATATTATTTAGACTATATTTTAATATTATTTATATTATAATAATATAAATTGTATATAAAAAATATTAATAAAATATTATAATATACCGGGGAATGGAGCGGGGAACGGGGCGGGGATCCCCGCAGGGAAAAATCTCTCGCTGTTCCCGCCCCACAAGAATAAGATACCGAGGATTCCCCGTCCTATTCGGGGCGGTTCCCCGTAGGGACGGGGAATCCTTGCCCCATTGAAAAGCCTACCAATGGCTAACAGTAATAAATAATAATATTAATGATAATGACGGTAATAATAATATTTCATGCTACTTGTAGGGGTGGTCACCGGCTCGGGTAGTCGAGTATCGGGTATTTCGGGTTCCTTAGTTCGGATTCGGATTAAAATTTTAACTACCAAATCCGACCCGATATATGTTGGAACATGCTATGTCGGGTATATGTTGGGTTCGGATACCCAACGTCGGATACACAATTTTGACTTTTGAAAATAAATACAAATATAAAAATGCAATATGCATGTCAAAAAATCGAAGTTATATCACATATCACTTGTAAAATATAATATTTATCGAAATGATAAAAAACACGTTTCAAAATAATCGTACGGTGAGCAAATTACATAATGACGGGTACCAGGTACCGGTTACATGTCGAGTACAAACATAAGTTTCAAGATAACCGCTATTCCGGTACATGTCAGGTGTTCGAATACTAGACATTAAGTTTAAATTTATTTTACTTAAATAAGTTATTATTATTTTGGTATTATATAAATTAGACAAAAAAGAATATAATTTTAATACATTATCTTTCATAGTTCTATAATTATATTATTCATTGATAATATTGTTAATCATACAATTAAATAAGAAATTAATAAATAATATTTTTAAAACTTAAACATCACATATTAAATTCAAATATTTAGTTATATTTTTTTGTATCTAAATTTGTAAAACGATAAAATATTGATATATATTTTTTTTTAAAAATGGTATCCAAATAACTCGATCGGCAGCAAATACTACCTAATATCCGATCCGGTTAACAATTATCGGGGTATCGATTAAACCCAAATTATCCAATCTGAATTATCCGAACCGATCAAATCGGGTAAAACCCGAAAACCAGAACTTGAATATCCAGTCCTAGTTACTTACAACTTTGGAGTGAACGTTATTTTATGGACCATATTAAGTGGACCGTTATCTTTATTGCCCGGACCATTGTCACGAATAAATAATCCAACAATACTTTCTTTTGGGACATTTCAATTAATCGTCACTAGAATAGTCGAACAACCAAAATAGGGGTGAGCAAAAATATCCAAAAATCGGATTCCGACTCGATAGTCAATTTTTAAAATTTAAATAACCGGATATTCGGTTTATAAAACAGGTTCACTATCCGATTCGGTTTATTTTAAAATAAATCGGATCGGATCCGAACTAAAATTCAGATATCTGGTATTGAGTTTTTTTTTTTTATTTTGAAAAGTTAAAAACAATTAAATAATGACCCAAATTTTATATAACAATGCCCAAACTTTTTATGAAAAGTACTACAATTTTTAACCGAATTTATTTTGAGTTTTATGTAATTTTCATATTGGACATTAATATATCAATTTTCAAAATAATGGACATGGATAATTTAGTTAAGGAGCAACCAACCATAATTATCAATGTACTTAATGCCTTTTGATGCTTTGAATTTAAGTTGGAAACACAGTTGGTTATTCGATATGATGAGTTTTTATTTTTAATACTATTTATTATTAGTTTTATTTCAATTTTTACGTTAATTATAATTTTGATGTGAAGAGTTGATTTAAGAATACACTTAGGGGTATTTGTTTTGGGGTGATCCTCCAAAACATCACGGTGATACCGCGATCAGCTCCTCATCACCGCGTTTGTTTAGCGAGGGTGATGAGCCATCACCGTGATGAAGGATCACCTATGTGATCGAAAGGGGGTGGTATTTCAACTTTTGGATCACCCCCAAAAAGCAGGGTGATCCTCCATCACCGTGATGTGGTGATGTCTCCAATTTTATTCTCGACAAAAGTACCCTTTATATTTTAAGATTAATTCATTATATACCCTTATTCATATTTTTAATTTCATAATTAACATATTTAAATATTAAAAAATATATTCAATGCTTAAAAATACAGAATTTTATTGAAAAATTATATATTATAATTAATAATTGATTTAAATATATATTTAAATTTAAAAAATAAAAGAAAATTATATTGAAGAATTATATAAAATACTTATAATTAATGGTTAAAAATATAATACTTAATATTGAAAACATTAGTCATTATTCCGTAAAATATCACATCAAAATGAACATATTAATCCAGTTTATCTACATAATATACATAGGGTTAGATATGACATTTACGCAACATCACCCCACACATCACTGTGATAAACAAACAAAATATTCCAATATCACCTTAATATGCAAAATGAAATATCACTCAAAAACAAACACGGTGATGGCATATCACATTGATCCGCATCACAGTGATACTCACATCATCACCGTGATGTTTGATCACCGCAAACAAACACCCCCTTAGTCTGTGTTTACTACGTCAGATAACTCAAGATAAAGAGTCGCTATTTTTATGTAATATTGTTTTAGAACTTGGGAAGAAATTTCGATTTGAAGGTATCGTTCGTGATCAATTTATTCGAGATTATTGTTGAGTTTGTGTAAGCTAACGTGCGTGAATTCAACGTCTTTGCGTAGGTGTATCTTCTGTATCCATCCGTGTTGTCTTATGAATCATGATATAATGTCAACGGAGTTTTCCGGTTCGTCTGCATTCAGCAGTCATCCAAGAACGCGACGTAATCTCGGGAATCGACGTCTGCTGATCATAACGAACGAGGACTTGTTGGATCAGAACTTGGACGGGATCAAGTTCCGTTCAAAAAGCACGAACCTCGCAGTGAACGCCACATCTCATGGCTTTCCAATTACTGCTACCATCGAGAGCATCTTTGTAATTGGATTACATGTCATAATGATAAGGATGTTGCAGCGCCGTAAGCGACATACCTACATATCATTTTTATTAGGGATAATTACACCAATACCCCTTTGGTATCACTCAATTACATATATATAAAACTGTCAAAAAAGTCCAAAGCCCGCGGGCCGACCCGTCCAGGCCCACCAAAAGGTCGGGCCGGACCTGGATTTTTTAGGCCCGTCGACGAGCGGACCTGTGCACGCAAAGCCCGCGCGGGCTGCGGGCTTATGCAGGGCGGGCTAGCCCGCGAGCTGCCTGTCTATTTTTAAAAAGTAAATAAATATATTTTTATTAATAAATTTAATATATATGTATCAAATTAAATAAATATGTTATTAGTCTAGTG
Organism: Linderniella brevidens; assembly: GCA_004919715.1. Classification (NCBI taxonomy): domain Eukaryota; kingdom Viridiplantae; phylum Streptophyta; class Magnoliopsida; order Lamiales; family Linderniaceae; genus Linderniella; species Linderniella brevidens. Next base: position 6,298,442 of record SWDC01000148.1, read on the forward strand.
GTAAAAGCGTAATATTCTATATGTAAGGTGATGAGTTCAATTCAAACCCCGAGTATACCTTTTTTTTCATTTTTTTTATTTTTTAAAATTGGGCGGGGCGGGCCAGGCCCACCGGGCCTGCATTTCAGAGTCTCGCCAGATGGCTGGCTTTGGCGGGCTAAGGGCAGGCCCGGCCTGGCCCGCCGGCCCGTTTTGACGGCTCTACATATATACCCCTCTGATTATAGTAATTGCACTTGCACCTCTTTTAGTTTAATCAACCTTTACACGAAAACACTTTCATCCTATTTTGGACAATAATGGGCATCCATATCTACCGTTAGTGGTTTTGTAAAATAAACATGTTTAAGCAGGTTTATATGCAATGCATTAATATTTAAGTGGTCGAAATGTATATTTTGTAATATTTTATTAAATCAATATATTTGCTATATCAAGTTAATTTTCATTTATACAAATCATCTTTTAGACTCCATAAATATTCACGTATTATATATAAATCCTCTTAAACATGTTTATTTTACGAAATACGACCATTAAGGGTAAATTTGGATGCCTGAATTTTTAAATGTTGTCCAAAATATGATGAATGGGTCTTAGTGTAAAGTTTGATTAAACTAAAAGGGGTGTAGGTGTAATTACTGTTGCAAATCCGGGACTTAGAAAATTTTTTTCGAAAAATTCTAAACCCGCGCGCCTTTACAACCGGCTCTCGCTCGGGTCGCTCCTCGCTCCTTGATTCGCGCCTCGCTCGAGATAAGCCTCACCGCCCTAACTTAACGCAAACACGCGCTAAGTAACCTGCTTTGACAAAGCGGAAACGAAACAAAGCAAGTTGGGTAATTCAGGGACAACTGGGTTCACCTACCCAGCTTGTCGTAATCTTTATTAAGCACAAAGAGTACAAGATAGGAAATAGCGCAAACCGTGGGCTCGAACAAGTCTCGGCCTCAACCTAACTCTAACGCACGGCCCTGAATCCTACGTCCCTGTCGGGATCTTAATAGCTCGCTCACACCGCTCGCTAAACCTTACTCGGGATCCCTAAGCCCGAACGCCCCGTGGTTCGAACTTTGTGGCTTTGGCTCGATGGAGGGTGCTCCTTCTCGCCAAGTTCTCTCTCTCGAAAGGTGGATGTCGAATGAGTGAATGAAGAATGAGGAGAGGGGCGGCCTCCTTATATAGGAGAGGCTTGGGCCATATCGGGCCATATCTTTGAGAGAATATCTCAACAACTATCTAAATATAGGTAGTTCAGATATGGTCTCAAATATTTGATTTGGCCCTAAAATATCTCAACAACCAAGTCCCAAAATATTCGGGACTTGGCGCCCAAGCCGAGGCCCCGCAGCCAGGCGTCCCGAGGAACGCCCGCAACAGCCGCGGGTGCGCCTTCAGCTCCTCGAAAGCCGCCACTGCCGTGCATCGCCGAGGGCCGCTGCCCTCGGCCGGACCTGCGTCGGGCCACCGCCCGTCGCCCTTAGGCCACAAAGGCCTAAGTTAACCCCATTGAGAAATTTGGCCAGGGCCACCTGCCCTGGCCGCGCGCGCCTCATCATGTCGGGACGGGCCAGCAGCCGCTGGCGCGCGCGCTGCGTGCTGCGGGCCATGTGTCTGCCGCGCGGGCGCTTGGCTGGCCGCGGCCTGCCTACCCGCGTGCCACAAAGGCACGCGGCCTTTCCCAATTGCCGCGCACCACTCGGGGCGGCCTCGTGCTGCCTCGGGTGAGTGCCTCCATGCGTCAAAGGTTTGGGCCCGAAAAACGCCAAGTGTCGAGACATACCAACTTTCGCCCCTTGGTCCGGGCGTCACTGCTTGGCTATGGCTCAGCAGTGATTGAGCCGCGCTGACGTGGCACTCACGGTTGTGACAATTACTATAGTCAAGGGGAATGTATATGTAATTGAGTGATACCACATGGGGTGTTGGTGTAATTATCCCTTTTTTACTATGTACATTTCTGCATATAGAATGGTTGCGGTGAAGCTACTTTTGCTCGGACACTGGTGGCAAAAGACAGAGATCGAAATTCCTGGTGAACATAACATAATGTAATTATAAACGTGAGATGAGTACAATACACGAAAAATAAAGATTTTCATGTAGCCGGGATATAGAGATCCACATAATATATAAAACATATATAGTATTTGATTACAAGCACATCGATTTCACGAAGGTCAACAAATAGCTATTATACAATATTAAGACAATATTCCGGCAATGCAGTTAAACACCTCCTTGACATCGTCTCGGCTAGTCAGGATTGTCGACTTTATCATACTAATGTCAATCATCTCCTTTGCATCCCTTTGGTCTTCCATAATTCACGCTTCATTATCGTTACTTCCTCATATATGGCAGTAACGTCAATACTTATTTCATGAGGTTACCCTTCCGTGTCATTGTTGCTTGGTATACATTCAGATGTTAGGTTGTCGTAGTTAAGATAGATTACACTTTGCGGATGTAACCATTTCCAATACTGACATGCAGGATTTCTACACATACAAGTTATATGCACTAGCCTTAATCGGACCAACTATTTCCACAAAAACTTGTGTTGCGTAACGACAATAACACTTCTCGACTTTATACCGTAATTCCGTAATTTGACCATGTCAAAATCCATAATCAGAACATCATACAATATAAATAACCTCATAAATTATTGGTATTTGCAACATCATCAAAGCTAAAAAATTCAATAAACTACGAATTATGTAGCAGTGTCCTACAATTAACCACGGTTCAGTATTGTGACAAATTATTGGGAAGTCATCGTCTAATATAAGTAACCACATAAACTTGAATGTACAAAGGTCAACGTTAATTAATAATCTCGAAATAATAGTCGAACATTTCAGACCAAAAAGTCCTTAGAGTCCGTTTGATTGGAGGGATGAGTTTAGATGTTATTACTTTAAGTTGGGTTTATATAATGGGGGGTATAAGTTTTTTTGGATGTTTGATTGATGGAATTGAGTAATGATGTCCAATATGTTTGGTAGATGAGTTTAGATCGTATTAGGTTTAAATAAACACAATTACAATTTTACCCCTTCAGTTAAAAAATACGGTATGAGGAGAGAGAGAAATGGAGAAAAAGAGAGAGAAAGAGAATAAGCGGAAAGAGGGGAAGGGGGGAGGGAGAGAGGGGGAGTGAAGATGAGAGAGAGAGAGGGGGAGACAATTTAAAAAAAAGGAATAAATAAAATAAATAAAATGTAAAATAAAAGGATATTTCTAATAGGGGTATTAGTAGTGTATTAACTAAACCTCCCCTTTAAATAAACCATCTAACCAAATACCTATTTAGCTAATCCTAACCCTTCTAATCCCTCCAATCAAACACACTCTTAATCTCTTAATACCGAAATAACGTAGCCATCTAAGCCAAATTGTAGATGTTAAGATTTAACAACCTGGACAGCCAACCTGCCAACAACTGTAACAATCTAGGATCATATGATAGCATTAAGTCTAGTTTCGAAAAATAACTGAAGAACTAAAATACCCAACATCATCACGAAATTACTTGGATGAATTTTCTCGGATGATCGAGGGACGGACGCTCCGCAACGATATTCGTCTTGAAACGGGCGATTCTTCAGCTGCTTGGAAATTTATCAAATATGTCGATTGAGGAACGAGGGTTCAAATGCAACTTATATTTAGCATGGCTAATTGGGTAAATTTACATTTCTAAAATGGCATATGTAGTTTTTTTTTTTATTTTGAAAGAATGAATATGATTAATTCAAAGGTTGTTACGTACACGAAGATATCTGCAAGTGCTTGAGTAGGTGGAGTACCTCCCTCTCCATTAAAATCCAAGAACTTTGCAAGATAGTGTGTTATCATATTACATTCACGTCTAGCAAAAGAGAACCGAATATTCGTAAAATGCGATGATAACCGAAATCAATCCTCAAGCACCCCCGATCTTCGATGATTGAGAACATATGTCCTGCATCATCTTAACGACGTTCACACAGTCACCTTCGAACTTCACATCATGCCAACCCTTTCGACACATCATACGAAATAGCCTCTCTCGCATCATACACTTGAACCGTTTCCGAATCATCTAAGCCACTAAAAACCCTTGTACGCCAGCTTAAGATCTTGTATGAGATGCTGCTCAACCGCAGCAACTTGTGTGATATCATGATTCTCCATCACCTTCTTGTTTCGCAAGTTCCAGAGCGACCAACAGAAAATCAGAAAACAGTAAAACTCGTAGCGATCAAGCTTACTGGAGATGTCGCGTAAAACAAACGATAGCGGCATATATGTCCTTTTCCATAAGTCAATTGAACAAGGGCAACCTACAAACACATGATAAATATCCTCAGCATGAAAGTGACATCGATGACGAAATACTTTGTCTCTTGACCAAGTTCGTTGCTGTTGGAAGGGCATCCTTGCAGAGTCTTCAGGAGAAGCATTTAATCTTCTGCGGCACGGATGATCCCCATAAGAATTTCCACGATAGGGGAGACGAAGGCAAAGCTGCTAAATCCTCATGTTGGAGCGCCACAGCTAGGTGATACGCAGAACGTACTGTAAACTTTCCATTCGGTGTATAATGTCATAACATAACATTGGCACACGATGTATTGCTAAGTGCGGTTCCTAAGATGTTTTCAGCATCAATCGACAGAAAGATTGCACGAACTAGGGGCTCGTTCCAGTTCCCGTTGTGACTAAGTCGAAGGTCGCTAACTTTATGGAGCATCACATCTGCTTGATATGAGGTAATGTCTTTAAACGTACGAGGGCAATGCAGCCCCAATCGGACCAAATATTCACAGAATTCCCACTACGTATTTGTTATCGCATTCCAACTCGGACAATTTCTATTGATGAGATGATTCCTCTCCATGTGAGCGAAGAATTATATCCCAGGGTTGCGTCTTCGAAGTGGACTGAGGGGAAATACCTAGCCTTCAGAATACGACTTAACAAGCAATATGGAGATGTCATAATATTCCATGCTTGTTTCACCACTAATGCCCCGTTAAAATTCCTTAAATCACGAAAACCCATTCCCCCATCAGCCTTAGAGGAGCACAAAATATTCCACGAAGTCCAATGAATCTTAGCGCTGTGTGTTCATAATAAGGTGAACAAACGAGTTATCAAAATCCAACTTACTCATCACACATTTAAGGAACGGCCATTCCACTCGATCGTACGCTTTACTCATATCCAGTTTCAGGGAAATATTTCCCTCTCTTCCTCCTCTTCGCTGTTTGACAAAGTGGTTAATTTCGAAAGCGATATGACATTATCGGTTATGAGCCTATTAGGAATAACCATGCAGATTAATCAAAGAGAAAAAGAGTATAATGGCGAACGGATAACGAGCGGTCGTGTACGCATTCTCAACTCGTTTTGAAGAACTGATTTATTATGAGCAAAGACACAAGTGTTTGTTTAGTTGTTTTCTTTGTACATGGTTTTGTTTCCTTTCCCTGTGCAGCTCCAAAGGGAACTTACTGATTTGGAAAAGGAATTGTTTTTGCTGGAATCCATTATGAAAGAGAGCAGGGAGCTACACGAGTTGCATAGATATCCTTCCATCCTCTTAATTTCAGTTTCTTTTTTATTTTTTGTTTAATATCCTACTATTATTATATTGTCGCTTGCTTGTTTTCCCTTGACCAGCAAGACTCAAGCTGACCTCAAGATTGGAAGAAGTGTGTGGTGGTCTTGGTGATGAGATACAGAAAAGGTTGCTATGTCCACGCTGTAACCTCGATAACTCCGAGGTGGAACTAGCTAAGATTCTTTAGCTAAGAACTATCTGGTAAGTAGTTACATGATTTGCTTTATGATAGATCAAATGAATGGCTCTGTTTTCTCATATTTTACATTGTGACCCATAAGTTGTGTTTCCTTCTCGAATGTGCCAAAATCTTAATGTTGGGCTTTTGGAATTTCGAATCGTCGCATTTGGGAAATGAAGTTGACATTAAGCATTAAACATTAGTGACAAATATTGATGTATATGAATTCCACATCCCACACCGATTGCTTTTCCTAAAGGAGAGGGGATATTTGTAGTATAAATAAGGATGGTTCTACAACTAGCTACTCACTTACCTGGACGGGGTCGATGGGTGATCAGTAAGGCCCATGGCCTAAGGCTGGCGGTCTCCATTGCACGACGGAAATGCGCCAACCTAAGGTCGGCCCAAGTGGTCGAGCCTACGTCATAATTTGTGGTAGAGGGGGCTTGCGTCCGCGCGGCCCCCGTCCAATATAAGTTAATCAAATTCTTTTTACTTGAGCCTTCGTCATAATATATTGTGGCGGGGGCTTTCGTGCATTCGGGTAGTTTATGTTTCCGGGTATTCGATACTCGATAATTGTTGGCCGGGTTGGATGCTGGGTAGTAATTTGCTATCCGATTGGTTTTGCTATCCGATTGGATTATTTGGGTACTCAGTGTTTTTTATAAATATTATTTTTGAATTACTATTTTAATAATTTTATACATATAAATATTTAAAAAGGTATTTGAATATTTGAGTGATGTTTAAGTTTTAATCATATCACACAAATTACTATTTTAGTAATTTTATACATTAAATTTGAAAATATTACTGTTTTATTAATTTTATACATTAAATTTGAAAATAATAAGATATTTAATATTTAGATTTAATTTGAGTGATTAAGTTATTACTTTAATCGTATAATTGACAACCGATATTTATCTTATACGCTTCTCTCATGACTAATTTTGAAACTTCTTGTTTTGTGATTTTGATAAATTTTATTTTCTGTAAGCAATATTTGAAATATAACTTCATTATTTTGACATGAGAATTGCATATAGTATCTATATTGTTTTATTAATTGTGAGACCAAGTTAAAAACTATCATTTGGTGTATTAGTCAATCATAATTTTTCTTCAATAAATAATTATTAAAAAATAAAAACTCAATTTACTAACATAAAATAAAAACCGCCTCAATCATGATCTGTCAAAAACCACGTCTCATAACTACCTTTTATATTTTATTCCAATTTCATTTCAATTATTTAAATAATAAATTTAAATATAAAAAATATATACTTTTATTACTGCACACGTATAAACGTGTACTTAAATACTAGTTTTTAATTATCTTAAAATCATAATCGGGTACCCGACGTCGGATATTCGCACCCAACACATACCCGACATGGCGGGTACCCGCCATAGATCGGGTCAGGTTCGGGTAGTGAAAATTGTAATCCGAACCCGAACTATCCGATACCCGACTATCCGGCCTGATGCCACCCCTAATCATGATATTGTTTCACCACCTTAGTGGCAAAGATAAAAAAAAAAATAGTAGTAAAATAGTTGTATTGTGGAGCTTAATCCATTAAAGATTAAGCAATCAATGAAAAAGGAGTTTTTTTATTCAATGGAAATAGCATCTAAGCTATAAAAAAAACAGCGGTGAAATGTATCGAGACTTTGTACTGAGCCCATAATAGCCGGCTATGGGGTTATGAAATGCTAGAGGCGAGCATTTAATTAAATTCTTTCTACTTTAGACTTAGAGTATCTCCAAAGGGTACTCTATTTTAGTGTAAACGGATTCTCTACACTATTATAAGGGTTGTAGATTGTGATACAATATATTTAGAGTAATTCTATTTCTCAACTCTAAAATAGAGTTATAAATAATTTTTGTTTTATTTTCTTTTTAATATAAATTTATTTAGTTATGTTTAAAATATTTAATATTATTAGAATAATAAAATTAAATTTTATAAATGCCTTTTAATATTCTATATATTTCATTTTATGAAATAAAAAATATATATTTTATTTTCACATAGAAAATATGAGTATATTTGCTTTCAAATAGCATGACTAATTAATACGTCTTATATATGAAACTTATTATTTTTTGAAAATATAAATAAAAAATAATTTTTCAATCATAATTTAAATTTAATTAATATAATGTTTTTCGTTTTTATAAGAAAAATTATAATAACAATAAGTAAGAATATGTATGGAATATTATTTTTAGTTAATGGATTGGAGTAAATTTAATGAAGAAAATAGAGTTAGTGGGTTTGGAGTATAAACACTGTAACAACTGTATTTTTGTGTAAAGTTAACTGTATTTTTGTGTTGTGGGTTGGTGATGACAATCATAATATTTGGTAGCGGTGTCACCTGCATCCGTGCAGGTCCGTGCCCAACATAAATTAAATGCTTTTGAAAGTATTTAAGAAGGTATAGACTAGCGATATTACAAAACTAAAATAGGCTAAATATCATAAAACACCCTGTGGTTTTGAAACTCATCACAAAAAACTTGATTTTAAAATTACATTAAACCAACTCGTGGTTTAGTTAACTTTTCACATTCTCCCCATTTTCGGGGGGCTTGGTGATATGTTTTTTAAACCATAATGGGTATGATGATATGTTTTCTAAACTATAAGGGATTGTCGCGATATTTACAAACCATAATATAGTAACGTGATTTTCAGTGTAACCACAAGGTGCTATGAAGGAGTTTATCCATTAAAATATATTAGTTAGCAGGAATGGCGAAATTGTACTGAAATCACGAAATTGTTTGACCAACTTAGCAGGAATGATAAATTTCAGCCAACTAAATTGTGGACGTTTAATTCAATATATTGGTCCAACTTACCCGTTTGACAACTATTCGGATTTTGATTTCGATTTCATTTAAATTCGAGGAGAATCTAAAAGCTTGTGTTTTTTATTAATTTGAAATTCGGCCACAAGTGGTCCATTTTCGAAATTCAAATCTCATCCGTGATGATTTTCATAAATAATAATAATAATAACAATAGTAATAATTATTATAACAATAATAATTAAGAGTGAACGATGAGTCGAGCTTGCTCGCTGAGGCGGCTCGAACTTGACGAATGATGTGTCGAGTCGGCTCGACAAAAGCTCGACTCGAGCTCGACGAACGACGAGTCGCGTCGACAAAAGTTTGGCTCGAGCTCATTATTGTCGAGCTCGAGCTCACTACGGGTGTTCGAAAGCTTAATAAAAAGTCCGAGTCCGAGATCGAGTTCGACAAGCTTTGCGAGTTGGAGCTCGAGCTCTATTTTGAAATTCGAATTCCAAAATCCTAACATTTTCCAAACAATGAATTTGAAATTGAAATTAAAATTTTAAAATTCATAATTTAAACTCACGGAATTTAATTTAAATATTGTTATATATTTTAGTGTAATTGGGAATAAAAGCGTACACGAGTTAGGAGGTGCGGAGTGCACGCTCGGATAACGTTTATTTCGAAACTAAAAACCAAGTTGGGGGTCCTAGAGGCATGCGCCCCTAGTGGCGGTCCCGCTGGCCATTCAGCGGGTCGGGTAAAGGGGCATCGCCCCTGCGGGGTCAAGCCATCAACATAGCTTCTTTGGAGTGTTATCCGGGATATGTGCTCGGATCTGCATGACAGTAGGTTGAAGTATAATCTTAATAACTTCTTTGAAAAAGTGCAGGTGCAGATGCACAACGAAAGAATGTATTTATGTGAATGTGAAGTTTTGCCGCTTCAAGAAACTTTGGACTGAGTTTATATACGTTCATGAATGAATATGGACACAAGGTTTATAATAGTGTCGGGTTTAATTTGTTTATTATGAAGACTTGTGTGTGCATTATCTTCATGTATTCAAATGGGTTCAAGGGTTCAATTCATAGAACACCCTATCTTCTCGAGTATTTGAAATATGTAGTATACCAAGATGGAAATTCAATCTTTTATGACATTTTTATTTATGCATAAGTTTTGTTTTTGTGTTGTTTGTCTTAAAGGAATTGCACTAAAATGGTGGAGGAATGTTATATATTTTAGTTTGGGAATAAAACGTACACGGTTTAGGAGTTGCGGAGTGCACGATCGGATAACGCTTATTTCGGAACTCAAAACCAAGCGGGGGGGTCAAGAGGGTTGCGCCCCCTTGCAGGGTCCTAGGGGCAGCGCCCCTAGTGCCGGCCCGTTGGCCATTCAGCGGGTGGGGTCAAAGGGCAACCACCCTCTGCCGCATGCACCCGAAAGGGTATGCTGAAACCCTAAAGGGTATATAGTTCGAAAAGGTGGTATCTGTTGGTAAACAGACACCAACCTTAAAGGTGTTGTGTCCACTGACGAATGGACACAACTGGTCGAATCTTGGGTTATAAATAAGTGGCAAGACATACCTCAAAAGGACATTGATTTTGCAAACCCTTCTGCGAAAATCTCTAATCTTATCCCGGGACAACTTTGGTGAAACTCGTAAGAGTCTGAAATATTGTCTTTGGAAAGTGATTGAAAAACATGATTCTAGAGAATATCCGGTCATACAAATCAGAAACTTTACCAGCAATCAAAGACAATAATCTGGTGATTTTATTGCTGAAACAGTGGGAGATATGACAACAAAATCTGCAAACTTGACAAGTTCGAGGGCGTAGATTTCTGTCACTGGCAAAAGAAGATGCACTTCCTCCCACGACTCTCAAGGTGGTGTACGTGTTAAGTACACCCATGCTTGAGATCGTTGAAAACGAAACACTGTAGGCTGCCCCCGAAGGAGGAACAAATGGGAGAACGATGACCACATTTTTCGGGGTCATATTCTAAACGGGATGTCAGATTCATTATCAATATTTATCAGAATTTTGAATCTGCAAAAGCTAATGGGACGACCTCGAAGCGAAGTACATGGCAGAAGACGCTTCAAGCAAGAAATTCCTGGTTAGCAATTTTAATAGTTATAAAATGATCGATGCGAGAACGGTAATGGAGCAATTCAATGAACTACTTCGTATTCTTGGCCTATTCGCTCAACATCAACTTGTGATGGATGATGCAATATCTGTTTCGAGCATCATTGATAAGTTGACACCATCATGGAAAGATTTCAAGCACACTCTCAAGCATAAAAAAATAAAATTGTCCCTGGTACAATTGGGTGGTCATTTGCGTATAGAGGAATCTCTGCAGGAAAATGACCAACCAAAGGGCAAAAACAATGCCGGAACATCTACTGATCACATGGTGGAGGAGCGTGCCAAATACAACAACAAACACAAGGGACATGGTGATAACCATGGAGGTTGGCGGTTTGGAAAATGTGGTAGTCAAACAAAGAACACCAAATGAGCAAATACTTTGGGTGAAGGGCCTGAAAAACCTAACCCTAAACAAGGTCATATTTAAACGTTTGTTTAATTTCGGTATACATTATGTATCATTCAGTCCTGAGGCGTTTTATGTGCAGGATGATGATGAAGCATGTTGGATTTACTCGGGTGCCACAACTCATGCATGTAAAGATCGGGGATGGTTTAAAGATTTTCAACCAGTTGAAGATGGATCTGCTTTAAATATGGGCAACAAGTCAAGTGTTCCGATAGTTGGTGTAAGAAGTGTAGTTTTAGAATTTACTTCTGGAAAACCTATTAGTTTAAGTAATGTTTTGTTTGTTCCAAAGTTGCGTAAGTATTTAGTGTATGGTCCTGTCTTGAACAAATGTGGTTACAAGCACGTGTTTGAATCAGACAAATTTGTATTGATAAAGTCCGGTAATTTTATCGGTTTTGGTTATTATAATGTTTGAATGTTTAAGTTCAATTTAAATAAATTGCGCTCTTACAAGGATTCTGCATTCATGACATGTTCTAAAGTGAATGATTTCGTGCTTTGGCATGCTATACTATGACATGTTCATTATAAACCTAATGTCAAAGGAAGGTTTAATACCAGCTTTTGACATTAATACTCAAAAGTGTAAGACTTGCATGCTGACTAAGATCACAAGGCAACCTTTTCATACGGTGACACGTTCCTCGATAGTATTAGATCTTATTCATAGTGATATATGTGATTTGCATGATACTCCTTCTTTAGGTAATAAACGATATTTTGCTACGTTTATAGATGAAGCATTAGATAAATTTATTATTTATAAGAATGAAGTTAAATTGCAATGTCATGATCAAAAGACTTAGAACGGATAGAGGTGGTGAAAACTTCAATCCGACCTACTTTCAATCGGTAGGGATTATTCATGAGACTATCACTCCATATACACCACAGCAAAACGGTGTATCTGAGAGAAAGAATAGAATCCTGAAAGAAATGATTAATTCCATGTTATCGTACTCTGGATTGAGTGACGGATTTTGGGGTGAAGCTATGTTGACGGCATGTTATTTGCATAATAGGGTTCCAAATAAAAGGAACAAGTTGACTCCTTATGAACTTTGGTTTAAAAAGAAACCAATGTTGAAATATCTTCGTGTTTGGGGTTGTCGGGCTGTTGTAAGACTTCCCGAACTCAAGAAGAAAAGTTTAGGTGAAAGAGGTATAGATTGTATCTTTATTGGATATGCTGAGCATTCCAATGCTTATAGGTTCTATGTAATCGAACCTAATGATTCTGTTTCAGTTAACACCGTGATCGAATCGAGAGATGCATTTTTTATGAGAATCGTATTTCAAGTATACCTAGACCTAAGGACCTGATTTCCATCACAAGTGGTAAGGAGGAAAGTTCTGATTTGAATAATAATAAGTCACTTGAACTTAGGGAAAGCAAAACGGGAAGAAAACCAAACTAGTATGGACATGATTTTCAGTTATATTTAATTGAGGGTTCCAGGGATGAGGTTTCGACCCAATACCTGTTTCAATGTTGAGGATGATCCAAAAACATTTGACGAAGCAATAAAGTCTCAGGATGTTGCTTTTTGGAAGGAAGCAATTAATGATGAGATTGATTTCATCATGAGAAATAACACTTGGGTGTTATCCGATTACCACCAGGCTGCAAACCTTTGGGTTGCAAATGGATCTTCAAAAGACAGATGAGCATCGATGGAACAATTGAAAAGTTCAAGGCGAGATTATTCATTCAAGGGTTTAAACAAAGACCGGGAATTGACTATTTTGATACATATGCACTTGTTGCTTGTATCTTGACTATTAGATTGTTGATTGCATTGGCAGCTATTCACAATCTCGCAATTCACAAAATGGATGTGGAAATTGCATTCTTAAATGATGAATTAGATGAGGAAGTTTACATGAAACAACCTGAAGGATTTATCATGCCGGGAAATGAAAACAAGATGTATATACTTGTTAAATCCTTGTATGGATTGAAACAAGCACCCAAGTTGTGGTATCAAAAGTTTGATGAAGTTGTCTTGTCAAGTGACTACAATTTGAACCACGCAGACAAGTGTGTATACATCAAGTTTGATAACTTGGGTAATGGAGTAATCATTTGCTTGTATGTTGATGACCTGTTGATCTTTGTCACTGATAAACGTATTTTAATACGTTTATCTTGATTATAAATAGATCTTATTTTGAGCTATTCGTAGCCGTTTATGCATCTATTCGTGTTATTTATGCTTATTTTATGTTGAATGAACATAGAACGGCAATTGGGAGAAAACCGAGCGAAAACGAAGCGGAGAACGACTCAAGTTCATCCCGCATGCACCGTCATGACGACCAAAGAAAAACAAGAATAAGCTCTCAGGAAATCGTCACGCATGTTGACACCTCGTCCATGCCATGACGCCCAAAGCAAAATAAGATTATGCTCCCAGGAAATCGTCACGGCATGTTGACACCCCGTCCATGTTGTGACGACCAAAGCAGAGAGAGCCCAGGAAATCGTCACGACATGTTGAGCACTCGTCCATGGCGTGACGGCCATCAGTAAAAGGGCTTTGCAGCTTCGTCCATGCCGTGACGACCCACGATTATCATGTGACGCACGTTAAACACTATCTAAGGTCGTTTTGAAGCCCTAAATCCGAATTCGATCTTCCACAATTCAAAACACACGACCTAAAAGACCTAAAGGGAGGCTAAAGAACCCTAGGAAACACCTCGGTGAATTCTAGGGTTCACAAGAGAAATTCAACGAAGAATTATCGCGTAATTGGACAATGACCGAAGGAATTCTTCGAGACTTCTCAGAACGCATCCGTATAGGGAAGAATCGTGAATCCTATGTCCATGTTCTCTATCTATTTCATTGTTTATCCATGTATCATGAGTAGCTAATCGTCGTTTGTGTCTGGGATGAGATGAACGCTAAGTAGAATCGTTGTTTTGGCGTAGATTACTCGCGAACGCGTATCTTTGATTATTTATCGTTTATGAATCTATCCATTCGACCCAATATGTCTATGTGTTGAGTTGATTCTTCGTACCAATATGTCTATGTGTTGATTCGATGTTTGGTATCGTTTAGGGCGATAGCTAAATAACGATTAGACCTTTCATGAACGTTAGGACGTGATTATAGGGCGACAATAAATATCGACCCTCGTATTAGGAATTGCTAAATTAGATTCTCACAAACGTCTAGGGCGACAGCAAATTCGGGAGTGAGTAGAAATTACTGCGATCTAATCCATATTTCACGCAGTTACGGTAGCTTACGGCTTAGTCGATGACACCTAACGAGATTCAATATTCAGAGCACATATTTATTATCTGAAATTACTCATACTTATTTAGTCGCATCTTTTAGTCCTTTATGTAGTGTTAGTTTATGTTGTCGGAATTTAGTTTCATAATATATAATTGGTAAGACATTTATTAGGCTAGATATCGAGTCGATATGTTAATACTGGTACTCAATTTATTCCTTGAGATCGATACTCGGATACTCGCTAGAGCTATTCTACGAACGATAGGTACACTGCTTGTCGCACGTGGTGATAGTTATAACGTTATTCGTTTTAATTATTACTTGTTGCAATTTGCACGCACACACACTCTAAATAATTAGTGCACCACGAAGCGATCAATCACTGATCAGAAACAAGTCGAATTGACTAAGGAATTTTTGTCACCTAGATTCTCCATGAAAGATATGGGGGAGGCTGACGTGATCTTAGGTATTATGATCAAACGTGAAAACAAAGGAATTGTTATTACACAATCTCATTATATTGGGAAAGTATTAAAGAAATTCAATTGTTTTGATTGTACTCCAGTGAGTGCTCATTTAGATACGAGTATGAAACTTTTGCCTAATAAGGTGAGCCTGTTTCACAACTTGAGTATTCTAAAGTGATTGGATGCTTAATGTATGCCATGACGAGCACAAGGTCGGACATTGTGTATGTTGTAGGAAAACTCAGTATGTTTACTATTAATCCAAGTACACATCATTGGCAAGCAATAAAGCGGGTGCTTAAGTACCTAAAGAAAACTATAAATTATAGTTTATTTTACGTTGGATCTCCTTCTGTACTAGAAAGATACTGTGATGAAAGTTGGATCTCGAATCCGGTTGGAGGAGGTGCAATATCGTGGGCTTCTAAGAAGCAAAATTGTATCACAAACTTGACAATGGAATCTGAATTTGTTGCCCGAGTAGCTGTTAGTAAAGAAGCTGAATGGCTCAAAAATTTAGTCTATGAGATTCCGTTGTGGCATAAACCTATATCACCTATCCCTATCCATTGTGATAGCTGTGCCACTTTGGCAAATGCTTATAGTCATATGTACAATGGAAAGTCAAGACACTTAGGTGTTAGACATAGGATGATTCGTGAATTATTTACGAATGGGGCGATAGCTGTTGACTATGTTAGATCGCAACAAAACTTGGCAGACCACTTGACGAAGGGGTTGGCTAGAGATTTGATTAACAAATATGCAATAGGGATGGGATTAAAGTCCGTCTGATTTCTAAAGGTAAGATACGCAATTCCCCTATGATTTAACATTAGAGCATGAATTCAATGTGGGAAGCTTACACTTGGAACTTGGAGCACATGGTATTTTATATATCATACCGGGATGTGTGCTTGGATCTGCATGACAATATGTTGAAGTATAATCTTAATAGCTTCTTTGAAAAAGTGGAGGTGCAGATGCACGACGAAAGAAGCTACCCATGTGAATGTGAAGTTTTGCCGCTTCGAGAAACTTTGGACTGAGTTCATATACGTTCATGAATGGATATGGACACAAGGCTTATAATAGTGTCAGGTTTGGTTTGTTTATTCTGAAGAATTGTGTGTGCATTATCTTCATGTATTCAAATGGGTCGAAGAGTTCAATTCATAGAACACTCTTATCTTCTTGAGTATTTGAAATGTGTAGTGTACTAAGATGGAAATTCAATCTTTTATAATATTTTTATTTACGCATAAGTTTTGTTTTTGTGTTGTTTGTCTTAAAGGAATTGCACTAAAATGTTGGAGGAATGTTATATATTTTAGTTCGGGAATAAACATACACGAGTTAGAGGTGCAGAGTGCACGCTCGAATAACGCTTATTTCGGAACTCAAAACCAAGTGGGGGTCAAGGGGGTTGCGCCCACTTGCGGGGTCCTAGGGGCGCTGCCCCTAGTGCCGGTCCCGCTGGCCATTCAGCGGGTGGGGTCAAGGGGCAACCACCCTCACAGCATGCACCCGAAAAGGTATGCATGCACCCACTCTCTGCCGCATGCACCCGAAAGGGTGTGTAGAAACCCTAAAGGGTATATAGTTCGAAAAGGTGGTATCTGTTTGTAAACATAGACCAACCTTAAAGGTGTTGTGTCCACTGACGAATGGATACAACTGGTCGAATCTTAGGTTATAAATAAGTGGCAAGACATATATAAAAAGGACATTGACTTGGCAAACACTTCTGGGAAAATCTCTAGCTTATGCCGGAACAACCTTGGTGAAACTCGTAAGGGTCCAAAATATTATCTTTGAAAAGTGATTCCAAAACACGATTCTAGAGAATATCCGGTCATACAAATCAGAAACTTTACCAACAAATACACGAATCCAAACGCATCCTGACATAGTTTATCATTGAAATGTTATTCAAAATATAGTTTAGGAGTTCAAGTTTACATTGATATACACTATTTAAAATAACCAAATATAAAATCCATAATTTTTAATTATAACACCAAAAAGCAATGGAATATATCATAATAAAGTTAAATGTAATATTAAGAGATGTGAATTGTTTGAGAAGTCTATAACGTTGGATTAATATTCGAGGATAAAATATCAACTACATTTGGGTAGGTGGTGATGAAACTTCACTGTCGAAGCACAAATTTAGGTAAATAATGAACAACATAACTAATCGAACGTTTAACGAAACTAAGTTCAATAGAATTAATCGAACTTTTAACGGACAAAAGTTGTTTGGGTAGGTAGGGATGAACCTTCACCGTCAAGCCTAAAGTTTTAGCTAAGTAACAAACGAGCAACCGAATTAATCGAGCGTTCAATGCTGGAAAAAAGCTAATAGAGTTGAAAGAAGACATTAACAATAAACAATCTCCGATGATTGGTCTGTCAATGCCGAATTTGGATTCTTGGAGCTAAGCATGCGGATGATAGACAAACAATCACCTTCAGTCGCCACGTTCCTCCGACCTGCCTCTCGCATCGCACTACATATAAAGCCCATTGAACCGTCATAGCCTCAATTATTACCTGAGCGAAAGATCCTTCATAGGATTTTGTCCACCGGCAAAGGCATCATCCCGAGGAGTCGCGGGCAATAACACCCAGTGAGGCTCCATTTCGGCTCTTCTGCAAAGCTTCGTCGAAGTTAAGCTTGACAAGTTCGAAGATCATGACCCACTTAATTGATATTTTGAGAGAAACTAACTTAATCATACGAATCAACATCCATGTGCTCATCCACGTTTGTGTTGCTAATAGATTCCACCGACTCAATAAACTGACATACAATGAATGAAGTATTATCTCGAATGCATTTCAACAAACAAATAACATCTATATATGTGAGCTATATGTGTGTTCTATCATGTATACAAGAAACAATCGTGAGTGCTACCAATAAAGTGTGTGGGTCATGAGTGTTTTGTTATTATAATAATAGAGTGGTTTTGTGTGTATGGTCCATTGTATTAAAAAGTGAGTAATAATATAATATATTTTATACAACCATTTGTGTTTTGGTCTTATTATTATTCAACAAGTGGTATCGGAGCCACACCAGAGCCACGTCGGAGCCACGTTGGGAAGTTTGAGCGATGAGCGGAAATATTGCGGGTTCATCCGGTCGCCGATAAAGAGAGATTATTGAGTTTGGAGGCATCGTGCACAGTAAAAAAATAATATATATATTGTGAAGCGCGTGAGGCTTGCTTGGTTACGAGGAGGTAATCCAAGTCACGATGGCGGACCTATAGTCAATAGGTGGAATGGAGAAACTCATTAATCAAAATTACACAACATGGAAGACCCTCATGAAGTCATATCTTCAAGGGCAAGATATATGGGTGGTAGTTGGCGGAGATGAAGCCACGCAACCACAAGAAGCCGAAGCCTTGCGAAAATGAAAGATCAAGGCAGGAAAGGCATTGTACGCACTCAAGACGACGATCAGCAAAGAATTGTTGGAGCATATCGGGGTGCAAGCAGACCGAAAGTGGCATGGGACACCATAGCGACACTGTTTTCGAAAAAGAACGAGTTCACGTTGCAACTTCTTGAGAACGAGTTTCTGTTACTCAGGCAAGGGGAGATGATGGTACGAGAATACTTTAATAAGGTACGATTCCTTTGTCGTGAAATTTCTGAGTTGGACCCAACTGATAAAGTTTCAGAAGCTAAAATGAGAAGAATTATCATTCACGGCTTAAAACCCGAATTTAGGGGAATTATAGCCACCGTACAGGGTTGGAAAGAGCAGCCTTCCTTGGTCAATCTTGATATTTTAGCTGGCCAAGAAGCGCTGACTAGACAAATGTCGGAGGTCTCATTAAAGAAAGACGATGAAGCTTTATTTGGTTATAAAAATAAGGGGAGACCTCACCAACAAAATAAAAGATATAAGAATTTATAAAATAAAAAAAAGGAAGGGATAAGCTCTGAAACAAGGGGATTCCAAGAATATCGTTATAAAAAAAATCATACGCCCAAGGAAGTAAAAAAGGTCCCTGCTATATTTGTGGCAAACCAAATCATTATGTCAGAGAATGCTGACATAGGCAAAAGACGGTTGAAGGGAATACAATAATTTCTCGTAGCCACGAGACTGGAGCACTGAAGAAGAGTGGGACGGCGAGACATCAACAACTATAGTCGAGGAGATAATACCAATGGCGACAAAAGAGGCTCGTTCGGATGAGGAAGAACAATTATGCTTACATGAAGAGTCAACATTGGTGGTTATCATCCCTGGGAAAATAGACTATGAAAATGATTGGATCGTGGCCTCGGGTGCTCCAATCATATGACGGTAGATAAAGAGAAGCTGTAGAACACATCTGAGTACATGGGAGGATGAATGGTGGTTACTACAAATAACTCTCGTTTACCAATAACTCATATTGGCAAAAAAGTTATCACCCAAAGACTGAGTTTTGATTAACTGCAGTTACACGACGTTCATGTTCCAAGTATGAACAAAAATCTTTTATCCATATCACAACTAACGACTTCGGGAAATTGTTATCCGGCCCTGATAAATTTAAGGGTAACGGAATTTAAAAGTAACCGGCACACCGATCATGAAGGGTCGAAAACTCAAATCCATCTACGTAATGTCGGCAGAGTCTGCTTACATAGATAAAGATCGAAATACTGAAACAGCTGAGTTGTGGCACACAAGGCTGGGACATGTGAGTTATCACAAGCTAAAAGTAATGATGAAGAAATCGATTTTGAAAGTTGAATTCAACTAGAGGTAAGAGATGACACAGTTTGTGATGGTTGTCAATACGGGAAAGAACATCAACTGCCATTCAAAGGCTCGAATTAAAAAGCAACGAAACCTCCGGAAACGATTCACTCTGATGTATTCGGGCCGATCAAACAACCTTCAATTAGCGGGCGCTATATGGTGACGTTTATTGATGACTTCTCAAGGTATGTTTGGGCTTTCTTTATAAAAGAAAAATCAGAAGTAATTTTAAAATATAAAGAGTTTAACCAAAATGTTGAAAGAGAAATCGAAGATAAAATACGGTGGCTTTGCACGGATAACGGGGGAGAATACACATCAAGGGAATTCTCTAAATATCTGAAGGAGCAGAAGATATATCACCAACTAACGTGTCCAAAACACACCTCGGCAGAATGGTGTGGCCGAGAGGAAAAATCGACATTTGGCCAAAACGTGTCGAAGCATGATACACGCAAAGAATGTACCACCAAGGTTTTGGGCTGAATGTATGAAGATAGCGGCGCACGTGATCAACAGGCTACCACAAGCAAAGCTGGAATTCATACCATTTGAGAAGCTGTAGAAAATCAAACCAACTGTTTGTCATTTCAGAGTTTTCGGATGTGTCTGCTGTGTTTTCGAACCAAGTTATTTACGAATCAAATTTGACAAGAAGACAATTAAGTGTATATTTGTGGGGTACGACAGCCAAAGAAAAGAGTGGAGATGTTGCGATCCAACTACCGGTAAGTGTCATACATCTCGCCACGTAGTATTTGATGAAGCATCTTCTTGGTGATCACCACATAACTGGAGCTACCCGATTCAAAAGAAATTGAGGAACCATTCGAAAAGTTGGTGAAGCTTCCAGAAGAAAATCAAACACTACAATAGCCAGAAGACGACGTAGAGTCTCCAAGAACACCTCAAAACCCGTGGCGAACAAGTGTACACCAAACAACTCCAGAAGTGACGAGGCCAAGTCAAGTTAATGAGACTGACCTGCTAGGGTACAACACAATGTAGTATCACCAAGTACACCACAACTACGAAGATCCTCCATGCAAGAAGGCCAAATCCCAGATAATCCAATATAGCTTTAGAAGAAGACGAAAATATAAAAGAATCAGTAAAACATATTGAATAGAGAAAAGCAATGAATGAGGAAATTATGTTCCTAAAACAAAATGAAACATGGGACTTAGTACCGAAACCAGAAGGAGTTAAACACATTTCTTGTAAGTGGGTTAAAATTAAAAGGCGGCATAATTGGTCAATCGAAATATATAAGGCTCGACTAGTAGCACGAGGACTCTCACAACAATATGGGATAGGTTATGATGAAACACTTAGTCCGGTAGCAAAAATTACAATTGTCCGGGTACTAGCACTGGCAGCAAGCAAGTCCTGGAGGTTATGGCAGATGGACATGAAGAACGCATTTACGCATGGAGAACTCGATCAAGAGATATATATGGTACAACCGGCATGTTTCGAAGATAAAGAAAATTTAAGCTACGTGTGGAAAATAAAAATGTTCTATACGGCTTAAAGCAAGGAGCACGTGCATGGTATGGTAAGATTCCCGAATTTCTAGTTCAATGCGGATACACGGTAGCGCCAGCAGACTCAAGTGTCTTCGTTAAGACACGTGAAGGAAAACTAGCAATAGTGCTACTATATGGAGATGATATTATTATCACTGAAGACGACGAAAAACAAATTCAGCAAACCAGGAGAAATTTATCATTGAGGTTCCAAATGAAAGAACTTGGAGACCTTAAAACATTTTCTGGGACTCGAATTAAAAGAAACAGATTATGTATTATTATTGTGTCAGCTTAAATACGCGAGAGATTTACTAAGGAAATTTGGCATGATAGATTGTAAGCCAATATCAAATCAAATTGAAGCAAATGCCAAGAGATGCGTGGAAGATGGCAATGACTTGGAAAATGCGACTATGTATAGACAGCTCGTTGGTAGTCTGATTTACTTGACGCAGACAAGGACAAACATCTAATACGTAGTGGGGACAGCTAGTCAATTTATGGAGAATCCAAAGAAGACACATCTTGAGCTTGCCTGACGGATACTAAGGTACGTAAAAGGAATAATAAATTATGGAAAATTCTATGAGAAAAATAAAGATGTCAAGATTACTGGATATAGCGACTCAGACTATGTCGGATGTCGTGATACAAGAAAATCTCCTAGTGGATATGTATTCAAATTTGGATCAGTCGCAATATCCTGGTGTAGCAAGAGACAACCTACGGTATCACTATCAACCGCAGAAGTTGAATATCGAGCAGCAGAAATGGCAGCTCAAGAAAGCACATGGCTTGCACAATTATTAAAAGATCTACATCAGCCAATCAGCTATGCAGTGGAATTATATTGTGAGAATCAATTCGCTATCGCATAGCAGAAAATCCAGTATGTCATGCGAGAACAAAACATGTTGAAGTGCTCTACCAATTCCTACGCGAAAAGGTGCTCAAAAGGGAGATCGAGATGAAGCACATCAGTACGGAAGATCAAGTAGCCAAAATATTCGCCAAAGGACTCGATGTTTCAAAATTCGAGGAATTCCGAACACGCTTCGGAATGGTTCAAGCAAAAAATACGACTCAGGAGAATGTCGATGCTGAGGGGGAGAATTGAAGATCATCACCGACTTAATTTATATTTTGAGAGAAACAGACTTAATCATACGAATCAACATCCATGTGTTCATCCTCGTTTGCGTTGTTAGAAGAATTCCACCGACTCAATTAACTGACATACAATGAATGAAATAATGCATTTCAACCGACATATAACTTCTATATATATGTGAGCTATGTGTGTTCTATCATGTATGCAAGAAATAATCGTGAATTCTATCAATAAATTGTGTGGGTCTTGAATGTTTTATAATTATAATAATAGTGGTTTGTGTAAATGGTCCATTGTATTAAAAAGTGAGTAATAATATAATAATTCTATACAACCACTTGTGTTTTGGTATTATTATTATTCAACAAAGTTAACCAATGTGGAACAAGGTTCTCACACCTTATACAACACTTATAAACTTATTAGTTTATTGGACTAATTTTGAAAATCAATTTCTCATTCAGCCGACATCGATTTTAAGCAAATTAAAGTTCTATAGATTCCTCTCGGAACGTAGATTATGATTCTTTCACTATTTCCGAGTATGATTAACTAACTCAATTTGACCAAAAAGCCCAACATCTAACATCACGTAATTGCTTGCCGGTTTGATATGAAACTATGGGTTGAAGAGGCGTTATAGCGAATCGGTTTACGAGTTGTGACTACTCGCAGAATAACCTCCGACCAAAGCGCGTCAAACGTTCAAGAATTGTGACTATTCGCGAAATTACCACAACTCTTGAGAAATTACAACTAGGTCCCTTCCAAAATGCAAAAACCATTCATTTCAACCTTACATTCATACTTATAATGCAAACACATCCCCATATCCGTAAGCGAGAAAACTCGAATACCGTTTAAGTTTACCAGGAATTTGTGTTTCGTTGTTCTGTTGGGATATCGAATTGAAAATCCTTTTATCTTGCGGACATTATTGCCGGACTGTAATGTTTTCAGAGGCAATGTTGTCTTTCTGGGTAGCGTGTTGCTTTTGTACTATGCAAAGAATTTCCAAACACCTACAAACAAGGGCGGAACCAGAGGGGGGTCGCCCGACCCCCGGCCATGGCCGCCGCCGCCGGAGCTGTTATAGTATTGGTTCTTTAGGTTGATTATTTCACAGTACACGGTTATTAATTAAAAACTATGTAAACAAATGTATAAATAATGCCTGGCGTAGTGGTTGGACTACAACCTTTGTATTGCTAAGACACAAGATCGAACCCCACAAACCTCTAATAAATATATTTTGTATTTTCAGCTTTTAAGCTTTTCTGTTATAAAACTATTATAACTGGACAAGAACAGAAAATATAAACACGGTAATTGTAGAGAGAATATTATTGATGTTTTCGATATGATTCAATAAAAATCGGTCTATTTATAGTAGAAATTTTTTACTATTTCATCTAACATTTACAACATTAAATACGTCTTATCTTATCTTATCTCATCTCATCAACAATCAACTAACTTTTACAACATTAAAAACATCCACAGATTATTATTTATAATAATTTCATAATACTCCCCCTTGGATGTTTTTCAAAGAATTTGTCTCGTTAACCTTACTATGAAAAATCCAGTGGGATAAAAATCTAGTGAACGAAAAAGAGTACATAATTCCTTTTGATACGCTTTCATTTGTTGCCTCATTAAAAACCTTAATGGGAAAACAACATGGGAAAAACCAGAGTGAAGGAAAAAAGAGTGCAACACGTATTTTCTCCCCTTGATGATAACATCATTATAAATCTCGGAGTCTTCCAACTCCAATTGAATATACCAATTTCCTGAAAATAATTAGGGGAAGTGCTTTCGTAAAAAATCTGCAAGATTTTCACTTGATCGCACTTGTTGTACATCAATCACCATTTTTCTTCAAATCATGGGTGAAGAACAATTTCGGTGAAATATGCTTTGTTCTATCCCCTTTAATATATCATTCCTTTAATTGGGCAATACATGCCGCATTATCTTCATATAAGATCGTTGGAAGTAATTTCTCAGAAAGCAACCCACATGTCTGTTGGATATGCTCAATTATCGATCGCAACCAAACACATGCTCTGCTAGCTTCATGAATAGCGAGAATTTTCGCATGCTTAGATGAAGTAGCTTTTAAAGTTTGTTTCACTGACCGCCATGAAATAGCGGTTCCACCATATGTAAGTAAATAATCTGTTTGCGATCGAGCATTATGTGGGTCAGACAAATAGCCAACATCTGCATATCCAACTAAATTTGCTTTCGACTCATTAGAATAGAACAATCCCATATCAGATGTTCCTTTAAGGTATCGAAAAATCCGTTTAACTCCATTCCAATGTCTACGAGTCGGCGAAGAACTATATCTTGCCAATAAGTTTACAGCGAACGCTATATCAGGTTGCGTATGACTCGTAAGATACATTAGTGCTCCAATAGCACTAAGATATGGTACTTCAGGACCAAGTAGCTCTTCATCAGTTTCATGTGGTTTGAAGGTTTTTTTATTCATGTCTAAAGATCTAACAATCATTGGAGTATCCAGTGGATGAGATTCATCCATGTAAAATTTTTTCAATACCTTTTTCGTATAAGTCTCTTGATGTACAAATATTCCACTTTTTAAATATTCAATTTGCAGTCCAAGACAAAATTTTGTTTTTACGAGATCTTTCATTTGAAACTCCCTTTTCAAACAGCTTTGGTCAACTCTTCAGGAGTTCCAATTATATTGATATCATCAACATAGACTGTTATAATGACAAACTCATTTTTACATCTTTTCAGAAATATGCAGGGAAATGTTTGATCATTCCGATACCTTTCTTTCACTAAAAATTCACTTAGGCGATTATACCACATCCGCCCAGATTGCTTTAATCCATAAAGCGATTTATTCAACTTAACTGAGTACTCGTTTCTGGGCCCTGAATTTTTAGGCAACTGAAATCCCTCGGGAAACTTCATATATATGTTAATGTCAAGTGTTCCATATAGATAAGCAGTGACAACATCCATAAGACGCATATCGATACATTCTCGTACTGCTAGACTTACTATATAACGAAAAGTAGTTGCATCCACAACATGAGAATACGTCTCCTCATAATCAATACCTGGTCGTTGCGAAAAACCTTGCGCAACAAGACGTGCTTTGTATCTTACAATTTCGCCGTTTTCATTCCTCTTTCTAATGAAAAATCATTTATATCCAACCGGCTTTACATTTTCTGGTATACAGACTACAGGTCCGAAAACTTTTCGTTTCTCAAGTGATTTCAATTCGGCATCGATTGCATCTTTCCATTTTGGCCAATCATTTCATTGTCTGCATTCTTGTACAGACTTTGGTTCATGATCCTCATTCTCATTAATCTCATTCATTTCATGTAGCGCTACGTTAACTGAGAATTTATCGTCAACGTTGACTTCATCTCGGTTCCATCTAATTCCATTTTGGGCATAGTTTATCGAGATTTCTTCATTATCATTATTTTCTGAACGTTCAGGTACCTGAGTTTCATTCTCATTATCTTTTATGCCCATCGACTCTTCTATAGTCGATAAATCCTCAGTTGGACCATTCTTATTATTATTTGTTCCTTTTCTTTTCCGAGGATTTTTATCTTTGGAACCCGAGGGCCTACCACGCTTTAGCTGTGGTTTAGGCTCGATAATATGTTCTGCAGGAACATTTACTTTAACAGGAGCATTAACAGCTGGTATATGTGACTTTGTCACTCTTTTAAGGTCAGTAAAATTTCCTGGAAGTTGATTAGCTAAACTCTGTAAATGAATTATCTTTTGAACTTTTAGTTCACAATTATTTAGTTTGAGGATCATAATGATTCGGCGATAATTCATTACAACTAACATTTCTCTCCAGTTGTTTCTTTTCTCCTCCTAATGTCGGAAAATTCAATTATCAAAATGACAGTCGGCAAATCTGGCCTTAAATAAATCTCCAGTTAGAGGTTCCAAATACTTTATTATCGATGGAGATTCATATCCGACATATATTCCCAACCTACTTTGAGTTTCCATCTTTGTTCGTTGTGGTGGAGCAACTGGAACATATATTGCACTTCCAAAAATTCTTAGATGGGAAATATCTGGTTCCTGACCAGAACCATTTGTAATGGGGAGACATCATTATAACTTGTTGGCCTGATGCGGATTAGTGATGTTGCATGCAATATAGCATGTCTCCAGCAAGACGAGGGAAGATTCGACTTCATCAATAATGGTCTTGCAATTATTGCAAACGCTTAATCAACGATTCTGCAAGACCGTTTTGTGTATGAACATGTGGCACGGGATGCTCAACATCAATTCCGATAGACATACAATAATCATTAAATGCCTTGGAAGTAAATTCAGTAGCATTATCAAGACGTATTTTCTTTATCGGATAATCTGGAAAATGTTCTCTTAGTCGAATCATTTGTGCAAGCAATCTCGAAAACGCCATGTTGCGTGTTGATAACAAACATACATGAGACCATCTAGTCGATGCATCAATTAATACCATGAAATACCTAAATGGTCCACATGGTGAATGTATCGGTCCGCAAATATCACCACGTATACGCTCCAAAAATGTTATGGATTCATTCTTTATTTTCGCTGGTGATGGCCGAATAATCAACTTTCTTTTAGCGCAAGCGACACATAATAATTCATTACTTTGAAGAATCCTCTGGTTTTTCATTAAATGCCCACGTGAATTCTCAATTATTTTCGGCATCATAATTGCACTGGGATGGCCTAACCGGTCATGCCAAACATTAAATGTACTGTCATTAGTAAACTTCTGGTTTACGGTAGCATACGATTCGATCGTTCTAATGTATGTGTAATACAACCCAGATTCAAACGAAGGTAATGTTTCCATAATTCTTTTATCATTAGAAACCCCCTTTGTAATGTGCAAATAATCAACATCTGCTTTTTAGCAGTCAGTCTCAACATGATATCCATTATGTCGAATAGCTATAAAGCTCAATAAAGTTCTTTGAGACTTATGAGAATATAAGGCGTTTTCAATTATCAGTCTTGTTCTCTGGGTAGTAAAATGTTTGGCTCTTCCGAAGCCTTCAATTATATTTGTGCTACCCGATATTGTAATAACACTTGTTTCTTTCATTTCAAGATGATCGAAATATTTCTTATTCTTCAGAATCGTATGAGTCGTTGCACGGTCTGCAAGACATAATTCTCCATTGCACATGTTCGTTTCCATCAGAGAAATTCCTTTATAAACAAACACATAATAATCATTATTAAAATAAACAGATATATCACAAAAAAACATATAACTTAATAAAACACTCCAAACGATACAGAATAAATCACACAATAATAAAGCATACAATACACTTAATAAAAAAGCGTACGATAATATTACATAGTAGATTAGTTTTCTTCAGGAAAAACTACAAATCCGCAGTTTCGAAATGTGTATTTTCATCTTTTGTCCCATAAGCATAGGCCAAATCACTTTGAACAAAATTTGTTTCAATTCTCTTTTCTTTGCCCTTATTTTGTTGTTATAATTCAACCAAATGTTTGGGCGTATTATGTGACCAATGGCCCGAACCACCGCAATGATAGCATTGCTCATCAGTGTGCCTCTTCTCATCATTTTTTTCGTAATTTTTCCTCTTCTAGGGAAAATTCTGATGACCGCCACGATTGTTATGATAACCACCACGAAAATGTTGATAACCACCACCGTAATTTCCTCGGCCATGTCCACGGCCTTGACCACGACCTTGACCACGGCCACGTCCACGACCGCGATGTCTACCACGACCACGTCCACGATCATTGCGTCGACTATTATCATTATTACCTTTGACTGCATTCGCTTCAGGGATTGCAATAGAACCAGTCGGTCGGGATTCGTGGTTTTTCATCAACAATTCATTGTTTTGTTCAGCCAACAATAAACAAGATATTAACTCTGAATGCTTTTTAAATCTCATCTCCCTATATGGCTGTTGCAATATCATATTTGATGGATGAAAAGTGCTGAATGTTTTCTCCAGCTTACTGTCTTCGTTGACTGTTTCTCCACACAATTTCAGTGCGGTAGTCACCTTATGAACAGCCGAGTTATATTCAGTTACGGATTTAAAATCATCTAATCTTAAATGCATCCATTCATACCTTGCCTTTGGTAGGATAACAGTTGTCAGGTGGTCAAATCGATCTTTCATATTTTTTCACAATTCAGCGGGATCTTGTTCATTTAAGTATTCATCTCTCAGATCTGCATGAATGTGGTGGCGAAGAACTATCAAAGCTCTTGCCTTATCCTGATCGCTTGTGGTTTTTACAGTATGTGGTGTCACCTGCACCCGTTGTGGTTTTTGGGTCGACAATAGTGTCACCCAAACCTTTTGCTTTTAGATAAATCTCTGCGTCTAGTGCCCATGATAAATAATTCTTTCCTGATATGTCAAGGGCAACAAACTCGAGGCTTTGCAAATTCGTCATACTATCATAAAATACAAAACATGTTTTAATACTCGAATCATAAAGTATAAAACAAATATATGATGTGAATAACATTAATATTTCCAATATAAATATCAATACAAGTTTATCGTAAAAAATACTTTAAAGATAAATTACAATTAATCTTCTTTTGTAAAAATCCTTACGAAAAATAAAGTTCACATCCCGATGAGTGCCATCGTAAAAATAATAGTAGTCAATAGATCAATCATCAGGTAGAGCGACATCTTTCTATAACAAAATATATTTCATAAGAAACATATTTTATAACATTAAAAAAATATTATAATTAAGCACTCTCGTAAAATCTTGGTAAAAGCATAATCCACATATAGATAATTCTTGTCGTGAGTAGAGCAAGAATCGGGAGATCAATCATCGTATACATCAACATCTTTCAAAATATAAACTATATTTTGGTAATCATAATAATGAAAAATATTACGATGAATAACTATATTTTATAAACAACTATAAAAAGATTATTCACCACCCGATAAGCATCACGGTAAATAAAGTAAGAAGCGCAAGATTCATCTTTGTATAAAACGACATGATTTTATAATAAGAAAATCATAATAGTTTGAGATGGATAAAATACATGTATTTCTTCTTAATAAAATAAATTTAATTTCTCCCAATGGTAATAAAATTTGTCCATCCGTATAGTCCAAAATTAATTCAAAATATATATGATATATACTTGAGATATCAATATAAATAATATTATTTAAATCGCTCTTTTCAAAATTTTGTCAAAAAACAAAATTTCACTCGCCACCACTGGGATTCGAAATCTAGACCTCACATCACTTGTAGTGATGATATTCCGCGAAACCACTCGGGCTAAGGCGTTTTAGTGGTATATATGTTATATTTATATAATTTTAACAGTTCGTAACATAAGTGTACAAGTGTTATAAATAAACTCACCGTATACAAAATAAAATTACCATACCTCGATTGTAGTTGTATAAGATCTTGTCCGGAGGTTGATCGTTGCCGAAGAGCGCTCGTGCTCGATTACAGTTGTATAAGATCTTGAACGGAGGTTGATCGTTGTCGGAGAGCGCTCGTGCTGATAACGTATTATAAAACTATTATAACTGCACAAGAACAGAAAATATAAACACGGGAATTGTAGAGAGAGTATTATTGATGTTTTCGATATGATTCAATACAAATCGGTCTATTTATAGTAGAAAAATTTCTACTATTTCATATAAATTTACAACATTAAATACATCTTATCTTATCTTATCTTATCTCATCTCATCAACATTCAACTAACTTTTACAACATTAAAAACATCCACATATATTATTTTTTATAATTTCATAATATTTTCTTTAATTTAAAGCATTTCTTCTTTTCTTATTCTTTTCTTCCTTTTTTTTTTTAAGTTTTCAAACGTCTTTGTTATCTTTTAGCTATAAACTTATTAATTTATTTTATATTTTAATAAATTTTCTTTTAAATTACAGATTATTTAGTCTAATACTTATGTTATTTGTTTTCCTCTTATTAATTTTTGAATTTAAATTAACTTTACACATTAATTATTTTTTTTATATTTTTTTAACCTCTTTGTCGTTTTTTTCTTTTAATCATATTTTTTATATTGTTTAGTAATCAATATAAATGATAGAAATATATCATTTGATAAGTTCTATACAAGATGAATATACTTTATTGGTGTGCCATATTAAATAGAATAATCTATGATGTTGAAGTGGAAGCAGTATTGCAAATGTTTCAAAATATGACCTCAAAAATCATGACGTTTTCGTGTTATTCAAAACTATAAGTATGCATAACTTGTAGATGTCTAATGTGAACATGGTTTTATTTATTATTTTTTGTTGAAAAATCTTTTTCGACCCCCCGAACTATAAATCCTAGTTCCGTCACTGCCTACAAACACTGAGGACCTCATAAACCAACAATTTACTGTAAATTGAGCAGAAAATTTTCATTCTGACCAGCAGATTTCGAACTCGAACTATCATTTTTCTCGCTGATACTCTGATCCTCACTAAGAGTCTTCGAACACTGCCACGGCAATGCATTTTACTTGCTGATTAAATATTTTACCGCACAATTCCTTAGCCTAGTGATTATTTAACTAATTAATATGAAAACACCAAATATGAAATCACCGAACGATTTTTTTCTTTTCCTAACTTGAAGCTAACTGTACTGGTAAAAAGAATATTAATATCAATGCCAAAACATTTATTCTGTTATAAAACTATTATATTTGGACAAGAACAGAAATATAAAACGGGATTGTAGAGAGATAATAATGTTTTCGATATCATTCAATACAAATACATCGGTCTATTTATAGTAGAAAAACTTCTACTATTTCACCTAACATTTACATCTTATCTTATCTCAAATCTTATCAAAACCAATCAAAACATATCTTATCTTATCAGCAATCTAAAAACATCCACACATTATTATTATTATTTCATAATACTCCCCCTTGGATGTTTTTCAAAGAATTTGCCTCGTTAAAACCTTACTAGGAAAAACCCAGTGGGACAAAAACCTAGTGAAGGAAAAAGAGTGCACAATTCCTTTTGATACGCTTTCATTTGTTGCCTCATTAAAAACCTTATTGGGAAAACCACATGGGAAAAACCACAGTGAAGGAAAAAAGAGTGCAATGCGTATTTTCTCCCCCTGATGATAACATCATTATAAATCTCGGAGTCTTCGAACTCCAATTGAATATACCAATTTCCTGAAAATAATTGGCGGAAGTGCTTTCGTAAATAAATCTGCAAGATTTTCACTTGATCGCACTTGTTGAACATCAATATCACCATTTTTCTCCAAATCATGGGTGAAGAAAAATTTCGGTGAAATATGCTTTGTTCTATCCCCTTTAATATATCCTTCCTTTAATTGGGCAATACATGCCGCATATCTTCATATAAGATCGTTGGAAGTAATTTTTCATAAAGCAATCCACAAGTCTGTTGGATATGCTCAATTATCGATCGCAACCAAACACATTCTCGGCTAGCCTCATGAATAGCGAGAATCTCCGCATGGTTAGATGAAGTAGCTGTTAAAGTTTGTTTCAATGACCGCCATGAAATAGCGGTTCCACCATATGTGAATAAATAACATGTTTGCGATCGAGCATTATGTGGGTCAGACAAATAGCCAGCATCTGCATACCCAACTAAATTTGCGTTCGACTCATTAGAATAGAACAATCCCATATCAGATGTTCCTTTAAGGTATCGAAAAATCCGTTTAACTCCATTCCAGTGTCTACGAGTCGGCGAAGAACTATATCTTCCCAATAAGTTTACATCGAACGCTATATCAGGTCGAGTATGACTCGTAAGATTCATTAGTGCTCTAATAGCACTAAGATATGGTACTTCAGGACCAAGTAGCTCTTCATCATTTTCGCGTGGTCTGAAGGGATCTTTATTTACGTCTAAAGATCTAACAATCATTGGAGTATCTAGTGGATGAGATTCATCCATGTAAAATCTCTTCAATACATTTTTCGTATAAGTCTCTTGATGTACAAATATTCCACTTTTCAAATATTCAATTTGAAGTCCATGACAAAATTTTGTTTTTCCGAGATCTTTCATTTCAAACTCCCTTTTCAAACAATCAACAGTTTTGGTCAACTCTTCAGGAGTTCCAATTATATTGATATCATCAACATAGACTGCTATAATGACAAACTTATTTTTTACATCTTCTCAGAAATATGCAGGGACAAGTTTGATCATTCCGATACCCTTCTTTTACTAAAAATTCACTTAGGCGATTATACCACATTCGCCCAGATTGCTTTAATCCATAAAGCGATTTATCCAACTTAACTGAGTACTCGTTTCTGGGCCCTGAATTTTCAGGCAACTGAAATCCCTCGGGAAGCTTCATATATATGTCACTGTCAAGTGTTCCATATAGATAAGCAGTGACAACATCCATAAGACGCATATCGAGACCTTCTCTTACTGCCAGACTCACTATATAACGAAAAGTAGTTGCATCCACCACAGGAGAATACGTCTCCTCATAATCAATACCTGGTCGTTGCGAAAAACCTTGCGCAACAAGCCGTGCTTTGTATCTTACAATTTCGTCGTTTTCATTCCTCTTTCTAATGAAAACCCATTTATATCCAACCGGCTTTACATTTTCTGGTATACGGACTACAGGTCCGAAAACTTTTCGTTTCTCAAGTGATTTCAATTCGGCCTCGATTGCATCTTTCCATTTTGGCCAATCATTTCTTTGTCTGCATTCTTGTACAGACTTTGGTTCATGATCCTCATTCTCATTAATCTCATTCATTTCATGTAGCGCTACGTTAAATGAGAATTTATCGTCAACGTTGACTTCGTCTCGGTTCCATCTAATTCCATTTTGGGCATAGTTTATCGAGATCTCTTCATTATCATTATTTTCTGAACGTTCAGGTACATGAGTTTCATTCTCATTGCCCATCGACTCTTCTCTAGTCGATAAATCCTCGGTTGGACCATTCTTATTATTATTTGCTCCTTTTCTTTTCCGAGGATTTTTATCTTTGGAACCCGAGGGCCTACCACGCTTTAGCTGTGGCTTAGGCTCGATAATATGTTCTGCAGGAACATTTATTTTTGCAGGAGCATTAACAGCTGGTATATGTGACTTTGTCACTCTTTTAAGGTCAGTAAAACTTTCTGGCAGTTGATTAGCTAAACTCTGTAAATGAATTATCTTTTGAACTTCTAGTTCACATTCTTTAGTTCGAGGATCATAATGATTTAGCGATAATTCATTCCAACTAACATTTCTCTCCAGCTGTTTCTTTTCTCCCCCTAATGTCGGAAAATTCAATTCATCAAAATGACAGTCGGCAAATCTGGCCGTAAATAAATCTCCAGTTAGAGGTTCCAAATACTTAATTATTGATGGAGATTCATATCCGACATATATTCCCAACCTCCTTTGAGGTCCCATCTTTGTTCGTTGTGGTGGAGCAACTGGAACATATACTGCACATCCAAAAATTCTTAGATGGAAATATCTGGTTCCTGACCATGAACCATTTGTAATGGGGAGACATCATTATAACTTGTTGGCCTGATGCGGATTATTGTTGCTGCATGCAATATAGCATGTCCCCAGCAAGACGAGGGAAGATTCGACTTCATCAATAATGGTCTTGCAATTAATTAAAAGCGCTTAATCAACTATTCTGCAAGACCGTTTTGCGTATGAACATGTGGCACGGGATGCTCAACATCAATTCCGATAGACATACAATAATCATTAAATGCCTTGGAAGTACAGCATTATCAAGGCGTATTTTCTTTATCGGATAATCTGGAAAATGTGCTCTTAGTTGGATCATTTGTGCAAGCAATCTCGAAAACGCCATGTTGCGTGTTGATAACAAACATACATGAGACCATCTAGTCGATGCATCAATTAATACCATGAAATACCTAAATGGTTCACATGATGGATGTATCGATCCGCAAATATCACCATGTATACGCTCCAAAAATGTTATGGATTCATTCTTTATTTTCGCTGGTGATGGCCGAATAATTAACTTCCCTTTAGAGCATGCGACACATGATAATTCATTACTTTGAAGAATCCTCTGGTTCTTCATTAAATGCCCACGTGAATGCTCAATTATTTTCCGCATCATAATTGCACCGGGATGGCCCAACCGGTCATGCCAAACATTAAATGTACTGTCATTAGTAAACTTCTGGTTTACGGTAGCATACGACTCGATCGTTCTAAGATATGTGTAATACAACCCAGAGTCAAAGGAATGTAATGTTTCCATAATTCTTTTATCATTAGAACCCCCTTTGTAATGTGCAAATATTCAACATCTGTCTTTTCTGCAGTCTCAACATGATATCCATTATGTCGAATAGCTTTAAAGCTCAATAAATTTCTTTGAGACTTAGGAGAATATAATGCGTTTTCAATTATCAGCCTTGTTCCTCTGGGTAGTAAAATGTTGGCTCTTCCGGAGCCTTCAATTATATTTGTGCTACCCGATATTTTGTAATAACACTTGTTTCTTTCATTTCAAGATGATCGAAATATTTCTTATTCTTCATAATCGTATGAGTCGTTTGCACAGTCTGCAAGACATAATTCTCCATTGCACATGTTCGTTTCCATCAGAGAAATTCCTTTATAAACAAACACATAATAATCATCATTAAAATAAACGGATATATCACAAGAAAACATATAACTTAATAAAACACTCCAAACGATATATAACAAATCACACAATAATAAACCATACAATACACATAACAATAAAGCACACAATAATAATACATAGTAGATTAGTTTTCTTCAGGAAAAACTAGAAATTCGCAGTTTCGAAATGTGCATTTTCATCTTTTGTCCCAGAAGCAGAGGCCAAATCACTTTGAAAAAAATTCGTTTCAATTATCTTTTCTTTGCCCTTACTTTGTCGATATAATTCAACCAAATGTTTGGGCGTGCGACAGTTACGTGACCAATGGCCCGAACCACCGCAACGATAGCATTGCTCATCGTTGTTCTTTTGTTCAATGTGCCTCTTCTCATCATTATTTTCGTAATTTTTTCTCTTCTTGGGAAAATTCAGATGACCGCCACGATTGATATGATAACCACCACGGAAATGCTGATAACCACCACCGTAATTTCCTCGGCCACGTCCACGGCCTTGACCACGACCTTGACCACGGCCACGTCCACGACCGCGATGTCCACCACGACCACGTCCACGATCATTGCTTCGACTATTATCATTATTACCTTTGACTGCATTCGCTTCAGGGATTGCAGTAGAACCAGTCGGTCGGGATTCGTGGTTTTTCATCAACAATTCATTGTTTTGTTCAGCCAATAACAAACAAGAGATTAACTCTGAATGCTTTTTAAATCTCCTCTCCCTATATTGCTGTTGCAATATCATATTTGATGGATGAAAAGTGCTGAATGTTTTCTCCAGCATACTGTCTTCGGTGACTGTTTCTCCACACAATTTCAGTGTGGCAGTCACCTTATGAACAGCCGAGTTATATTCAGTTACGGATTTAAAATCCTGTAATCTTAAATGCATCCATTCATACCTTGCCTTAGGGAGGATAACAGTTGTCAAGTGGTCAAATCGATCTTTCAGATTTTTCACAATTCAGCGGGATCTTGTTCATTCAAGTATTCATCCCTCAGATCCGCATGAATGTGGTGGCGAAGAACTATCAAAGCTCTTGCCTTATCCTGAGCGCTTGTGGTTTTTACCGTATCAGTGGCATCACCTGCACCCGTTGTGGTTTTTGGGTCGACAATAGTGTCACCCAAACCTTTTGCTTTTAGATGAATTTCTGCGTCTAGTTGCCAAGATAAATAATTCTTCCCAGAGATGTCAAGGGCAACAAACTCGAGGCTTTGCAAATTCGTCATACTAGCATAAAATACAAAAGATGTTGTAATATTCAAATCATAAACTAAACAAATATATGATGTGAATAACATTAATATTTCAATATAAATATCAATACAAGTTTATCGTAGAAAAAAATACTTTAAAGAAAAATTACAATTAATCTTCTTTTGTAAAAATCCTTACGAAAAATAAAGTCCACATCCCGAGGAGTGCCATCGTAAAAATAATAGTAGTCAAAAGATCAATCATCAGGTAGAGCGACATCTTTCTATCACAAAATATATTTCATAATAAACATATATTATAACATAAAAAAATATCGTAATTAATCACTCTCGTAAAATCTTGGTAAAAACATAATCCATATATAGATAATTATCGCCGTGAGTAGAGTAAGAATCAGGAGATCAATCATCGTATATAGCAACATCCTTCAAAATATAAAATATATTTCGGTAATCATAATAATGAAAAATATTACAATTAATAACTATATTTTGGAAACAACTGTAAAATATTATCCACCACCCGATAATCATCACGGTAAATAAAGTAAAAAGCGCAAGATTCATATAAAACGACATGATTCTATAATAAGAAAATCATAATAATAATCAGAGATGTATAAATTTAATTTATCCCAGTGGTAATAAAATTTCTTCATTCGTATAGTCAAAATTAATTCAAAATATATATATATACTTGAGATATCAATAAAATAAATAATATTATTTAAATCGCTCTTTACAAAATCTCGTCAAAAATAAAATTCCACTCGTCACCACTGGGATTCGAAATCTGGACCTCACATCACTTGTAGTGACGATATTCCGCTAAACCACTCGAGCTAAGGCGTTTTAGTGGTATATATGTTATATTTATATAATTTAAACTGTCTGTAACATAAGTGTACGAGTGTTATAAATAAACTTACCGTACACAAAATAAAATTACCATACCTCGATTATAGTTGTATAGATCTTGTCCAGAGGTTGATCGTTGCCGGAGAGCGCTCGTGCTGATAACGTGTTATAAAACTATTATATTTGGACAAGAACAGAAATATAAAACGGGATTGTAGAGAGATAATAATGTTTTCGATATCATTCAATACAAATACATCGGTCTATTTATAGTAGAAAAACTTCTACTATTTCACCTAACATTTACATCTTATCTTATCTTAAATCTTATCAAAACCAATCAAAATATATCTTATCTTATCAACAATCTAAAAACATCCACATATTATTATTATTATTTCATAATATATTCTGTGTAATACTACAATAGACACTTATTCAACAAAAACTTGATATGGAGTAACTATTACTACTTCACGCGGGCAACATAGGCACGGCCCGTAGATGTTGGGCCTTAACCAGCGTAAGCCCGAACTTATCATCCATGTTCAAGTCTTCGGGCTTCACACCCCCTTCGATCTTCCAATCGAAGCAATTAAGCAAAGACCCTATCATCACCGGCATAACCTTCATAGCCAACGACATCCCGGGGCAGATCCGCCGACCCGCACCGAACGGAAGCACCTCGAAGTCCAATCCTCTGACGTCTATTTCGGACTCCAAGAACCTCTCGGGCCTAAACTCCAACGGGCTTTCCCATATCGATTCGTTCCGCGCGATGGCCCAAACATTGACTAGGATCTGAGAGTCTTTGGGCACCAAGTATCCAGACAAGCGCATGTCTTGATCTACTTTTCTCGGTATCAAGAAGGGAGCCTGCGGGTAAAGGTGCAAATTAATCGAATTTTTTTATTTTATTTAATCGAATACAAATATCACAATATTCGATTCTAATATTTATCGAATATTCAATTCGAGTAATTCAATATTTATTCAATATATTCTATTATAATTCAATAAGTAGTTCAATATTTATGAAATATACTATATTATAATTCAATATACACTTTAATATGATAGCTATTGTTTTATTAAATATATTTTATGGAAACAAATAGAAAAAACATAACAAAAAAATATTCTAATATTATATTCGAATATATAATCGAATCGAATTCGAATCGATTTTACGATTCTAATAAAAATGGAATCTGAATACAAATATCTGATTCGCAACCGAATACGAATAGAATACAATGCTATATGATTCGGTTCGATTCGACTGAATTGCAAGTTTACCTGCGGATAGATCCTTAGGACTTCTTTCAAGACGCATTGTAGATAAGGCAAATGCTCCACGTCTTTGTCTTTTATTACGTTCCCTTTTCCTACGGCTCCAGCCAGCTCGGTTTTGGCTTGCTGTAAGACGTGAGGATTCCTCAACAGCTCCGTCATTGCCCACTCTACCGTGCTCGACGTTGTGTCGGTTCCGGCGAGGAACAAGTCCTGTCAACACAACAAACAAGTAAATTAATCATGCGTAAAACAATAAACTCCAATTTTATAGTAATTGATTGTACTAAAAACAAAACTAAAAATATCGATTTATATATATTTCCAACAAGTACAAACCCGATAAATGTTGGAAATAAATCATATAAAATTAATATGACACACTCCCTTAAAGTTTAATCTTTTAGAGTTTAGTGGCCATTTAACATGGCATCAGGCCTCATCACGCAGAGAGAGGTCATGAGTACGAATCATCACGATCAACCATTTAAAAAAATTACACGTTTAGAGCTAGATAATAAAGAAATTAGCCTAGACATGATAGGATGTGTTGGAAATAAAGCATATAAAATGAAAGTATGATACAATACACCTCCATAAAGCTTAAGCTTTTAGGTGACGTGTTCATTCAGTAGGAAATTATTAATCTTAACACGAACCACCAAGAGGAAGTTGATCTGAGCACGGTCAATCTCATCCGGGCTCTCTCGGCTTAGGGAGAGAAGCGTGTCAAGAAAATCATTAGCATCGCTCGAGGCCCCTCCCTTCTCAAGCCTTTCGTCGATTATCTTGTCAAAAACGTCGATAACCCTCGTAAAATAAACGCCCGCTTGCTTCCTTATTCCTTGGACGTCCATCCCTCGAATGCCCGGGAAATAATCTGATAGATTAGGTTTCCCGCACTCGATCTCGATATCGTCCACGAGGGCCTTAAACTCCTCGCCTGAATCGGAGAAAGGGTCCATCAGATCCCGAGACAAGATCGTGTTGGACAAAATATTCAAGTTCGTCCTCAAGGCAGCTAACCCCAAGTCAACAGCTTCCCCGTTTTCGCACCTTTTCTTACAGTAGGCGACGAGTTCTTCCACCTTCTTACTCCTCAATTCCCGGCCTTTCCCGAGGGCGCTCGAGGTGAACATGTTGACGTTGACGATCTTTCGAAGGCTTCGCCACCTCGGGTCTGCTGCGGGGAGGAATCCCATTGCGTACTTGTTGTGGTTTAGGGCCCGCAACGCATCGGGCACGGCCCTGTTGGAGTAGGCTGCGTCTTGCTTTTGAAGTACTTCTTTGGCTAACGACGGCGAGGAGATGACTACGGTGTTCACTAATCCTAAGCGGAGGAACATTACGGGACCGTAGGCGTTGCATAGCTCGGTGACGGACTTGTGTGGTTGAGAGCCTATTAAGTGGAGGTTTCCTATTATGGGGAGTGGGATGGGCCCAGGTGGCAGCTTTTTTACTCTTTGTTTTAGGAGTTGAAGGGCGTGGATGAGTGTAATAGATAGAATAGTTGTGGTGATGATGATTATAAGCAAATCCATTATGTATTTGTCTTTCTTCTTTTTATATTTCTTAAAAAAATTTCAAGTGTTGCTTGATTGTTTGCTTTTGTTGTGTGGTATACTGATGTGCAAAGCTGTCTATTTATAGTAGTTTGGAGGCCAGTCGTTTAAAAGTAATTTTGCTTGGTCTTTTATTTTCAGTTTTAATATTTGACGACATTTGCCATATTGGACGTGCGATGATTGAAAATGGTGTATTTCTTTGGATTATCGGTCAACTTGCGGTGGTATTTAAAAAGTTTACTAGTATCTCATCACATCCGTGCATTTATATATTATTTTATTTAAGTTTATTATTTAAATAATTGAAAGTAACTTTTAATGAAAAACTAAAAGATAAAGAAATTAGTTGCCATCAGTTTTTTGTTTTATTAGTTAGCAACATGAATATTTATTTTTCAGTAATTACTATTTGTTAGAAAAAATTTCATTGGTTATTGCATACACCAAATTAAAAGTTTTTAACTTGCCTTGACCAATAATAAAAAAATATCGATAAGAAGTTGTCACGATTGAAATCGCATGTGCCACTATTCTTGTGAAAAGTTAAGTGGACGAGGTTCTGGATCCGGTTGCGGTTCGAGTTTGAAGGGATTTTCTTATTTTAGCTTAGATGACATTTAAATAAATCAATTATACTTTAATAGTTACGATAAATCTATAAATCTAACTTAAAACTAACAATAAAAAATTATAATGTACAAATTTGTAAATTTTACAACTTACACGTACAGTATAATATATATATATATAATACAGCTTACAATAAACGAAAAAATTACGATTAAAATTTTACATTATAATATGTCTCAATTTTGACAATCGTTACCTCATTGTCAACTTTTATACTATCGCATCGTATATGCTTCGAAGTTGTAGGATCTCCGAGCTCGAGCTATAATTTCATTTACAAGTCACGGGAATCATTGGTCGCAATTAACCGAACAGTTGAATGGTTGTTCGATTCCTTTTAAAGCGTATGAACGCCTTTAGAGAGCGCCCATTGTGATATATATTACAGGGAACTAAAATGCATTTTAGTTCAACTTTGGACATTGACAGAAAATCAATATAAAGGCCTTCGTCTTTAACACGCTACCAAATGGGCAACACTTTTCATTGGACGATAGATTTGAATTATACATTCCCAAAGAGTTGCGCGAGAGTTTCCTTTAATATATTTATTTCCTTCAGTCCAACAAGTTCTTTTCAAGTCGCCGAATGTTTTTGGCGAATCCAAGATAACGGTCAACTCCTTTTATTAGTTTAACCTAGGAAGAAGACTTGGTTGTGTCCT
Source organism: Linderniella brevidens (assembly GCA_004919715.1). Lineage (NCBI taxonomy): Eukaryota > Viridiplantae > Streptophyta > Magnoliopsida > Lamiales > Linderniaceae > Linderniella > Linderniella brevidens. Next base: position 6,339,768 of record SWDC01000148.1, read on the forward strand.
GATGGGGATTCAAAGGCCAAGCATTAAAGCTAGTTTTTGATGAGGTGAAATATTTCAACAGATGAGTAGTTCTTGCAAGAATTATGAGGGTATTGGTTTGAAACGTTCATTTCTTCAATAAGAGTAATTAAGTCAAGTAGATTACCCTACTTACATTTAAATATTCTTTTTGTTGTTTGATGGGATTTATTGACTATTGACCAAGGGATTATAATATGTAATAAATTAGAACTCATTGTCGTGATACGATGATAAGCCCTGACCGAGGGGCTCTGCTCCCAAAACTGCTCCCTCCCCACCCTTGTCATTAGAGTCATTAGTGTTCAAAAAGTTCTGAAAAACCGTAAACAGAAATCGCGAAGTTCTTTCTAAAATTAATTGGGTTTAGGCTACTTTTTAGATCAGTCATACCGTGCGTGAAGGCGTTGAGATTTTTAAAAAAGTGGGTATTTTCTCACGTTAGATTAATCAAAACTTCAGGATCCACTTAATATATTAAAATTCAATCTTCTACTATCACCATCTGGTTTTAGAAAAGACCCCTCGATTTCGGATACGAACCGATCGAACTGTCGGTCAACTGTTAAGGCTAGAGCTGAAAATCTGGGTCAGGCCAATGGGTCGGTCCGAAAAAAAACTCGGGTTTGTACCGTATTTTTTGCAGCCCAAAATGTCAGCTAACCGTTTGGTATTAGGCCCGATTTTTTTTCTTTATATTCTTTTAATTTTTTATGTATAATATTTTATAAGATTCAATTTTTATAAAGGAAAAAATATCATTTTTCATGTCATTTTCAACAATATGTAATTATATTTTATATAATATTATGTGAGAATTGTAATTTATAAGGAATAATTAAAATATTTTTTAAAAAATAAATCTATAAATTTAAAATAAACCGGGCCCGATGAGCTAGGGCTAGGATTTTTCCGACCCGTGAGAAGACCCGACTCGGCTCGGTCCGTATTTTCTCGGGCAGGTCGATCCGCCCAAACTTTCACCTCTAGTTAAGACTAAAACCGGGACCATAACCATGATTTCAAGGTTTGGTTACGGTTTATGAAAATCCAAATCGTAACTGGCGGTTCAAACGGCGAAAGGGTACATATATTCTTTTTTTTTTATTCCGTTTGTTGATCTATGATTATCGATCGATCGATTCGCTTTTCGCTCGAGTTTACGGGTATGTGCTTCGATTTGTATCAATTCGATCAATCTCATATCGAATTCAAACAAAACAGCAGTAAAAACTAAACACAAATGAAAGAGGATCGCGTGGTTCGTCATCGATTTCATGACTATTCCAAGGACCAACACAGCTCCGATTCATTCCCTCCAACCAGTGGTTACAAGACCTCCATGTCTACTACAAATTAACAACTCCACTAATTCATCCTTAACAAAACTTACAAGCTCATGAAGTGATCAAGTCGAGCTCCAGCATCTGGTACTTAAAAGAGTTCGTCAGCTTTTAATTATCAGCTCCGTGCATTGACAAGGTTGTACCTCGAGCTTGGTGAGTTGTACGTCGTTATCCTCAATTTAGCCTAACACGCTTTTATAAGTGAAATTATAACAGAACTTGTTATATCAGCTATCCGCTCTGACGGGGTCCCTTTTAATATGGATATAAAATGTACTAAGTTGTAAACTAATGTTGGATGAAATGTTGGGTTAACACTGGATCCAACACTAGAGTGCACAGCGGAATATGTAACTTAGTTTCGAAAGCGATAAACACGAAATGCGAATTCTGTGCAGCAAGTAAATAATCTTGCTGCGTGCCTCAAGGCGAAATATCCACTAATAGCAATGGACGGCAAAACAACTATAAAAAAGGATAGTAAAAAATAAGCCTAAAAATACTAAAAGCTTGCAAAGATCCTTCGGCTTTTGCAAGAAACTAATCTAGGCTAAAGACAGCATAATCTTGCTGCGTGCCTCAAGGCGAAATATCCACTAATAGCAATGGACGGCAAAACAACTATCAAAAAGGATAGTAAAAAATAAGCCTAAAAATACTAAAAGCTTGCAAAGATCCTTCGGCTTTTGCAAGAAACTAATCTAGGCTAAAGACAGCATAATCTTGCTGCGTGCCTCAAGGCGAAATATCCACTAATAGCAATGGACGGCAAAAAAACTATCAAAAAGGATAGTAAAAAATAAGCCTAAAAATACTAAAAGCTTGCAAAGATCCTTCGGCTTTTGCAAGAAACTAATCTAGGCTAAAGACAGCAACCCTCGTAAATCTCTCCTAATAATGATCTCTCATATATAAGCATAACGGAGAATACGAGATAAGAGTATAGCTCTAAATAACGTTCAAAGTTGTCTCTTCAAGTTATTCCTTTTTTCTGCACTATTCAACGTTGAATATCCTACTGGGAATATTTATAGTATTCCAGTTTGATTAGAAATCCCTCAACGTCCACTTGGAAGTTAGTGGTCTTGACTTGGTTGCCTCTTGTGACTTAGTCCTTACTTCTCCTATTTTTAGTAAATTCCTTCCAAGACTTGTTCTTCCTTATTCCTATTATCCTCGTTTAATCTGGTCCGTTCCTGACCTCGATCCAAGTCCTATAAAACACAAATAACAGCCTTTACACGGATTAAATATGTTTTGGGTATGATAGATAAAACGGAGAAAGCACACATTTTCAGTCAACAAATGTTGTCCAAAATGTTGCCCCGACATTGTCAATGTTGAGTGCTCAACATCAACAATCTCCCCCTTTTTATCTTTCTTCCCAAAACTAATGCAAAAATGAAACTCCCCCTAAATATCAAATCTACTCAACCACAAAAATTAGGAAAGGTGGTTAGAGTAAACAGAAAACTATAATCCAAAAACAGGCAAAAATCGCATGCAAAACAATAAACACATAATGGCGCAAAATAGCATGTAAGCACAAAAAGACTTAGATCTCTAAGATCTAAAACTGAGGACTTTGACTCGACTCAGAGTCTTGATCTTCTTCTCCTTCTCTTGCTCTATCTCCAGCTCCTTCTTCATCCTGTCCGCCATATCCACTTGGGCCTGTTTCAGCTTCAGCTCTTGCCTCCGTCGCATCTCTCAATCCCTCTGCCCTTTCTGCCGTCTCTCCCCCTTTTTGGGAAGAAAGTAGGCTCTTCAAAATTTCTCGTTGAGCCACCAAAGCAGCGATGGACTCGTCGAGGCTCTTGATCGCATTTTCAAGGGCTGCCTGAGATGTTGGTCCAACATTCTGACCAACATCTTGAGTGATCGGTGCTGAAGTGCGCCAAGGAAGATCTACCACTCTGTCTAGGCCGGCTAGATGGCTCGGTTGTACAGGATAGGGCGTCTTCTGAGAGATTACTTTGTCCCGGCAGTTCGGCTGGAAACCTCCTTGAAGAAGCACTCCATAGATGATCGAGGGATAAGGAAGAATTCCTTTCCGCTCGACTTGCGTTGACAAGTGCTTTAAAATTATCTCACCCCAATTAAGAGGTAGATTTTGACCAAGAGCGTATAGCAAGTGTGCCATACTCTCAGTCACCCTCGTCTCGTTCAAAGTGGGCAAAAAATTACAAATCCCAACCTTGAAAAGTACCGAGTACAAGGAAGTTAAGACACTCCCCGCACAATTTCCTTCCCAAACTCTCATCCTACCCGCCGTAATGAACCTCACAACCTCGTCATTATCAAATTCAGACACCATGTCCACCTCGGGCGTCCCCAAAAATTGATTAATCGCCCGAGAAGACATGTCATAAAGTCTCCCCCTCAAAAAGACCTTCCCATACTTCCTAGAACTAACATTAGCTATAGAAGAAAAAAGATTAGCGTATACCTCCCGGACTACTGAGTCACAGTAAGTCCCCAACATCCTTAGCATTCGGTCGATGTGTCTTGACTCCAGGAATTCCATCAAGTTATACTTCCTGAAGTTCGAGACATCTACGACTCGCTCCACACGAAATGGTCGCTGGCTTAGTGAGCGCCACACCTCCTTATTTGTTGCCCGGTAAAACTTACGGTTTGGCAAGGGAGCTTCCCAATCAGAATCAGCTGTTAGGACAACATCTGGGAAAACATCTTGCGCAACATCCAGCGGTTGAGCTGAAGAAGGGGATTCAGTCCGAGTTCTCTTAGAAGGCCTTCTTGCTTCTGCGACTGGCCTTTTCCCTGCTCTCTTCTTGATTTTATTCATCATCGCCTGCAGGGTTTCTTCAGCTTCTTCTCCTTCTTCTTCACCTTCTTCTTCACCTTCGGAAGGAGGTGAAGCAGATAAGGATTCTTCTACCGAGGTGGGAGTTTGCTCCTTGACGAAGTTTTCGTCATCACTTTCGGAGTCGAGGTGGTCAATTGTTGTGGTGTTGATAATGGAGTCCGAGGATGAGCTTGACAGATCGATGGGATTGTCAGCATTTGAGGTGGGATTCGCAGCGTACCTTATTCTGTTGCTTCGACGCCTCTTCAGAACGCGAGGAGCAGACCTAGAATGTGGACTCGACGCTGGTTCACTGAACGGAAGAGGGCTTCTCTGATTTTGCAGGATTTCCTCTGAAATCGGGTCCGTCGTGCCTTGGTCTTCGGCGTTCTCTTCCCTGGTCTCGTCGAAGTTGGTTGTCTGTTCATTCTGGGGCGAAACCAGACCTATATAGGGTACAATCGCCCACATATCTACTGGATCTTCGATCGCAACAGGGAGAGGATAGATGTTGGCAGCAAATGTTGGATCAACATTTGGTCTGACAGGTGTGTTCGACATATTTATAAACCAGAACTGATTGCTCGAGAATTCCAGAGAGCTAGAACTTGAAGGAAATTTGAGTGATAAAGATGAATGAGAAAGCTTGGCCAATTTATTTATAGATCAGTCCTAACGGTAAAAAAAATGCTCAGTCAATGCAGGTAAATAGCATATGAACAGAAAATAGCCGTTGTGAGAGGGGAAAAAATAGAACTTTTTGGCCGAATTTTGAGGTTTGGAAAAATGTTGACTCAATCATGACTCTTAATATAGTAAATGAAATACTTAGTCATGCTAAAAAATAGGAGTCAAAAAAAAAATTAAAAATTTTCCCAAAAATCTACTAAGTCAAAAATCATTATAGGAATTAGAGATACTCACTGTTCAGGATTATGAGATGACCATCTGAGATACTCATAGCAGGCTGTTCTTTCGGGAATTCTAATGCATTTCTTAGAGATAAATAAACTAGACACATGACACTAACAAATGAAAGACTCACTGACACAAAGAATAAACGAAAGCATAAAAATGTAGCATTATCAAAATGACAGTTACACATGTTACCCCAACATTTGACCCAACATTCTAAATCTGTAATCCCAGACTTTTCTGCTCAATACTGCTTGAACTAGTTCTCTTGATTTTTTACCCTTTTTATCTCACTTATGATATTCAGCACAACTCTTATACTTAAAGCATCAAGGATTGGTTTTTCGTCGCATAGAATACATCGTCACCGCGAATGCCGTGTATCTAAGGAAACTTATTACCAAGGACCTATATCTTGCTAAGAGCTTATAAGTTGGCTTATTAACGGATTGGTCTTATGTCGCCAAGTATACATCGTCACAGCGAATGCCGTGTACCTTGGGGTCTTAACCAAGAGCCTGTGAGGAATTCGGTTTATACCAGAGACTAATCAAGAAATATCAAGTCATTTCAAAGGAAAACAGAAAAGAAAGTTAAATCAAACATCAGAACAGTAACTATCAATTTCGACTTCTGCTATGTTGACCCAAATGTTGGACCAACATTTATGCTGACTGATGTAATCCTATGGATTTCTTAAGGTCCGAAAACCTTTCAGAATCCAACGCTTTTGTAAATATGTCAGCTAGCTGATGTTTCGTGTCTACGTGCTCAATGCATACTATTCCTTTCTCTAACATGTCCCTAAGAAAGTGATGCCTTATATCTATATGCTTAGTTCGCGAATGCTAGATAGGATTCTTAGATATGTTGATGGCACTAAGGTTATCACAATACATGAGGACAGACTCGCATTCTAACCCATAGTCACACAACATACTAATTAACCATATTAGTTGCGTGCAACAACTACCCGCAGCAACATATTCGGACTCAGCAGTAGACAGAGACACACAATTTTGTTTCTTACTATACCATGCAACCAAATTATTACCTAAAAAGAAACAGCCGCCACTTGTGCTCTTACGATCATCTTCATCTCCTGCACAATCAGCATCGCTATAGCCTACAAGACTCAAGTTAGTATCTTTCGAGAACCACAATCCAAGGTTATATGAACCACTTATATATCTAAGAATTCGCTTAACCGCATTAAGATGGGACACCTTAGGCTCAGATTGATACCTAGCACATACACAAACACTATACATAATGTCTGGTCTACTAGCCGAAAGATAAAGCAAACTGCCTATCATAGATCGATATAATGTTGGGTCAACATTTTGTCCAACATTATCTTTACTTACCTTATGTGTGGATCCCATAGGTGTTTTCATTACCTTAGCTGTGTTCAGCCCGAATTTCTTTGCGGTATTCTTGGCGTATTTCTCTTGAGACACAAAAATACCTTCATCGGTCTGCTTGATTTGTAACCCTGAAAAATGTTAGTTTTCCAATCATGCTCATTTCGAATGTTGAGTTCATAGCCTGCACAAAAAGATCTAACATGGACTGAGAATTAGATCCAAAAACTATATCATCAACATACACTTGAGCAATCAGAATGTGTGAACTATCTCTTCTAACAAAAAGAGTGTGGTCGGCTTCTCCTCGGACAAAACCAAATTCAAGCAAGAATGCGGTCAACCTACCATACCAAGCTCGAGGAGCTTGCTTTAAACCGTAAAGAGCTTTCTGCAACTTAAAAACATGGTTAGGATAAATCGGATCTTCAAATCCCTTAGGTTGTTCAACATATATTACCTTATCAATATAGCCATTCAAAAACGCACCCTTAACATCCATTTGATATAATGTAATGTTAAGCCAACATGCAATAGCTAATAATAACCTAATGGATTCCAACCTAGCCACGGGAGCAAAAGTCTCATCAAAGTCAATTCCTTCAACTTGAGTGTAACCTTGAGCTACCAAACGTGCTTTATTCCTAACAACATTTCCAAGTTCATCGGATTTATTTTTAAAGATCCACTTTGTACCTATGACATTAATGTCAATCGGACGTGGAACCAAAGTCCAAACTTGGTTTTTCTCAAATTGCACAAGTTCTTCTTGCATTGCATTTATCCAAAAGTTGTCCTTGAGAGCCTCAAGTACATTCTTTGGTTCTATTTCAGACACAAAGCAAGTAAAACGTACCTCTGAGTATGTCAAATTCAAGCAAACGTTCCATACTATTGACTTGTAATCCTTGCGAGGTTTGATTCGGGTCTTCCTACCATCATTGATATTTCCGATCACTAGGTCTGTAGGATGTGCCTTCTGGATTTTAGCAGGAGGATCTCTACGAACTTCGAGTTGTTCGGCCTCATCAATCTGTTGTGTTGCGGATGTTGAATCTGATGTTGGTTCAGATGTTGGGTCAGATGTTGGCTCAACATCTTCCTCAACATCCTTTTCTGTCTCCTCAACATTCTGGACAACATCTGAGACATCAGCCAGAGGAACAGTTCTGATAAAATCACTAGCATCATAAAAAACAATATTTATGGATTCCTGAACAGATTTCATACGTAAATTGTACACACGATAAGCACGACTGTTTGAGGAATATCCTAAAAAAATGCATTTGTCACTCTTAGAATCAAATTTTGTCAAGTATTCGCGGTCATTGAGCATATAACAATAACATCCAAAAACGTGGAAATACTTCACAGTGGGTTTCTTTTCATTCAATAACTCATAAGAGGTTTTCTTCGTACCAAAACGGAAAAACACACGGTTAGAAATATGACATGCAGTATGTAAAGCTTCAGCCCAAAAATGCTTAGATATATTTCTAGATTGCAACATAACCCGAGCCATTTCTTGTAGGGTCCTATTCTTTCTCTCAGCCACCCCATTTTGTTGAGGTGTTTTGGGAGAAGAATACTCATGTAAAATACCCTTCTTACCACAGAATTCATCAAAAAATTGGTTTTCAAACTCTCTACCATGATCAGACCTAATCCTTTGAATAGAAGCTTTAAAATTATTCTTGACTAAAGCACAGAATTTTTTGAAAAAATCAAAAGATTCGGATTTTTCCCTAAGAAAGTAAATCCAGGCATATCTCGAATAATCATCAACTAGCACATAAGCATATTTTCGACCTCCTATGCTATCTACTTCCATCGGTCCCATCAAGTCCATGTGAACCAATTCAAAACAGTGAGCAGTTTTGAAGTGTTGGGCAAAATGTTGGTCAATATTATGACTAACATGTACCTGCTTACCCTTCAAACATAACTCACAAACGTTCTTACCAAACTCCTTGAGCTTTGGAATGCCTCTTATAGCGTCGTGTTTGATAAGCTGCTCCAAAGTCCTGTAGTTGACGTGGCCTAACTTGAAGTGCCACAGAATTACCTCGTCTACGGCCTTCGAGAGTTGGCATACATCACTTGTATTGGATTTATTACTGACTTGATAGCAATTATCGTCTGATCTTTTACCTGCCATAACTAAAACACGGTCGTCATTAAAAACTTCACAACATTCTTTGTTAAATTTTACCTCAAGGTCGTCGTCGCAGAGTTGACTAATACTAATCAAATTTGCTACGAGACCATCAACATGAAGAACGTTGCTCAGCTTTGGAAAATCGGGCACATTCAATCTGCCCCGACCGAGAACTCTTCCTTTCGCACCACCTCCAAATGTTACTGATCCGCTTTTTAAAGGAATGTAATCAGTTAAAAACTGTTTTGTTCCCGTCATGTGTCGAGAACACCCGCTATCGAAGTACCAAGATCCTGTCACATTAGCTCGCAAAGACATATAGACTACGAGACATTTATTGACAGATTTCTGGACCCAAACTTTCCTAGATAAAGAAACGGTATTAGGACAATTGGAACTTAAAGAATTGCTGGCAGATATTTCTCCAGACACCCCTTTCAACACTGATTTCTCAATGTTGGATGAGATGTTGGATGACATTTCGGCCAACATCAATTCCTTCGCAGGAATCTTTTTCTTCAATTTCCAACAGAAAGGCTTAATATGACCAGGTTGCTTACAAAAGGCACAAATATATGATCTACTAGAAACAGTAGAGATATACTCTCATTCTCTTTACTCACAACATGCTCGACATTTTCCTTCACAAAACGAGCTTAGGTTTATCATTCACAGAGGAATTATATCCTAAACCTTGTCTATCAGTGATACTTAAAGAGAGTACCTCTTCAAGGGTAGATCTACCCTTGTTCATTCTTGAAAACGTCTTAGCATCCTTATCAACTTGCTTTTGGAGCTTGACAATTTCCATGTCCTTTCGAGTGAGCCAGACCTCCAGATTGTTCATTCCATCTATCAAGCTTTTAATCGTCTTCTCAGTTCTTTGGTTTTCTTCAGACAGTTTTCTCAGCTCGACTTTGAGTTCCTCATTATTTGACTTCTCTTTCTCGTAAAGCAATTTGACAGCTTCATTGATCTCTACACAATCATCCGTACCTATATCTGAATCATCAGAACTAGAGTACAAAAAACTGTTTGTGTCATCATAATCGAAAATAATGTGTTTTTTAGAAGTTGAGTCAGATGTTGGCTCAACATCGGTTATGGCTGTGAAGCCTAGTTGCTGATCTTCCTCATCTTCGCAATCTGAGAATGAGTGAATAGACACAGAGGATTTCTTCTGTTCCCTCGGGCTCGGTTCTGTGTCTTCGTCATCGGATAGATCGATCCACATTGCTTTTCCATGCTTGCGGAGTGTGTTGGCACATTCGTTGGCAAAATGACCCCAGCCCTGGCATTCGTAGCATCTTACTGATTCCCAGTTGATGTTCTTCTTCTTTCCATCTGGTCTCTTTTTGAAGAACGGAGGAGCAGAATTTGCTTCTTTAGGACTCGGACCCTTCACGAATGTTGGGCCAACATTTGGACTGACATTTTTCTTTTTGTAGAATTTTGCGAATCTTTTTGTCAGCAAAGCCGTATCCTCATCATAATCAGAGTCATTCTCAGTGTTAACCTTAGATGGTTGACTGACTAGAGCAAGACTTTTTCCGCGAGAAGCCTTCTTTTGAACTTCTAGGTTGATCTCATGGTTCTTCATGATATTCATCAGTGTGTTGAAGTCCATGGTGCTGAGATTGTGTGCTTCTTCCACAGCAGCTACCTTCACATTGAATTTCTCAGTTAATGTACGTAAAGCTTTGGAAACTAATACCTTATTTGAGATTGTTTCTCCGAGGCTTGCACATTCGCTTGAAATGGTGAGGATCCTTCCAAAGTAGGTAGAGATGTCCTCGTCTTCCTTCATTCTGAGATTCTCAAATTGATTTGAGAGAAGCCGTAGTTTGGTCTCCTTCACACTTGCGTCGCCTTCGCAATATCTCTGAAGAAGATCCCATGCGTTCTTTGCCGAGTTGCAGTTGAGGATGATCTTGAACATATACATGTCAACAGTTGTGAAAATGACATTGAGAGCTTTGTCACTGAAGTCGGCCGCGCTTCGTTCGGCCACGGTCCATTCCTCCCTTGGTTTGTCAACAACCTCTCCATCAGCGTCTGCCACAGTTCGAGGAGACGTGTATCCGTTGAGAACAGCATCCCATGCGCGTGTATCGATCGACTTTATGCATTGGCGCACACGAACCTTCCAATATGCATAGTTGGAGCCATCTAAAACTGGAATTTTTGCGGTATTGTTAGTGCTGTAGATATCCATAATAGAAATGAATCGTTGCGCTTAGTAGCGTCAAGCGTTTGCTCTGATACCACTTTGACGGGGGTCCCTTTTAATATGGATATAAAATGTACTAAGTTGTAAACTAATGTTGGATGAAATGTTGGGTTAACACTGGATCCAACACTAGAGTGCACAGCGGAATATGTAACTTAGTTTCGAAAGCGATAAACACGAAATGCGAATTCTGTGCAGCAAGTAAATAATCTTGCTGCGTGCCTCAAGGCGAAATATCCACTAATAGCAATGGACGGCAAAACAACTATCAAAAAGGATAGTAAAAAATAAGCCTAAAAATACTAAAAGCTTGCAAAGATCCTTCGGCTTTTGCAAGAAACTAATCTAGGCTAAAGACAGCAACCCTCGTAAATCTCTCCTAATAATGATCTCTCATATATAAGCATAACGGAGAATACGAGATAAGAGTATAGCTCTAAATAACGTTCAAAGTTGTCTCTTCAAGTTATTCCTTTTTTCTGCACTATTCAACGTTGAATATCCTACTGGGAATATTTATAGTATTCCAGTTTGATTAGAAATCCCTCAACGTCCACTTGGAAGTTAGTGGTCTTGACTTGGTTGCCTCTTGTGACTTAGTCCTTACTTCTCCTATTTTTAGTAAATTCCTTCCAAGACTTGTTCTTCCTTATTCCTATTATCCTCGTTTAATCTGGTCCGTTCCTGACCTCGATCCAAGTCCTATAAAACACAAATAACAGCCTTTACACGGATTAAATATGTTTTGGGTATGAAAGATAAAACGGAGAAAGCACACATTTTCAGTCAACAAATGTTGTCCAAAATGTTGCCCTGACATTGTCAATGTTGAGTGCTCAACATCAACACGCTCCTCTTGCCCGCGATATCTAGCGGCTCTCGTTCACACGACGAGCTTTTAAGGTTTGGCCGATTTCGAAACAGTAATCAGCGTTTTGGAACTGTAACTGTTGATCGTATGAACACGTCTACTTGTCATGTCGGTCTTGTCCAGATCAAGATCTGGCCAACTTGGACCCGTTTAATTTGTTTTCCCATCGTGAGTATTTTGTTATGTTTATTGTCGGCCACGATTTTACTGCATTTATTATTTCGCTGCAAAAAACTTTTGAGCCCTTGAACCAATATGGGGAACCCAAATCCCACACAGAAATCCCCAATCTATGTATGTTGATTTTTCGTCCTCGAACCAATTCGCCGTGTGGGCTGAGTTAGCAAAGATGCTTTGATATGGAGGGGACATTTGACGTTCCAGCCGATCGCCCGCGGATTGTCACTCCTTTTCATAATAAATAGAGTTTATGTGTTTAAGTTACATAAAGTAGAAAGTTTAAAAATTAATATACTTGGACCACCAAATTTATTAATTAAAAGAGTTATTAATTAATTGATAAATTAATAATTATTAATTTATATACTAATTGATATTTTATTAATTTATAATAGAACGTCAATTTTTCAAACATCTTCCAAACGTCCACTTAATTATCATACCATGTGTATATATAAAATGATGGCTCGGTTTGACATAATCATTCAATCTCTTACGTTATTTTAGGGAGAGATTCAAAGCTCAATTTATTTAAACAAAACACAAAAGACAATGAGTATTATTCAAGATTTCCATATTTTCAATAAGCATCCGTGCGTTTAAGCCTTTTGCAAGTGGTGCTCAAACTATTTTTCAGTTCCGATAGTTACCTGGTGATTAAGACTTTTTATTTAGTGCCCAAATAAATTGAGAAGTTACTATGTGGTGAGCACTCTTAATATATAGTATAGACTTAAGTACAAAAATCATCATTTGTCATTTTCGATCACTAAAACATGAATACCATATAGTAACGGCTCAATTTATTTAGACACCAACTGAAAAATATCAAACACATAGGTAATTACTGGACTTCAAAAATAGTTCGAGCATCAATTGAAAATCCCTTAAAGACATAGATACCTATCTAGACTGAAAAATTAGTTGGACACCAATTGGAAACACATGGGCACCTACCTAGACTGAAAATTAATTTGAGCATCAACCGTAAAAGCATTAAACTCAGAGTTACCATCCAAAATTTTCCTAAAACATATGTAGTACATTAAGAATTATTAATTTAAATTTTATATGGGACCTATGGAAATCATCATAAATTATATAATTTTAACGAGTTTATTAATTTAGTATATTATATCCGAGTCGAGACCAAAGAAAAGTATTATCTTAAGGGGGTGTTTGTTTTGGGGTGATCCTGCAAAACATCACGGTGATCCCGTCATCACCTCCTCATCACCGTGTTTGTTTAGTGGAGGTGATGAGTCATCACCGTTCACCGTGATGGAGGATCACCTAGGTGATCAAAATGGGGTGATATTCCAACTTTTGGATCACCCCCTAAAAGGTGATCCTCCATCACCGTGATGAGGTGATATTTTCAATATTTTTCGGACAACATTACCCCTTATATTTTAATATTCATTCCTCATATACCCTTATTCATTTTTTAATTACACAACTAACATATTTAAATATAAAAAAAAACATTTATACTTATATTGAAAATTATATATAATAAACTTATAATTAATTTACAATTAATACTTAATTTAAAAATATATGTTTAAAGCTTAAATAATAAAAGATTATATTGAAGAATTCTATAAAATACTTATAAATAATGCTTAAAAAAAACTAATACTTTGAAATATTTATCATTTTCACGTAAAATATCACCTCAACGAACAATTTAACCCATTTTACCTACATAATATACATAGGGATAAATATGACATTTATACACTATAACCTCACATATTTTCTTGATAAACAAACACAATATTCAAATATCACCTTGATATGTAAAATGAAATATCACCCCATAACAAACACGGTGATGATATATCACCTTGATCCACATCACGATGATATACACATCACCGTAAAGTGAGTATCAATGCTGGATCACCTCAAACAAACACCCCTAAAGAGTTTATTAAATAATAGAGTATTAATTTTTCTTATCAAGTTTATACGTATGACGAAAATTCAAACTAAACCTCGTTACAATCTTAAAAAAGATGCATTTTTTTTATCGTCTCCCCACAGCTTTACCGCAGAGCAGAGCATTCGTCGGCATATCATACTCATTCGCAAGACTCGGCGTCGGATTATACACCCTGAGATACAGCTGTTGCCCGAGGTATTGCCTCCCCCACATCGCTGACCTCAGATTCCACATTCCCTGGTTGTCCAGCGACACTAAAATCGCTGTCCACGATTTAGGATAAACCTGCAAGATTATTTATTTTTTTTATATTTTTGTTTAATAAAACCATCTCTTGACGTTAAGGCAATTAATCGATGACCACCTACCTGTGTGGTGTGTCTCGTCAAGGCATCGACGAGGTTGTAGCTACTCCTACTGCTCTGCGTCCACCGTCCCGAGCCGAATCTGCACTAAGCGAAAAAAGCCCGTCAAGAAAACAAGACAGGGTTTTACGGGTCGAAGTATACGATCCGACGGCTCTAAAAAAATCTCACCCCACAACCCAGAAATCGTAGCCATCCAAATGCCAAGATTGGATCGTCTCCTCCTCGTTTTCGAGCACCACCTCGATAAAATCATGAAGATTAGTTCCAAGAACTGACGCCCCAAGATTAGCACTCGAGCCGCCCGGAGGAGAACTTCCGATGGAATCCACGGTGAAAACCCCGGGAATGTTGTAATGATCCGCGAGCTTGAGAGGCGTATCGGGACCCACGTAAGAAATCCCGTTGACCGCGTACCTCTGCTTTCCGTTAACCATCGGTGCTGAGTTTGCGAGCACGATCGTTCGCGTGGGCTTTATGCTCCCGTAGTGGAACGAGCCCTGCGGGTTCGGCCGAGCCGCGCTGGAAGTCAGGTTCCAGCGGTAGGACCTCGCTTGGTCGATGGACCATTGGACCATCTCGTTGGATGGCCCCACGGGTATGGACCCGGAGACGGGGGCCCGGGAGTTGGAGTAGCGTAGGACCGAAGTTGCGGTGAGGGTTTTTGCCTTGGTGAACCTCGTGGACGCGACGATGTAGTAGTCCTTGGGGATTTGGTCAAGCGTGACGAGGACGGCCACGGATTGGCCCACGTGGAGGTCGAGCGAGTCGTACGTGTTTTGTAGCACGTGGGACCCTTCGACCTCCACGACTTTGAGCTTGTGGCTCTGGATGCGGAAGTTGAACGACGTGGATAGGCCGACGTTGGACACTCGGAACATGTACGTGTAACCTTGAAAAAGGAAACTACGTAAATCCACTGGAAATATAATATAGAAATTTAACGGGATAAAACTCAAAGTGGTCCACAATGTTTATTAGAAATCAATTTAGTTACTGATGTTTTTGCTTGAACCAATTCAGTCTTCGATGGTATTTATATTTTGGATCCATTTGGTGCTTCCATCACAATTAACGCCAATTTACATGGGAGAAGGAGATAGTGCGACTTCTCTGTTTAAACTGATGTCAATGGTGACAGAAGGACTAAATTGGTCCGATTTCGACAACATATGAGACCAAAATTGGTTCAGGCAAAACATTGGGAACTAAATTAGTCGACATGGTAAACATTGGAGACCATTGTGTTTTCTCCCTTAATTTAAAATATTATACATTTCCTTTCAAGTGGTCATTATCACGAATTCTGGCCAAGAGATCATGTGTACGAACCCCGTGACCAACCATTAAGAAAAAATCACACCTTTAAGGTTAGATAATAAAGAAATCAGCATGGACGTATGTATGAAGCATGTTGGAAATATAATATATAAAATTATAATACCTTTCCCTTACAGCTTTTAAGTTTTTGGTTGCGAAGTGGTCAATCTACAATATGTAATAGCATCACGTAGCAAGCAATTACGTACCTTGATTGCCACTGAACGAAGATCGACTCTGCCCATTGATAACGATCCCGTCGGGAAAGGGCGAGGCCTTTCCCGAGTCTAGAATCCCCTGTAAAGCCTGCAATCGAATAATTCAAATCGACTTCCAATCGAAATCGAAAAAGGAATAAAAAAAACAAGTATTATTCGATGACAATAAAATGCCAAAACCTTGTGACTCGTCTTGTACCAGTCGCCGATGAGCAAGCTATAGTCTCCGGCGGGCTTGGCGTAGGGAACCGGGATCACGGACCGAGCGTACACGTTGATCGAGCCGAACCCTCCGGCGGCTCGGTGCATGGCGGTGGACGGGAAGTATATGTAGCTACCGATCTGGTCCTTGGTCTGGAACTTATACGTGTAGTTCGAGCCCGGCGGGATCGGGCAGTTGGTCCCCATTACGCCGTCTTGCCATGAGTTCTTCCTCTGCTTGATCCCATTCCTAATTTTTATTACCCGAAAAACCAAATCAACATTATTTCAAGATTTCTTATTACACATGCTGTCGTAATAAAGGAAGAAAAGAAAGTGACTCACTCACTCACTCACCAAGTAAGGAGAAAAGGCTGGTCAAGCTTGTTGATGACGTTGATGATTATGTTGTCGTTGGTCACGGCGTCGAGCCTCGGGCCGGGGAATTGACCGTTAATGAGGATGACCTGCTCAGCTCAGACAAGAAAAGATGTTGTCGGAAATTCTTGAACAGGAAAGAGACAGCAGATCAAAAGCTCCGTCAACTAACTAACAAATGACTAACCTGTTGAGAAGGGCCAAGAGGCGCAGAGGTTCCGTAGGTGACCGTCCACGTGTAATGCTTATAAGAGTCCTCGGCTGAGGAGACGCTGCACAACGACAAGAATGTTGCAATAAAACACAGCAGAAGCGCCAGCTCTCGTCGGCCCATGAATTAATGAGCTCTCTTAGATTTATGGGCAAACTGCAAAATTGAAAAAAATTACTAGAAAATCAGTAAATCACGAACAACTGTACGATAGATCTGAAGAAATCTTTGAAACACATGTATGCGTACCGGATTTCGATGTAAAGTTGAGGTTTTTATCAGAAATGATAAAGAATAAACGAAGGTATGTATGTGTGTGTGTGTATATATATATATATATGTGTGTGTGTGTTGAGAGATTAAAGTAAGAGAATTAAGAAAAGCTTTATGGGACGATCAATGATAATGTGTCTGTCTCTCTGTCTGTCTCTGCCCCATTGCCAACTTTGATATTCGTTTGCAATTTCACGCGGTAACGCGTAATTATGATTATAGAAATAATTGTATTTGCTTTTATTGGGTTTATTATTGTTGTTATTATTATATTTATTTTGATCTAAATTTTGCTGGAAAAGATTAGATAAAGGGGTGGTTGGGGTTTAATGCTAGAAATCACGCCGTGACATTGATCTGTATGCAAAGAATAGATAAATATGAATGAAGATGGAACAATTTCAAAGAACTGAGTAGTGTTGATGTTATAGCGATTTATAGCTCATTGGACATTAATAATACATATAAATTGTTTCATCATAAATACTAAATATTAGTAAACATTGCATTGGATACCCTATTTTTGTAATTGTCATCCGTTTTTAGTTGCTCTTTTTTCATCAGTGATTAAATAGTATAATAGATGTCGCATGACAATCGGGTGTGAAATAAATCTATTGCCGGCCTTCTCATGCATCATAAATTCATATTTATATTATTGATTTTAATAAAGAATACTATTTTTTTATGTTGCGAAGATTGGATATATGTGGAATGTGTGGTATGGTATAATCACGGGATGAGTTATACCAAAGCCAAAGCTTTCACAAGACTACTCTACAATAAACCATTAAATATTTTTAATTTAATTTAATATATATCGGAACGTCGACGGGGAGCCTAGAACATGCAGGTACCAAGTATCATTATACAGATTAATGCGACATAATGATTAAAGTCGTTGACTTTTCGCTTTAACGTATATAATCGTAGTGAATGAGAATTTCAGATTTTCACAACCTGATTTCTGATAAGCTGATTTAAAAAATAAAAAAAAAAAGGAAAGAAATGCACGATTCGAATTGAGCCAAATCGTGAATGTTAAGAAATGAAAAGTGAAATTGAAAAAACAAAAAAAAAAAACAGTAACTATACGCTTTTAGTCTTTTCACGTACGTGGCTTACGTATTAAGCAACATCTTTCTTTCGGCTCTAGAATTCTATCATGGCCTTTGCTTTTCTGTATCGCAACTCATGAACCTTCAATTAAGTATTTATTATATATGAATTTCTTTTAATTTTAGTTAATCGTGCGGATAATTAGCCAAATTTATCGTGCTACCTTGCCAACAAAGTTTGACAATTATACGATATTTTCATCTCAGTTCATTACACAAGGGGTTCTTGAACTTTGGATCATGAAGATTTACGTGCATTGTAACCGTAAGAATTTCGTAATTTTGAATATTTGCTGTGATGAAATTAAATTATTTATGTGAAAATTGCAGTATTGATTGGATTATTTAAGTAAATGGCCTTTGATTGGGTCAATTTTTAAAAAATGGCCTCCGTAATGTTTGAAGTCTATTATACCCTTACTAACTCAGCGAAAAAGACGTCTTTACCCTTATTTAACCCATTCAACTACCTAAAGTAAAATTAATTATGTTTAATCGATTCCACTCACTGTAGCGTCACGGGTCTTCTTCTTCTTCCTAAACGAGTACAATATTTGACAGTTAAAATTGAAGAAAGACACATAACGAAGCAGAAAATTCTCCAGATCCACGAAACTAACTTTACCCGAAGCAAAAAATTCTCCAAACCGACTACAATGGCAATGAACGCTTTTTTCGAAAAAGTGCCGGTAATTTTACTGTGCTTTCGTCTTCCTCAAGAGCAGGTCTCGTGCGTCGAATTGGTTGGGTCCGGCGCATGGTTTCCCAATTGTGCAATTTGGACACTTGTTCGCAAGGGAACAGTGCGGCGAACCAATTGGGACCCAAACAGTCGCACAATTCAGGGAACCCGTGATTGCATGCTTGGGACCCGAACACAGTCGCACGGTACCCATACGCGCGCGGCGTGTGCGGGTACCATGCGATTGAGTGCGGGTACCATGCGATTGCGCGCGGGCACCGTGCTCTTGCGCGCGGGTACCATGCGCGTGTGTGTTGGCGGGTACGACGATAGTGCGCGCGGGTACCGTGCTTCAGTGCGCGGGTACCATGCGCGCATGCGCGGGTACCATGCTCTTGTACGCGGATACCATGCGCACATGCGCAGGTACCATGCTCTTGTGCGCGGGTACAATGCTTTCCTGTGCGGGTACCATGCTTTCCTGTGCGGGTACCATGCGAGTCTGTATAGGTACTAATTGGTTATTTACTCTTATGATTCCCATGTTGTGCTGAAGAAGCAATCGTCATCCCGAGACGATGACTTCGAGTTTCGATTGACAAATGACCGGGATGTACACGGAGGCGAGTGCGAAGATAAGGAACAGTCTCACTGAAAATGAGCGGGAGAGTTACAGGACGGGGAGTCCATTTGGTAGACTCGCCGAGGGTGCCGCCGATTTCAATCTATATGCCCAGCTCATAATGTTTCTCACGAGGAGGCAGACTACGCTTCACGATCGCGAGGAGTTGTGGATGATCATTGGGAACCGACCACTCCGATTTTCTAAGAGGAGTATTGCCTGATTACCGGCCTTAGGTTCTCTGACGAAATCCCGGAAGTAACCCCAATGGTGATTTCGCAGAGAGAAACTTTCCGGGAAGATCCACAATCCGTCTGTCGTACGTTGAGGATCGCCTGCGAGAGTTGGGAGCCAACAATGACGGAAACGTCAACATTGATAAGATGAAGTTGGCGGATCTATACTTTTCCGCATCTGTGTTGCTGCCCCAACCGTCGAAGAAGGACACGGTTATTCGGTCGTGGCTGCTTTCATTGGTCAAAGACGAAGTCGTCTTCGCCAACTATCCTTGGGGCAGCGTAGCTTTTAAAGAGGTGATACGCCGCTGAAGATAAACATAAGGGAGAAAAGGGATTTTGTTCGGGAACGAGCCCGAAACGGGGGCAACAAACACTGCGGGCTACTGATTAGTGGCTTCGTACATCCGATTCAGGTCCTTATTTAAAATTGTTATAAATATATATTTAATTGTGATTATATATTTGCTAATTTGATTTCTTTGCATTCTAGGTTCTGGCGTACGAGTGCATATCGGGCATTCGGTACGTTCTCGCCTATCGTAGAAACGAGGCGATGTGGTGACCCCGCGGATCTGCCGGTGGGTCACCAATGATTGGTCAACGAAGGGTTCTCCGAAGATGGAGACGATCCTCAACGCCGCAAAGGGGTCACCCATATCTGGGTTGCTGAGCCCCACAATATCGGAGATGAACGAGCCTTATATCCGATATAGCCGGTTCGAAGTGGAGGAGCGGCATGAAGTCCTCGACCATATAATGAGGCTCCTTGAGGATGTTGTGGAGGTAAAGTGCGTACGCCATTTGGCGGCCGCAGACGACGTCGCACGACCGCATGTCTCACAGTCCATCCCGCAACTACCGCAACGGTCACATTACGAGGAAGAGGCGGACCAATTTCGTCCCCCCTCACCCCCACGGTACCCGTCCCCTCCTCCACAGCCGTACTTGGGCCTCTCACACCCACGGTACCCGTCCCCTCCTCCACAACAGTACCCGGACCCCACGTGGGATCAATTCGATGAGTTCACAAGACGCGTGCGTGGACCACAATTTCGAGATGGTGAATAGTCGGTTCGACGACGTTTGCACGAGTATCTCGCAGTTCCGGGACCCATATGACGAACGATGGTCCACGGCTCAAGAGTGGGGCGCGAGTATCTTCGACTTGCAACAGTCGATGTATGACTTGCAGCAAAACCTGCAGCAGGGGTGGTACGGGGGCAACCGAGAGTTTCCAACGCACACGTCGCATGGTAAAAACCTTATAAATAATTTGTTGCATTAGGTTTTATATAATATAGTTTTTGACGTTGAAGTGTTATCTTGTTAGGTTATGAGGCTGGTGGCTCCAACCAGGCGTTCTATCCTTCGGAATCCGAGGCATCCCGAGAGCCCGAGGTCCAGGTGGAACCCGAGGCCGCGATGGAACCCGAGGCCGCGGTCGAACCCGAGGCCGTGGTGGAAGCCAAGGCCGCGGTGGAGTCGACGCCGCCTCGCGAAAGCAGGCCTTCCAAGTACCAGGTGACCCCATTCACCGACCCGAATCAAAATTGCGTGCGGAACAGCATAAACCCACAGCTGGAGATGCACATGAAGAGAAAGTTGAAGTTATGGCCTCGGATAAAGCAAATGATCGATACGATGAAAGAAAATGAGCGGATGCTTTGCTTGTCCAAATTGTACCGACGACGTGGTTCCAACAGCTGTGCACGCCTTCGTGGTGGCTCGACGATGCGGTACGAAGGATTGATAACCAATTCGTAGAAATGCATTAATACGTTTTTTTAATTAACTTGTTTCCTTTTATTTTATAGCACATTGACGAAAGCATTAGAGGGTTCGTTGAAATGCAGAGGGTTCATACCTTATGCTCTCATGCTATCGTCTTCGTGGGTTTCGGGATGAAGGAGAGCATCGACCGGGACTGCGTAGAAAATGGGAAATTTGTCAAGGGCATGCTGGCCTATTTGGTCCACTACGCAGAGGGACGTGATCAGGACTGGCCATCGGTGTCATGGCAAGTTGCTGATTATATCGTGGTGCCGGTGCAGACCATCGCTCATTGGGTTCTTGCAGTCCTCGACTGGAAGAACAAAACCATACGGGTATTCGACTCAGATCCGTCCTGCGATGTCGACATGTGCAACATGCACGCGTCCCTGGCCGGTCTACAATTAGTGGTCACGATCGTGCTCAAGAAACATGGTTTAATTCCAAGCGCGTTTAGGAAGTGGAAGGTGGAGAGGATCCCCAATTTCAAGAAGCAAGAAAATTCGTAAGTGTAGCATATTTCGATTTGAAGTTGAGTTTAGTACATCATATATCATTATTAAACTTTTGATTGTTTTCAGCGGCGATTGTGGGGTTCATGTGTTGCGGGCGGCATTTGATATGCTCTTTCGTGGCCATAATGTTGCGGAGCTTACCGGGCGACAAATGACGCAATTTCGGGAATATCTATGTATTTCCATTCGCCTTAATGATTAGGCTTCTTGGTATCAATAATTTATATTCGGGAATTTTGTAAATCTGGAACATTTTTATGTAATAATGGATGTTGATATATTGGATTTTAATATGTTAGAAGTTGTATTTCGAGTTGTATATGCAAGATACCCGCACACTAAAGCACGGTACCCGCACACAAGGCGCACGGTACCAGCACACTAAGGCACGGTACCCGCACACATATAGCACGGTACCCGCACATATGGCGCACGGTACCCGCACATATATGCAAGGTACCCGCACACTAATGCACCGTTATTTTAAAAAAGATAATTATTTATTTTATGATTATCAGAATAATTGGTTTTGCCCCGATCAGAATAATTGGTTAATGATTATCCCGATAATTTGATTTGATCTGAGTGATAAAATTATTTTATGATTTAACGTACAGTCAACGACTGACGTATCGTGATGACTTGATTGATGTAACTTACTGAAAGCATTTGACAACTGTATGGCACCCACACACGTGGCACAGGGTACCCGCACACATGGCGCACGGTACCCGACAACATACCACACAGGCCAACATACCAAACAAGCGAACATCCATTGAACCACTAAATTTCTATGTCTATTACATTATACGTACCAAACAATCCAACATACCAAATTTCCATAACAATTATACATAACCACATGTACAAATCAAACTCATAGGATTTATCTCCTCCTACCGAATTCTATTTTTTTGTGTTGTTCCGCGTTTTGGGTCAACGAGTGGTGGTAGCATATTCACAATTCCTTCAACGCGCTCGGTGACAGGCCATATGGTACCCTCGTACGCTAATTTCCATGTCTCCAAGCTGTAATACGCATGGACTAGCGAATAAACACCTACATTAGCGTGTCCACAAGCCGCAATGGCGTGCGCACAGGGGATACGATCGATATCAAACATCTTACAACTACATGACTTCGTCTCGATATCGACCACCTCGTTGACTCCATGCCCGTATACATTATACCGTTGAGTGCCAATTTCCGACACGTCTAGATTTTGTGAATTTATGTAGTGAGACCGTAGGATTGACTCGGCCTTCGGCGTAAATGATGTGACATTGGCTGCCATCGAAGATTCGCAAGTTCTTCGATGATTACTAAACCAACTTGTAGTCAAACGTTGTATCGAATCCAACAATCCTATGAGTGGAAGTTCTCTATCCGCACGTAGAGCGACATTTATCGATTCCGAGCCGTTGGTGGTCATGATGTTGCACCTTGTTCTCGGGCAATACGATCCTGTCCATTTTGCCTTCGTGCTGACATCAAGATACGTATGCACGTTTAAGTACCGTTCCTTTTGCGTTTCCAATAATCGATCGCAAACGCTCGTCTTGTAGGCGTATGCAATATTAAGGAATAACGCACACGCACTTTTCTTCTTCATACGGGTCTTTATATTTTGTTGAATATGCCACGCACAGAACCCGTGAAACGCATTTGAGAAAACTGCCGGGACGGCTGTCTTTATACCGTCATGTATGTCAGAAATTATGACGAGGTCATTTGTGTCGGCCACGATCCGTTTTAATCTCGTCAAGAACCATGCCCAAGATTCGGTAGATTCGGTGCTCGCAATACAACATGCGATAGGATACTGATGGTAATCGCCTTCTTGCGCCGTTGCAACAAGCATCACCCCTTTATACTTTCTCTTTAAAAAGGTAGCGTCTATAGAAATTACCGTACGCATGATAGCAAATCCCGCTACGCATGAATCGTATGCCAAAAATAGATATTTAAATCTGTTTTCCTCGTCCATCTCCCAATCCGTGACACTTCCGACGTTCATTTGCTTCACAGCTTCCAAGTACGCCGGGATCAACGCGTAACAATCGTCCCCGTTACCGACCAACTCCTTCGTAGCGAGATTCTTCCCTTTCCAAGCCTTGTAATAAGAAACGTTCAACCCCCTACTTTGCATCATAGACATGATAGCCTTTGGCGCGGGAATGTCTTTAGGCCCGCTAAAATTGTCAAGAAGCCTCCTAGACACAACCGATGAACTTCATTGACGATGTCTTCGACGTCGATGAGACACGCCGCATGTGTGTGTGCCGCAATATGTCCGTGTCGAGAAAAAAAGGGAATCCCTATCTTTTGCAGCTCGAAAGCGCCACGACATTGCCCCATCGCACATCTTATTACATACAAAGTCTTGTTCGACTTTACTAATTTGCACTCGAACGACGCCGCCAAGGCGATTTTGGATATCTCCTTGATAACTTCCGCCTTGTCACGAAACTGCTGCCCAACGTGTAGTCTTGAACCGTCCGGAAATGCGAAAGTACCATCAGCAGCCTGAGCGCGATGGCTATGTTCTTAAATATAGTATAGAGATTCGTGCATATACATCAAGTAATAATTAAAACGAATAACGTTAAACTAGCACCACGCGCGATAGGCAGTGTACCTATCGTTTGTAGAATAGCTTAGCGAGTATCCGAGTATCGAACACGAGGAATAACATTGATTACTAGTAATTACATATCAATTCGATATTTAGCCTAATCAAGTAGTTTGTGATTTTTTTTATGTTTGAACTAGATCACGACAACTCAAACTAACACAATGAAAGAACTTAAGACACGACAGAAGATTTAAAAGTAACTTTTCAAGTGGAGAAGAATGTGCTCGGGATTTCGAATCCCGCTAGCTATCGTCAACTAGGCCGTAAACCACCGTATCCACGATGATAATGACTAAATTGCAGTAATTTCTTTTCACTCCCGAATTTGCTGTCGCCCTAAACGGTCGCGAGGATTTATATTAGTTTAGATATAGCGAGGGTCGACTATTTGCTTGCGCCCTATAGTCGATTCCTAACGTTTACGAAAGGACTAACCGTTCTATAGCTTTCGCCCTTAACGGTCTACCAAGCGTCACACCAATACATAGACATATCAAATGTGACCTTCAAAACAATACATGGACATATTGAATCGAGGGAACAATGTCGTAAACGATAAATAAATAATCACGTGTTCACGAGTGTTATTACGCCCAAACGACAACTCTACCCAGCGTTCATCTCATCCCGAGCACATAAGAAGCTTCGCTACTCATGCTTAAGAGAAATCTACGAATCGTATACAATATAAAGCATAGAGAATACATAGATCTCCCCTATTTCACGAGCCCACGCAGATCCAGCGTCCTTTGTGCTAGATCTTGGATAAAATGAGCTTCGAATCTTCACTTTAGTACCTAGGAATCGTTTTGATTGATTCTTATGGGTCTTGCGACGTCCCTTAGGTGTATTTTATCTTTTGAGAGTGAGTTATGTCGATCTGGATCCAGATCTGGGTTAAGAAGTGCGGATAATATAGAAAGTAATAATCAACACGGCTTATCCCACCGACACACACGGCCGTGTACGAAGCCTGAGGCCCATCGTCCGCGATGCTACACCGACAGACACGGCCGTGTTTACCAAAGAACAAAACCGTGTTAAAATGCCGAGGCTTCCTCTCTCACTGATGAACCACACACGGCCGTGTAACGTGTCGCTCCAGGCCGTGTGAAATTATCGAGGCTTAATTTCATTTTCCTTCGATGAAGCACGGCCGTGTTGGGTCTTGCCGTGACCGTGTTGCTTATGAACATGGCCATGTTGTTGGTTGGTCGGAGCCGTGTTGTTTCACCGAGGCTTAAAATCACTTTTCTTCGAGTAAACACGGCCGTGTTGGTATACAGTGAAGCCGTGTTTCTGGTAAACTTGGTCATTTTTGCCGCATATTCTCTCGATTGGTCCCGATTGTTATCTTATGCTCCTTCAATATCAAAACATAGGTATAATCTTTAATATAAGTACAAGATAACTCAAATAAATCAAGTTACGACCTAAATATGATAGAGATAAACGTATAAAAATATGTTTATCAACCCTCTCCACACTTAAGCTTTTGCTTGTCCTCAAGCAAATTAGAACTGAGAAACGACACAAAAATGTGAGACAGCTTCTTTGCAACTCCTCATTTAAGATAGAAAACATGAAATGGAATAGTGCAAAAGTTTAATCCTTCGGTGTATGGGCTAATGTATCGGTGAATTCATTCAAATCATGCAAAAGTTTAATCCTTACCAAAATCTTGCGAGTGGATTGTACATCTACTACTCTCGGTGCTAGGTCGTGAATCAGAAGGTCTTCTCCGGGTTTTGTTTAGGTTCAGCTGACACAAGTGAGAAGTCACTTTTTATCGAACAAGTCATAGATGTAGTGTTGGGCTTGTGCCGTTGTACGATAGCGCGCCGCATACATCGTGGCTAACTCTTGCCATCCGAATTCTCTTCATATGATAATAATAATAATTTTTTTTTACTCCTCTTTTCTCGTGCCACTAAGCTCCTCTTCTCTTAGTCCCTTTGCGGGATAGAGATTATCGAGGGAGGAGTTCTTAGCGAGAGATTATCGTCAAGGAGAACTCTTTTTTTTTTCGATTGTCGGGCTGCCCTTTTCCACTTGGGCACTCGACTTCCACTTTCGCTGTCTCTTAAGTCAGTGGTTTATAATTCCGGGTTTCGCAAATAAACAGGTTCAGGCTCAAAGTGGCTTACTACGGTGACAGTCGTGGTCAGTAACTTTGGCTATGGACTTACTTCCTATTGCCTTCCTCATTTTCACACAACAACACCTTAAGCAGTATCAACACGAATCACACAAGAAAGTTCAAGGTAGAAATAAACTATGCACTACTCGCACAACCAAAGAAGTGAGCAAAAAGCTCAATTAGCTCAAAAATCTCACAAAATGGGTCATGAGTACGGATCTTTTATAATATCATTTAAGTTATTCGTGTCGAAAGAAATCAAGCAGAAGTGCGTGTCCTAATTACTCACAAAATTCCTTAACATGCAGATTATCTATATGACGAGAAGCTAATAATATTGTCAAAGACTAAAAGAACATGCATTTCTCAACGCATATAAATTCCCCCTCCCCACACTTGAGAAATACGTCGCCCCCGATGTATTAATTAAAAGAACAAGTGGAAAGATGAATTTATTTAAATGCGTGAACTTTCCTGAATTGATGAATCCATGACCATTGTGTGTTGTTTGAGTTAGAGCAGCAAGTCCTCCTCCCCACACTTGATGGTTTGATTGGGTTCAACATATTGCGTCACGTAGGTATCGTTTGGACGTTCACTCGTGATATTTCCTGACGTGTAAAGTGAAAAGAAATAAAAAGACGTCAAAACAAATATTACCAAAGCGTAATGGTCTAGCAAGTGATAATCTGCATTAAAGAAAAGTACATGCAAGCATGTAAAGTTCGCAAAAGAAACAACATAAAGATAAAATGAAACTAGAATTCAGGCTCCGGCGATGACTCGTGGGAATCATCGTCGTTGGACGATGATTCATCTCCTTGGTCAACGAGCTTACGGGACTCCGCGAGCAACTTCAAGGCGTCTTGCACCTTCTTCATCGCCTTCTCCTGACGGTCTTGCCTCTTTTGGAGCTTTCGTTGCTCCTTCTCGTGGCGGCGATGAGCAGCTGCATTCTCTTCCCTATCCGCATTCCGAGCCGCCTCGTAATATTGTCGGTCCTGAGCTCGTGTCTCCTCGTAGTACTGTCGATCCTGAGCTCGCTACTGGGCTATATCTTCGCGGAAGGCATTGAAACGGTAGTCGAAGTCTGCAGCTCTCATGTAGGGGTCGACGCCCGATGATCCTCCGGGGGCGAATGAGGAAGGGCCGGCCGAGTGTGAAGGTCCTTCGAATGTGGGGTCGATTGGCGCCGGTATCGGACCTTCGATGGCAAAGGGCTGTAGGATGTCGGTGTGGTGGCGATAATTCTCGTGCCATTGATAGAAGTAGTTCTCCTTGACCCATCCCGGTAGCTTCGAGATCATCCTCATCCTACACAACATCGCGGCGTTCAATGACTTCCACCCGCCAACTTTCGTCATTTCCGGAGCATTCGCCGGCCAATACCCCAAACCTTTCACCACCTTAGTGATGAACGTCCCACGGCAATCTTCCCGTTCTCGTGTGCCTCGGACTGCTTCCTAAAGCCGAGTGCCATGGCGATCCCAAGGTTGACTTTATGCCCGTTGAACATCCGGGAAAGGTAGAAGAGATCCCGGAGGGTGACAACGCCGTTTGACTCTCCTCGTGGGGTGACAGAGGTAGAAAAGAGTCGATGAATGTACCTTAGTCCCGGTGCTTGCAACGAGGAGGCCTTCGATTGTGTACTTTTATACTCGGGCGCAACTTCGTTTGGTCCCCACGGGCGAATCATCGCGTGCCAACGCGCGTTCCTCTCGGCTTTCTTGTCGAGAACATGCTTGTAGTGATCATATGGATGGGGGTCATTGGCATTTTGGATTCTTGGAACTTCACATCCCAAGGCCTTACAAAGAGCGTCGACATCCGTCACCCTCTCCCTATTGAATGCACGGAATTTTACTCCGTTTCTATAGGCGTGTTCGTTAAAGGAGAAGGTGGTGAGGAACTCGAGAGTGAGCTCTTCGTAAGCCTATTCGTCGATGCTGAAGAGAGCGTCCCAACTACTATTGGAAAGGTAGTTATCGACTTGTTGGACGATGTGGAGGTGCTCGAGCGTCTCTCGGTGAAGTCGATCGGTCTGCATGAATGCCATTCCCTTTAGCTTCTCGTAACGTTGCTCTCGGGGATCATCGGCGAAGTTTGTCATGGCCGTAAGCAAATCTTCGGTTGGTTCGGTATTTGCTCGACGCCGACTACGTGGTGGTGGACTAGCGTTAGGGTTACGAGATGAGCTAGCACGAGACGGATTTCTACGAGACATTGTACCTGCAAAACTCAAAATGAGTCTCGAGAAATAACATAATAGATTAACCATCTCGACTCGACCAAACTTTTCGTAAGCATTGAACGAGCACGTCAAATTCCAATGAATATATAAAATCATATGAGCATGTCAAGCATTAAACTGGAATTAGGCAAGTCCAAGTCGAAAATTAACATCATTTATGAAATAAGAAATTCGTGAATTGAGCATCAACATCAAAATTTTGGGTTTGACATTTCATCGAACACCTTTAATGCATATAGAGAGGGGCGAAATTAAACCAACAAAATCGATGAAATTGGTTTGCCCAAGGTGTCTACGACGTAGCTTTAACCCAACAATCATTAATCAAGACATTACTTAGGCGAATTTCACGAAATCTTAAAATTTGAAAATTTAGGGTTAATGAGCAAATCATACCTTTCCCGCTTAGATTTGAGTTTCTCGCGTAGTTGAGATGTATGTCTACGTTCTAGGAGATGTTTTCGGAGTTACTACACTTGAAATTGATGATTTTCGTGGGTGTTGGCTGTGGTAGGGCGCGGTTGTGTGCATAGAGTGTGTCAAATGAGTTCGTTCGACCCATTTTAATGGTTTCAATCTTGAAGTCGCGGTAAACACGGCCGTGTAGAACACTACATTAGCCGTGTTACCATCGCGCGTTACTATTTTTTATTTTATTTTATTTTATTTTAAAGTTTAATTAATTTTTTTTTAAATTTGGAAATCAACACGGCCGTGGATACGGCCGTGTAGATCCGCCGAGGCTTCAAAATTTTCAGCCATATCTTAGCACGGCCGTGTGAAAATTTCGCGGTATTTTTATTTTTTTTTAATTTATGAAGGGTCCACGGCCGTGTCATTCTCCTTCTAGCCGTGTTGGCATGTAAAACACGGCCGTTTTATATTAGATAGAGGTTGTGCTTAAGTTTCATCGTACCGTGCTTTATCGTCGTTACAACGTTAAGCCAACCTTGACTTAGGTCTATAATAGTTGGGCACGTAAATATGGTACTGACATTAACTTGAGCGGAACTATTGTTAGGTGTGACATAATGCATGGACATCAAAATCTTTTATAGGGATTATGGATATGATTTTGTAACGAAAAAGGCAAAACCATTTTGTTCATAATGGCGCCGCTTTCCACAAATAGAAAAGACGACGTTTTGAAGAAAAAAAATCAGATTGCAAATTTAATGATGCCTTATCATTTCGTTGCGCTCATGCCTATAAATAGGATGTGTAGTTGTAGGCTTTACTGCACCACAACATAAATCTTCTCCGATTATATCTTTTAAGCTTCGCAATGTATAATTTCGGAGAAGATGCAGAACGTGAGAACATTTTTCAAGAAACCTTCAGGATGGAAAGTCTAGAAAGGCTCAAGCTTGAGTTATTCATCCTTTTGGGTTTGCTCGGGGTTGCAATCGCCGCTTATGTGGCGTGGGTCGTTACGCATTGTACTTGCATATAATCACTATGTAATTGTGCTTACTAAAGCAAGGAAGGTTTAGCTTCCAAGCTTTTATGTATCGGGTTGTAACACGATGTCCATCGATGTAATCGTTATGTCACCACGCTCAATTCGTATCTCTATCATTCAACTCCCCTTTTATTATTATTATTATTATTATTATTATTATTATTATTATTATTATTATTATTATTAGTGATAAATAAACGTGAAATGCAACTAATCTTAAGTTATAAAGTAAAGTAAACGTGAATGCAAATATCTGGGTTGCCTCCCAAGAAGCGCTTCTTTAACGTCGTAAGCCGGACGTACCTTTTCACGCTTTACCCTAGGTTGAAGTCGAGGTACATGACCTCGTTATCACTTGGTGCTTTCTCGCCTCCGAAATAGTGCTTCAAACGTTGACCATTGACCTTGAAAGTTCCCTGTTCATCATTATAAATCTCGACGGTACCGTAAGGGAAAACACGAATGAATGGTCCAGACCAACGCGATCTCAACTTTCCGGGAAAGAGCCTAAGTCGAGAATTAAAGAGGAGTACTTGATCCCCTTCTCGAAATTCTGTCCGTTGCTTAATCTTTTTATCATGATAAGCCTTTGAACGCTCTTTATACATTCTTGCGTTATCGTATGCCGATAAACGCCACTCATCAAGCTCATTGACTTGGAGCTTACGTTTTTCACCGGCTCGCTCCAAATCAAGATTTACTGACTTAATTGCCCAATAGGCTTTATGTTCTAATTCGACGGGAAGGTGACACGTCTTTCCGTAAACTAGTTTATACGGTGTAGTACCTATGGGTGTCTTGTATGCCGTTCTGTAAGCCCAAAGTGCATCGTTCAATTTACTCGCCCATTTTCGCCGGTTCCCGTCTATGGTTTTCTCTAGGATGCGTTTCAGCTCCCGATTTACAACCTCTACTTGGCCACTAGCTTGAGGATGATAGGGGGTAGAGACATTATGTTTAACACCATACTTTTCTAAGGTTCGTTCAAATTGGGTGTTACAAAAATGAGTACCCCTATCACTAATGATGCATTTAGGTGTCCCGAACCGTGAGAACAACGCTCGTAAGAATTTAACAACGACTCTCGCATCGTTAGTGGGTAGGGCTTGGGCCTCGGCCCACTTAGACACGTAATCAACAGCCACAATAATATACTTGTTATTGTACGAACTAGGAAAAGGGCCCAAAAAGTCTATGCCCCAAACATCAAATACTTCGCATACTAAAATAAAGTTCTGGGGCATTTCATCGCGTTTTGAGATATTACCTGCTCGTTGACATTGATCACACGTGTCAACGTACCTATGAGCATCCTTAAAGATCGTCGGCCAGTAGAATCCACATTCTAACACCTTTTGTGCAGTGCGATTGGCTGCATATTGTCCTCCGGCAGGTCCGCTGTGGCAATGCTCGATAATCTTCATCGTTCCGGGAAAGAAACACAACGTCGAATGACTTGGTCTGCACATCTCCTGAAAAGAAAAGGGTCTTCCCAAAAGTAGTATTTCAAGTCGTAAAAGAATTTCTTCTTTTGTTGACTTGTATACTCTTTTGGTAGGATCTTCGCAACAAGATAATTAGCAAAATCTGCAAACCACGAGACTTTTTCATTTACCACTTTTATGGCGTATAGATGTTCCTCTAGGAACGTGTCGTGGATCGTTTTGTTGTCGGGGTTCAGTATCTCAGATTCTTCTAGTCGAGAGAGGTGATCTGCTACCATGTTCTCGGCACCCTTCTTGTCGCGGATCTCGATATCAAATTCTTGAAGGAGCAAGATCCATCGAATAAGTCGTGGCTTGGCGTCTGGCTTCGCTAGCAAGTACTTCAATGCAGAATGGTCAGTAAAAACAACAACTTTAGTCAAAATAAGATATGACCTGAATTTGTCGAAGGCGAATACGACAGCGAGAAGCTCCTTTTCGGTGGTAGTGTAGTTGCATTGGGCTGAGTCCAATGTCTTACTCGCATAGTAGATCGGCCGAAAGTGTTTATCCTTCCGCTGTCCCAGTACAGCTCCAACTGCGTAGTCACTAGCATCGCACATAAGTTCAAAGGGTAACCCCCAATCGGGAGCAACCATAATAGGTGCAGAGATCAACTTTTCCTTAAGCAAATTGAAAGCATTAACGCATTCGTCATTAAAGTCAAATGGAGCATCTTTTTCTAGCAGTTTAGACATAGGTCGTGCAATTTTCGAAAAGTCTTTAATGAATCTTCGAGAAAATCCTGCATGACCTAGGAAACTCCTAACATATTTCACGTTCGAGGGAACATGTAGCTTTTCTATCGTCTCTACCTTAGCCCGATCCACTTCGATTCCTTTAGAAGAAATCTTGTGTCCCAATACTATACCCTCTCGAACCATGAAATGACATTTTTCCCAATTAAGTGCTAGATTAGTCTCTTCACAGCGTGCTAACACACATTTAAGATTAATTAGACAAGCATCGAAAGAGGTACCAAAAACTGAGAAATCATCCATGAACACTTCCATGATTTCGCCCACCAATTCGTCGAAAATCGCCATCATGCATCGCTGAAACGTGGCTGGGGCATTACAAAGACCAAATGGCATCCGTCGATAAGCAAACGTACCAAACGGACAGGTGAATGTCGTCTTCTCTTGGTCCTCCGGAGCTATTGGAATCTGCAAGTAACCTGACAGGCCATCAAGAAAACAGTAAAAATGCATGTCCTGATAACTTTTCAAGCATTTGATCAATAAAGGGTAAAGGAAAATGATCATTTCTCGTGGCATCGTTCAATTTTCTGTAGTCGATGCACACACGCCATCCAGTTACGGTTCTCGTCGGAATCAACTCGTTCTTTTCGTTGGAACGACCGTCATGCCTCCTTTCTTTGGAACCACTTGGACGGGACTCACCCATGCACTATCTGAGATCGGGTAGATCACTCCGGCATCCAGTAGCTTAATGACCTCCTTCTTAACGACATCCTTCATGTTGGGGTTTAGCCTCCTTTGCCGTTGGGCGACATGTTTGAAGTCATCCTCCATGAGAATCTTATGTGTGCAGAAGCTTGGTCTAATCCCATGAATGTCGAATATCTTCCATGCTAAGGCCTTTTTGTGCTCTCGCAGCACCTTCAACAGCTGGTCTTTTTGCGTGCCATCGAGACTTGATGAAATTATCACTGGTAGCTTCGACTTGCCTTCTAGAAATGCATATTCGAGATGTTCGGGCACTTGTTTCAACTCTAGGACATGTGGCTCTTCGATCGAGCTCTTTTCTTTGTCCTCCTCTTTACTTTCGTGGACTTCCGTCACAAGCTCGTCATAATCTTCTTCGCACTCATCGGTGGCCACCATCATGGATGATTGTGTATCGCCCCTGCCAAAAACCTGCGACAGACCTTGCACAGAAAAGATAAAGTCATGTTCAAAGATATCCAAGTAATAACACCTATCGTCAAGTGAGCTAGGACTTTTCATAGAATCTGCCATGTTGAAAGTCACTTTTCGCCATCAACCGTCAAGGTCAAAGTACCATTTCTAACATCTATCATGGTTTTACCAGTGGCCAAGAATGGTCGACCTAAGATAAGAGGAATATTTTCATCTTCCTCCATATCCAAAATGTCGAAATCGGCGGGAATTATGAACTTGTCCACTTTCACTAGGACATCCTCGATAACACCGCGAGGGTATTTTAAGGATCTATCAACCAATTGGAGGCTCATCCTAGTGGGTTTTGGCTCGCCTAAACCTAATCTCTTAAACATAGAATAAGGCATCAAATTTATACTAGCTCCTAGGTCGGCTAATGCACGTTCAACAACAACATCTCATATAAGACAAAGTATAGTAAAACTCCCTGGATCCTTAAGCATCTTCGGCATTTTACTTTGTAAAATGGCTGAACACTCTCCTCGTAGGCACACAGTAGAAACGTCTTCAAGCTTCCTTCGGTTGGTGAGCAAGTCCTTGAGGAACTTCGTGAAACGAGGCATCTGCGTAATAGCTTCAACAAACGGTAAGTTTATATGCATTTGTTTACACATACCCATAAATTTTTCAAATTGCTCCTCGTCTCGATCCTTCTTCAACCTAGCCGGATATGGGAAATTCAGTTGATATGGCTTCACCGGTGGTCGAGGGGTCTCCTTCTCCGTTCCTCTTTCAGCTTCAGCCTTTTCGAGTTTCTCATCTTCGATTTTCTCAACGTCTTGCTCTTTGTGGACCTCGATATCAACCTGTTCTGTGGGTTGCTTCATCGTGGGTTGCTCTCGTTCCTGAAATTCCTTCCCATTCCTTAAGGTGACGGCCTTGCAATGTTCCCTTGGATTCGTCTCAGTATAGCTCGGGAGCGAACCTTGAGGTCGTTCCGCCAATTGTTTCGCTATTTGGCCGACTTGTTGCTCCAATTTCCGTACTGAAGCATCCGTGTTTTGAGCTCGTAGATCGATGGTTGGGAAATGTTCTTCCATCTTCGTTAATCGGCTCTCATGGGCTTGAGTGGTCTTGTTGAAGTTTGAGAGGAGAATCTCCATCATACCCTTCATATCCTTCATGTCATTAGGTCCCGACCCTTGAGCTGTATTTTGATAATGGTTGCTCGATCCTCCAGATTGAAATCCCGGTGGTGGCCCTTGCTGGAATCCGGACTGCCTCTGCATCTGCTGGCCTTGATTACCGTAGGACATGTTAGGGTGTGCTCGAGGTTGAAAACTCCTCTGACCTTGGTAATTGCCCATGTAGTCAACATGCTCTAAGGGTGGTATGGCTTGACATTCCGAAGTCTCGTGAGCTGCACCACAATTACCGCAGTGAGGTATGTATGGTATTTGTTGAGGTGGTGCTGCGGCCATCGGGGTTATCACAGCGTTGACGGCTTGCGGTTGAGCAACCTTTGGTATAAGAGCATTTAACACCGTCTGAAGTTGAGTTTGCGTCGTGGCCATTTGCTGTTGAAGAGCATCAAACTTAGCATTCATCGTTGTATCGTTGCTTACTTCGAACATCCCAGGCGCCCTCATTCTTGTGTTGCCTCGCATGAAGCTATTTCTCGTATATTCTTCGATTAAATTCCAGGCTTCAGTGGCACTAAGCTTCACAAGTCCTCCGTTTGCGGCACCGTCTAGCATATGAGCCGTTTGATCGTTGAGTGCCTCGTAGAATCTATTGATGATTGCTGCCTTCGTCATTCCATGCTGCGGGCATTTCTTCAACAACGCTTTGTACCTCTCCCATACTTCGTAAAGATTTTCCGTGTCTTTCTGATGAAAGAGTGAAATTTCAGTCTTTAACCTGAGAACCTTCGATTGCGGGAAAAAGTAGCCAAGAAAGGCCCCGCGCAGCTCGTCCTAAGTAGTGATAGATTTCGGTGGTAATAGCTCCAACCACTCCTTTGCCTTATCTTTGAGAGAGAATGGAAACAACATAAGCTTGATTGCATCATTCGACACCCCATTGATTTTGATGATGTCCGTAATCGCCAAGAATGCTTTGATGTGTTTGTACGGATCATCTTCGGAGTTGCCCTCAAATTGAGCCGTCTGGAATATCATTTGAAGCCATGAGTTCTTCAGCTCAAAATTGTTGATTGCAATCGGTGGTATGACAATTGTCGACTCCGTACCACCGAGTGTATCGTTCTTGAGCAAATCTTGCAGTGATTGCTCCTCGTTATTAGCTTCTTGATCTGTCATCTCCTTTGGTGTTCCTGAACTACCGACTGACGTCTCTGGGTGAGAGGTGCTTGCGGTGTCCTGAGAGTAATCAACTAGCTGAATTGATTCGTCGGACGAATGACTTTCGGAAGTTTCTTGTCTCAGACTTCGTCGCAATGTACGCTCAAAATTTGGAGATCCTTCAACAAGTGGATACGATGGATGGCTTCGGGTCATTCACCGTATAAGTGTATCTGAAAAAGTCAACGAACCACGTTAGCTAGGTAACGAAACACAAACCAAAAGACAGTTGCAGATAAGAAACGTTGATTAACTAGAATTAAATAACAAATAAGTAAATGGCTAAATTACCGAACTCGGGTTTTCCTAATATCAATCTAATCTCCGGCAACGGCGCCAAAAACTTGATCGCGATGGCGTATGCTCTTAAATATGGTATAGAGATTCGTGCATATACATCAAGTAATAATTAAAACGAATAACGTTAAACTAGCACCACGCGCGATAGACAGTGTACCTATCGTTTGTAGAATAGCTTAGCGAGTATCCGAGTATCGAACACGAGGAATAACATTGATTACTAGTAATTACCTATCAATTTGATATTTAGCCTAATCAAGTAGTTTGTGATTTTTTTTATGTTTGAACTAGATCACGACAACTCAAACTAACACAATGAAAGAACTTAAGACACGACAGAAGATTTAAAAGTAACTTTTCAAGTGGAGAAGAATGTGCTCGGGATTTCGAATCCCGCTAGCTATCGTCGACTAGGCCGTAAACCACCGTATCCACGCAGATAATGACTAAATTGCAGTAATTTCTTTTCACTCCCGAATTTGCTGTCGCCCTAAACGGTCGCGAGGATTTATATTAGTTTACATATAGCGAGGGTCGACTATTTGTTTTCGCCCTATAGTCGATTCCTAACGTTTACGAAAGGACTAACCGTTCTCTAGCTTTCGCCCTCAACGGTCTACCAAGCGTCACACCAATACATAGACATATCAAATGTGACCTTCAAAACAACACATGGACATATTGAATCGAGGGAACAATGTCGTAAACGATAAATAAATAATGTCACGTGTTCACGAGTGTTATTACGCCCAAACGACAACTCTACCCAGCGTTCATCTCATCCCGAGCACATAAGAAGCTTCGCTACTCATGCTTAAGAGAAATCTACGAATCGTATACAATATAAAGCATAGAGAATACATAGATCTCCCCTATTTCACGAGTCCACGCAGATCCAGCGTCCTTTGTGCTAGATCTTGGATAAAATGAGCTTCGAATCTTCACTTTAGTACCTAGGAATCGTTTTGATTGATTCTTATGGGTCTTGCGACGTCCCTTAGGTGTATTTTATCTTTTGAGAGTGAGTTATGTCGATCTGGATCCAGATCTGGGTTAAGAAGTGCGGATAATATAGAAAGTAATAATCAACACGGCTTATCCCACCGACACACACGGCCGTGTACGAAGCCTGAGGCCCGTCGTCCGCGATGCTACACCGACAGACACGGCTGTGTTTACCAAAGAACAAAACCGTGTTAAAATGCCGAGGCTTCCTCTCTCACTGATGAACCACACACGGCCGTGTAACGTGTCGCTCCAGGCCGTGTGAAATTGTCGAGGCTAAATATCATTTTCCTTCGATGAAGCACGGCCGTGTTGGGTCTTGCCGTGACCGTGTTGCTTATGAACATGGCCGTGTTGTTGGTTGGTCGGAGCCGTGTTGTTTCACCGAGGCTTAAAATCATTTTTCTTCGAGTAAACACGGCCGTGTTGGTATACAGTGAAGCCGTGTTTCTGGTAAACTTGGTCATTTTTGCCCCATATTCTCTCGATTGGTCCCGATTGTTATCTTATGCTCCTTCAATATCAAAACATAGGTATAATCTTTAACATAAGTACAAGATAACTCAAATAAACCAAGTTACGACCTAAATATGATAGAGATAAACGTATAAAAATATGTTTATCACAGCATCATCTACAGGGTTACGGTCTACATCGTCATCTTCATCGTCGTTGTGATCACGTGCTACAAATTCCTCCTCCGACTCGTCAGTGTTTTCGATTGACTCATCTTCATTTTCGTTCGAATGCCAACCCGAGTAATCCCTACCCCCTGACGGTCCAACGATATCTTCTTCAAGACCCTCATCTTCATTTTCGTTAGATAGGCTGCAACTGTACTCCTCAAACGGTTCGATTTGCGCATTTTCATCGCAATCGGCTATGAGCCCGATATTATTACTAGAAGAACCAGCAAATGCGTCCGACGGAGCCACATGCGCACATTCCACCACCTCGACATGAACCACGGGTCTCGATTGAGGGCCACCAAAACCCAAGTACGCACGTAGAGCATAGTCGTTATCGATGTATATGGGCTTGGGATAACTGTAGGCTACATTTGGCATATAGCTTAGCGTTAGCCTCGCATTGTCGTTGCGAAACGACAACACCGCTACAATTTGCTACTTTATGTCTTGTAACGTGCATGCGTCCTCATCCACCAAAATTGAATGCCAGCTACAATTTGACGAAGGGACCAAGTCGAGGTATTGTCCTTGCCGATTAACCACCGACCATCGAATTGAAATACAATGTTGGTAATTGTCATATTGAGCACCTGCAATGTTATTGTTTAGAAAACAATTGTCGTCATATATCATGCTTATGTATGATTTTCAGCGCATGGGATCCGAACATGGGATCACGGTACCCGCACATAACGGCAGGATACACACGCATAAACGCAGGGGACCCGCGTATAAAGGCAGGGAACCCGAGCGTATAGCGCATGGTACCCGCGCATAAACGCAGGGGACCCGCGCGTATAGCGCATTGTACCCGCACGTGTAACGCATGGTACCCGCGCATCAACGCAGGGGACCCGCGCGTAAAAGCAGGGTACTCGCGCATCAAGGCAGGAGACCTGCGCACAACATTAGCGGGGACCCTGCACTTATAATTGGGTACCATGCTTTTACAGTTTGGTCCCATGCGTTTTTTAGCATGGGTCCCATGCACTTGAAAAACAGCAGCCCATATGCGCGGGTACCCTATATATATGCTCGGATACCCTGTATATACTTTTGGGTTCCCTGCATTTTTCGCATGGGTCCCATGTTAAAGAAGGTCGAATTGTAGAAGATTGTTTGGAACCGTGAATTGTAGAAATTGGTTTTCATTAATTAATGTAAAATTACGTGTACAGACTATTTATATACAAGTGCCAGCTGTTTAATCTACGATTTCCACGTGATTAATTAATAAACAATTAACTAAATAAACAATTAACTAATTAAAACAATCTAAGTCGGGTGGCTCAGGCTCGGCTCTGTTTCTGTACTTGGCTCTGTATTTGGCTCTATTTCTGCACTATATTCTTCACCATGCTAAAAAACTGGACCTCAGAATATATGTATTTTTAGGTCCGAATTTTCGTAATAACCACTGAAATATCGCAACTCTGACTAGTACACATGATCTACTAAATAACCCATATATTTTCGGGGGTAATGGACTGGAAATTCACCATTTTCGACGTTAAAATTGCAGTTTTCATGTAACGAATGCTTACTGGTAAAATATGCTGAAATGTTTGCTGTTTTCTTTGTTTGAGAAGTTGTTTTCCGGCACTAAAAGAAGAACAGCTCGCGTCGCTTTAGGTTTATGAGAGAGGTGTGTGTGATTACCCTTTGTTCTTTAAAATGGAGAAGATAATGCATTCATATCGATTGTATGATTATGGTTAAAAAGGGAGATGGACCCATGTTCAGTCAATTATTGCATCTGTACGGCGACCATATTTTCATTTTTCTTTTTTTTTTAATGAGTTAAGTATGAGAATTAGTTAATATGGTTAACGTTTAAACAAAGTGAGGGCTATTGACAAAAAAAAATCGTCAACGAGACCATTTTTTTAAAAATGACCCAGTCAAGGGCCGTTTTTTTAAAAGACCCGTATTGATGTTCCGCGGGATATTTCTTTGTTGCTAAGGCTCATTAATTTCAACATCATCTCGTACTGGAATATTTATAAATGGTTAGCTCCAATTCTTATTAAAATCAGGTAGATGGTGCGATTCATTTTAAGTGTTCTTCACCTTCTTTTTGTGTGGGTTGAAAAACAAATTTGATTAATGGAGTATTAGAAGTAGAACCCTAGAGTAAGTTTTTTTCTGTCCCGATGTATCTCACTCAATCTGGCTATGTGCTAGCCTCTAAATACCGGCGTGGGCATGCACCACACAGACTTGACGGAAGCTTTAATTGCGCCTAACTCACTTGACAACAATAGTCATGGGTCATAAAATCCATGGCACTACTGAAGAAACGGGAGGTGGATTCGATCTCACAACCTAACCTACAAATTCTTAAGGCCTCCACCATGACCATTAGGATAAGGTCTCATTGGCCTTCACCTGACACCGATATGCGAAAAGTGTGGAATTTTCTGCATATTGAGGTAAATTGTGCTGATAATTATTAGTCTCCCCGAAAATGGAAGTTCCGATTCAACAGTAGTCGGCTGTGTATTATCCGACAATCATCAAATAGCAAAAAATGTTGATTTTATTTCGTATTCGTTTGTATCGTCGATGTTGCAATCATGTTGCACATTATTCATCAAGGATCCTGCGTTTAATGTAAAACCCGGTCCTCGCCTTCACAGGCCATGACAAATTTAATTTTATGAAACTATCTATTTTTTTATATATAATGGTCCAAATCTTATTGGAACGAGTCGAGAAGAGTTGGTTTAAGATCCGACCCATTAACCATCTCTTTCAAATGCAAGTTAACAAAATATTCCCCAAGACTCTGCGTTGAAATTACCAAAGAGATCAAGGAACAAGAACAAGAAGGAAACTGGTTTACAGCTCACATATGAATGTAGACCGATCGCAACTAATATCATTATATTTAACATAGAATTAAAATCATTCAAAAAACAAAACTTTGATTCTTGAATGCACAAGACATGCAACTCATAAATATACAATAAATGTCTCACAGGTGAACTAGGGTGCGTTTGGTTTGCGAAAATTTGGTAAGAAAAAAAAAATGAAAGGTATAAAGGTATAGTTGCGAAGCGTAAACTACAATTGTTTGATGATATAAGATAGTTCTCCGTCGTACTTTCCACACGTGAATTCAGCATACTAAATGCACCCTTAGTCTGCAGAAATGAAATCCGACTCACACGGCCATGGAACAACGATGATCAAAAGCTCGGAAGACAACGAGAGCACCAATATGACAAGGACAGCATTTTTGCAATCGAAGATCGTCGAACTGAGGAGGATGAAGGAAACCCTAACACGGGCCAAAGAAAACGTCACACAATCATGGTTAGATTCCCGACCCTTGATCGAAAAGCTAGAGAAGAGCCAAGCAGAGCTAGCAAGAACCGAAGACCGAGCCCACAAAGCCAACCATATAGCCTCCGAGCTCCATCTCCATCTAGAAACCCTAAAAACCCAAATCGGGTCCAAGAAAGAGGAGGAAGACGAGCGCCGCAACGCAATCAACGAGAAGAATCAACAACTCCACAGAAAACACGAAGAAATGGAAAAGCTCAAGTCGAAGATCGATAGGGGGCGTCGTAAGAGATCGAAGCTGAGAAGGGTTTTGAAGATCCAGAGGCATACTCTTCAGACAATGGAGCTTACTTACAAGGCAATAATGCTTGAATTGGAGGCTTTTGGCATGTCCGAATCTCAAGCTACGGGATACGTGGATAAACCCGAGGAGGCGAATGTTGTGCTGCTGGAGATGGATAGAGAGGAGCATGAGATGCTGAAGAGGAGAGCCCGCGAAGAAGCTTTGGCTGCGGAGAGGAGGATTTCGATGGCTGCCGATGTGAAAGCTGATGCGGAGAGGAGACAGGATTTGGCTTTTCGGAGATTGAAGACTTTGTATCCTTACAGTGTTGGGAGACAGGGAAGTGGCGGTGAGATCGTACCGAGAGGTCGTGAGAAGAAGCCGCCGAGTAATGGTAATAAAGGAAGGTCGTACATAACACGAAGGAAAAGAAAACCCTTATTTCGTGTTCGAATAATTAAGGTTCTGATGACGAGATTCTCAAAGTGCTTCGCCTTCAAATGATGAGTTGTAAAAGATTTAAATACAAATAGGCGAAATATCCATGTCGGATAAAACCTCGTGGAAGCGAAGTAAGGATCATCAAACGATCGAAGAGAATTTAGATCTATTTTCATTTAATTTAAAATTATTACACAAACTTGTTGGATGTGATCAATTGACATTTTTTTTTTCTCCTTGGAATTTTGGATTTTTTTTAAAGCATATCTACACGTAGGACTAGCTTAGATATTTACGAAAATAAATATATAATTACTATACTGACATGTATATGACTATTTCTCGTATTTATACAATTTATAAACGTTCACACTTAAGCTTAGATGAAACTTTCGGTATGCCAATCTTAACTATAACTTATCCTACTATTTATTTATTTATTTTAATTTGATTAATTTACCATTTCACACTGAAAACATTTTGATTTATTATAACTATATACCCTAAAAATTAAAATTTATATAGATACTTAAAAGAATACACAATTAAATTTTAAATTATAAAGTTAAATTATATATACTTATATATTAGAGCACTGAGCACACTATATCAAGTGTCAATAAAAAAAAGGACTACATGACTTAAAAAAAAGGAATACATAAATGGTTTAAAAAAGAACAGGTAAATTCTCTGTCAATACCCTTTACGATTTCAATTTCCTTTTAAATACCCCTCGAATTATTTATTCCTGTTAGGTACCTATTTGTAATTAATTGTGTATTTGATACCCAAAACCGTTAAAAAGACAAAAATAACCTTGCTTCATACATATATTATTCCAACTCTCTCCAGTTTTATACCAAGTCAAATTTAAAAGTATTATATCAATCACTATTATACCAACTCTTCTCGTTATTATACCAATATACTCAATTATTGTACTAAATGTTATTACTGTTATGCCAAAAATAATGTTATTATAATTTTATTATACGAAGTGATTTTTGCATATTATACCACAAAATACGATTATTATACCGATAAAACCGCTTATTATACTAATAAATTAATTATTCTACCAATAAATTCGAATATTATACCAACAATTTGTAACATTATTTTTTGTATAACAGTGATAACAGTTGGTATAATAAAGAATATATTGGTATAATAACGGACACATCTAGTATAATAGTGATATAATACTCTTAAATTTGACTTGGTATAACAGTGATAACAGTTGGTAGATAATTGAATATAATGGTATAATAATGAGAACATTTGGTATAATTGATCTTTTCAATATTTGGTGATATTAAACACACAATTTTTTGTAAATGTGTACAGAACAGGAAAAAATACTTGGAAAGATACTGATTAGGAAATTGAAACGTGCTGAAAGGGAATTTACCCAAAAAGAATTAAGTTTAGTTTATTTTTCAAAATCAGTTATTCTGAATTTTTGAGTTGGGCTCACAAATGGGTCTGAAATAGGACCGGATCAGATCCGCCCGGCACATTATATTTGGCTTGCATTCCTTGTCTAAACTTTTTCTAAAAATTTTTGAGTTAATTTTCGTTAGAGAAAAGTCACAAAACACATGATTCTTCTCTTTTTACCAGCTTGGCGGAGCATTTTGCTTGAACCAATAAGAACGAAACAAACGTCTCTCGTTGAAGATCGAATCGAAACAAATAATATAAAAATGATGTTCATATAACTGCCTAAACAATAATTTTCTTCGGTCAACGAAGAACATGAAACAAAATACATTTAATTGGGCAGACTTGTAAAAATATGAACAACGCATACGTTAAATATGTAATAAATTTTACCTAACAGAGAAAAAAAATAACTCGAGATGTCCTTATCTGAAATCTAGAACATGGTAGATTGTTAGACTACGGGACAAGTGAACCATAACCATAAATAATCTTGATTTCATCGTATTCCTTTATTATTCCTTTTTTTTTGTCGCAAAAAAATATGAAAAAACGAATTAT
The DNA here is from genome assembly GCA_004919715.1 of Linderniella brevidens. NCBI lineage: Eukaryota > Viridiplantae > Streptophyta > Magnoliopsida > Lamiales > Linderniaceae > Linderniella > Linderniella brevidens. The sequence continues at coordinate 6,383,733 of SWDC01000148.1, forward strand.
CCTGTTATGTATTATTTCAACATCAGTGTCCCCTTTCTTGGATAATGTGATTATGTGATAAGATTTATGATTCACATATATGCAGGCCTTTTTTTTGTTTTCTTTTCTTTCCGTGGTATCTTTTTCGATTCTTTGATTGTTGAGTCCAAAACTGTTGGAATAAGTCGGTGTCGAAAAAAAAATAAATATTATGGATTAACAACCAAGATTTACGGCTTTTTTAACTAAATAAATAAAAAAAAACATTTAATTTTTAAAATAGGGCTTTTTTTGAACATATTAATAAAATAGGGCTATTTGCGGGTATTACCCGCGACGTCGCGCCTAATGGCCGCGACGTCGCGGGCAATGGGCGCGACGCACCCTCGTGGTGGGCCAGTGGTGCGGGGCTCCCGTACTGGGCCTTTTTTTTTGCCCAGTACGGGCGTCGCGGGTAATAGGCGCGACGTCGGGGATATATAGATCTGAGATCTATTCTCCCTCCCTCAATCTCTCTCTCTCTAAAAATCTAACCCTAACCCTCTCCCTCCGCCGCCGCCGTCCGCCGCTCACCACGCCCCGCCACCGCGCCTCGATCTCTCTCTCTCTCTCTATCTCTCTCTCTCTCTCTCTCTCTCCACCGCATCCACCACCCCGCCGCGACCCCGCCGGCTCCGCCGCCTCCGTCCGGCGCTCACCCCGCGCAGCTCGCCCGGCCGCTCTCTCTCTCTCTCTCTCTCTCCACCGCGTCCACCACCCCGCTGCGACCCCCGGCTCCGCCACCACCACCGCTCACCCCGCGTTGCTCGCCCGGCCTCTCTCTCTCTCTCTCTCTCTCTCTCTATCTCTCTCTCTACCACCCCGCCGCGAACCCGCCGCCGCGACCGCCTCTGCGCCTCCGTACGCTCTCCGCCGTATATTTATTAGGTATTTTGTTTGCTATAGTTAAATTTAGTTGTTCGTTTGTTATTCGTTGTTTGGTTATAACATAAGACAGATTCGTATAGTCATCGGAGCTATATTGTTTGATTGGTTATAACATTGTTTTGTTCGATTTAGGATGGACACGAATGATTTCTACGGTCCGACCAACCGTTCGTTGTTGATTTTCCAGGATAGTCATCGTTGTAACGATGTGCTATCCAACACGGATGGTGCTATTGACACCCCGTTGACGGTGAGGGGGTTAGACAACGTAGTGTGGGGTAAGATATCACGACCGGTGCATTTACACGGTCGTGTTTTAGAGAAGTTAGATACTATGTCGCTGTACGGCGTCTATAGTTGTGGATCTCAGAAATTAGATCCACACTTGATTACCGCACTGGTAGAACGGTGGAGAAAGGAGACACACACGTTTCACCTACCGGTGGGGGAGGCGACTGTGACATTAGAGGACGTAGGGTTGCTGTGGGCACTCCCTGTGGACGGTATTTCCGTAAGCGGTGTGATCCCACGTAAGACGCAGGAGCAGTGGCTCGAATACTGCGAGGAGATGACTGGGTACAGACCTCCCGAAGGAGCGTAACACGGGACCATGTTGTCTCTTCGGAAGTTTGCGGCCTGGTTAGAAGAAAATCCAGTCGACGACATGACCGACGAGCTAATCGTCGATCAACATGCGCGTGCCTACGCATTGCTGCTGTTCGGGTCGGTGATGTTTCCCGACTCAAGTGGAAGTCACACGTCGATGACCTACCTGACGCTGCTCGAGGACATCGACGAAGTCCATCATTACAGCTGGGCGCAGCGCCGTGTTAGCATTCCTCTACAAAGAGCTCTGCACATCATGTCAGTCGAGGAAGATGAACATAGGTGGAGCTTTGCGGTTGCTGCAGGTACGAAAGATAGCTTAATGAAACAAATCGAAAATCGTAAACGATACTTATGTATATAAATAATTAAAATATAGGTTTGGGCATGGATGCGTATAGTACAAGTCCAGCCCATTAGCGTCCACCCTCGAGTGGTAATGCAGCCTTCTGTAGTCGATGGCATTCAGTTATCCATTCCACCGCATGCGGCGAGGTAGTTGTCTCCTAAATATTCGAACTTTCAATTAAAAAATTTTCAGCCAAATTAATATTTATTCATTTAGATGGAATGCATTGTTTGACCATACGACATCCGCAAATTCAAATTTGCGTGCGATACGGGAGTCCATCGATAGTATGTCGATGGAGCAATTTGTTTGGACCCCGTACAACTATCACGCACCGGAGATATTGGCGCTACGCCCGGAATGCCGTCCTCAGTCCTCTCGGTCGTCGTGCCCGCTGATATGTTACAACATCATCGAGTGGCACTATCCAGATCGCGTGATGCGACAGTTCGGGTTGATTCAGTCGGTGCCACAACCACCGGCGTATCTTACTGTAGATCTCCACCGTTTTAGCACTCGGAATGTCCCCGGAAAAGATTGGAGATCGCAGCACGAACTGCACGAGGCGTATTGGAGCCAAAGGCACTCGAGGATTGTCAATGGACTGGAGATAGGTTCCGGACCGCAGTGCACCAGTGACTATTTCGACTGGTACCGGTCCGTGACCCGTCGATATATATCTCCTTCGTCTATTCACATGTCGCGAGGCTTTCAGATGGGAGATGGAGCATTCATCGACGTGATGGTTAGTTTATATACTAATTTTATTTATTATATTTAATTTTGATTTATTAGCGGCAAAATAATATTTGAATATGCTAAATAAAAGGCACAACATCTCGATGACGTGGAGTCAAGACTACGTCGTCGTGAAGTGGACGGAGGAATTAGACGTTGTACTTCGTATGCAGCGTCTAATCATCGATAGGCGTCAGCGACGTGATACCCAGTTCACCGACATTCCTCCGACGCAAGATCGTGGGGCATCATCCTCGCATCATGTCACTCAAGGTGCTGGGCCGTCGTCATCGCGTATTCCGACGGGTTTCTACGGCGATGGTGGATATGGGACGTCGATGCCATCGGGGTACACTACGCCGATGCAGTACACTTACGAGGACGACGACGACGACGCGACACCTTACCGCTCATCTTCCCATCGTCGTCTATCCGAGCGTGAGGCCCCAGTTGACCATCGTCATCTGCGTAGAGAGCAGCGTCCTCGTAGATGCGGTACCGGAGGGCATTATATGCCGTAGTTTTTTTTGTACTTATTCAGACTACGTTTTTTTGTTATATGTTATTATGAGTTACGTTTTTATTTTACCGATGTTATTTATTCAGACGATGTTTTTATTTTAGCATTATATGTTATTATCTTATTATGAGTTAAGTTTTTTTGTTATATGTTATTACCTCGATTATATTATTTTAGCGATGTTATTATCTTATGGTGGATATTTATAAAATTGGATGTTATATAATTATTAGAGCCGTAAAAAAAGGCCCGAAGCCCGCGGGCCGCCCCGCCCGTCGGGGAGTAGGCCTAAGCGGGGCCTCGGGAAATATAATATATTTTGATTAATAAATTTAATATATATGTATTAAATTAAATTATGTAAATGTACTAAAAGGTTAAATTTAATAGTACTTAAAAAAAAAATAAATCAAAGTTAATATATTTTTACAAAATAAATATGGGTTATATTTTGATTAATAAATTTTAATATATATGTATTAAATTAAATTATGTAAATGTAATAAAAGGTTAAATTTAATAGTACTTAAACATTAAAAAAAATCATAGTTAATATATTTTTAAAAAATAAATATAATATATTTTGATTAATAAATTTAATATATATGTATTAAATTAAATTATGTAAATGTAATAAAAGGTTAAATTTAATAGTACTTAAAAATTAAAAAAAATCAAAGTTAATATATTTTTAAAAAATAAATATAATATATTTTGATTAATAAATTTAATATATATGTATTAAATTAAATTATGTAAATGTACTAAAAGGTTAAATTTAATAGTACTTAAAAATTAAAATAAATCAAAGTTAATATATTTTTACAAAATAAACATGGGTTATATTTTGATTAATAAATTTAATATATATGTATTAAATTATGTAAATGTACTTATTAATCAATAAGTAAAAAATCGTGCAGCTTTAATCAACGCTGCCTGCAACTTTTATCATGCGCGTGCAGCTTTACTCAACGCTACCCGCAAATTCAGCAACTTTTATCATGCGCGTGCAGCTTTAATCAACGCTACCTGCAACTTCTGCAACTTTTATCATGCGCGTGCAGCTTTAATCAACGCTATCTATAATCTACCTTTAATCTAACTGTACAGAACAATAGTGACATTCAAGAAATACGATCCAGAACATCTATAAAATCCCACAAATTAAGAAAATAACATACAATATTTGAGGTACGATGCACCCATTTGGTAGAGACCCGCGTCTTAATCGCTTCAATGGAAAAAAGATGAATGAGGATCATCCGATATTCGGGAATTTAAAGGTCCTTGGTGATTACTTTTACGACGAACTGTGGACGTACGATATTGAAAGATGGTTCGTTGGAACATTTTCGGCAAAAGCATCTATGGGTGATATCACGAAAGAGAATTTATCCGAATGTCTTCAATTCCTTGCTCAACTATACAATCAACGTTACGGAATTCATTTCACCGTACCGTTTCTAACGGAGAAACTTGGTCATTTGAAGCGTCGCTACCTTTTATGGACAAAACTACGCGCCGAAATGGGAGATTGGGGAGAATATGACAGAGGATGGATTCATGCAGATACCGAGCAATGGCTTAAGTGGTTTCAGGTGGTTACTCTACACAACGATTTATTCGGATGCAATAAAAATTTTAATTATGCAATTTGTCATATTCTTGCAGGAGGATCCTCTTTCAACAATTTACTTCTATGAGCGCGAGCCACATGAATATTATCTGTATATAATTTTCGCTAGATATATCAACCCAGACATTGTTCCAGACATTGACGTGCTTGCAATTCCTAACAACGAATGTCCAATAGTTCATATTCAGGCGGAAGAATCATCCAAAAGACAGTCGGTAAAACATGTCGGCTCGAGTTCGAGAGTCAAAGACGATACGGGGGACGACTTCGTCGACCCGCCACCGAAAGGAAACCGATACAATATGTCGAGTAAGATCGGCAACGCTGGCAAAAACAAAGGCGATGATGACTTCGTCAACCCACCTCCGAAAGGAAAACAAAAAGGTAAGTATAGAAAGACGCACAACAAATGCAAACATCATGCAATGTCGAGTTCCAGAGTTGAAGAAGATAATAGTGACGATGACTTCGTTGACCCGCCCCCCCCGAAGGGTTGGAGAAAATATTTTCCAAAGTAATTGGCTGTAACTTCAGTAACATTTGTCATGCGTGTTTGCAACTAATATGAGGTAAATTCGGACGTAACTGAAAACTTGTAATAATTTACAACAAGATATTAGTACAACATATGAATACTAAAAATACTTAAAAATTAAAAAAATCAACGTTGACCACTGCCTCCGCCTCTTCGACCTTGTCTCCGCCTTGAACCACCGCGATCCATTTCGTTCTGTATACGAGTTGTACGGATTCTCCCCGGACCTCTTCGGGTACGCAAAGCGTCGTTATGTATAAGAGAGAATTCAGCAGGCTCCCAATAACATTCGTCATGTAGAGGATGAAAAAACCCCTCGTATGTTTTACGGTACGCTTGTTTGTTATAGAAAGGAGCAATATGATGCATGCTATGAACTCCCCACATACGGCAGGCTGCTTGGGCATGAGAACATGGGATGAAATACGTGTCCCATTTTCCGCACGTGCACGTCTTCCCTAAGATGTTTACCACGTGCTTCCTCTGATTCACGGCCGAAGTATAAACTTCAGCTGTTTGCAAACGTGGGTCAAAATTAAAGGCGACGTGACTCCAAGAACGACTTGTCCAGTCGTTGAACTTATTCCACGCATACGGAGACCAATCGCTTTCGGTGTTAGCCATCGCTGCAGAGCACTCCGTAAATCGATTGCGAAAGTATTCAACGCATCGATGAAAGCTAAAGTCCACTATTGCTTTCGGAGGCAAACACCTCGCCCCTTTGAAAACTCCGTTAAGGGCCTCGGAGATATTAGTGGTCATCACCCCGCATCGGAATCCACCATCGTAAGCAAACGTCCACTGCTCTTTGTCAATCTTATCTAACCACTTCCAGGCCGGTTCGTTGAGAACTTTAATGTGTTCCATAATGCGATTGAACTTCTCCAACGTGTGGGCCGTTCCAGCTCTATGGCATAACTGTTTTAGTCATTGTTCTTGAATTCAGTGTTGAAGTTTGATACGACATGGCGTAGACAAAATCGGTGTACACCATTCGGCGGCCTAAACGCTGCTAATTCGCTTACCGCGGCCAATATTCCTATAACAAATTACGATCAATCGATTAAAAGGGTGTCAAATAAATACATGAATGTATGTAGGAAAATACAAGTACCTCGATGACGATCAGAAATGAGGCATACACCTTGTTGATCCAACACGTGGATGTTAAGTAAGTTCAGGAACCAACGCCAAGAATGTCTGCTTTCCGTTGAAACAATGGCAAAAGCAAGGGGGAGAATATTTTGATTTGCATCGAGCCCAGATGCAATTAACATTTTATGCTCGTATTTGGAGTATAAGTGTGTACCGTCAACGCAAACAACTCTACGACAATGCCTAAACCCATCAATACAAGGTTTGAAAGCCCAGAAAACATACCCCAATTTCTTCACACCGGGGGCTTCAGTTGGAAGATTCAACCACTTGACGACCGTGTCGGGGTTGTAACGTTTCAAAGCTTTCATGAAGATAGGAAGTTGTTGGACTGAAGTTTCCCAGGTGCCGTAGACATTTTCTTTCGCCCTTTTGAGGCCATGCCACGCTTGAATGTATGAGATGTCGTACCCGGTATTGTCCTTCACCACCTGCTTTACATTCTTTGGTAGAAATTGAGGGTCTGTCTTCACTATTCCAATCAACATTCTCGCAATTGTGTTTCGCGAAATGTTACGGTGTGTTCTCGACAACTCGTTCATGTAGCATGTGTGTGGCCCCCCATACATCGTAACCTTCCAATAACATTTCTTCGGTTTGAAGCATGCTCGTAACCTCCAGTGACACTCATGGCTATGGTTGCATTTCACCCCCCACACGGTTTTGTTACTTTCTGAGACGTGAAACTCACGTCTAGCCACCCTGTAAGGATAATCGCCCACAGCTTCTTGTAAGTGAGCTTTGGCACTAAATGTCATACCGACTCTGAACCTGGGATTGTCCCTATTGTAAAAATCACTGCCGACCTCGTTGGCTTCTGGAGGCGCCATTTGATATGTTGAATAAAAAGGCACGGGTTGGTAAGGCACACGACCATCTTCCGCCGGCAATGGAATGTCGTTCTCCGGACCATCATTGTTTCCATCATCGTCGCTATCGTCATTATCATCAGCGGGATCCGGAAAATCCTCCAGTGCACCACCAACGTCGTCAGCTTCAGAGTCGCTAGTGTCACTATTTTGCAAGTCTTCGGGCACAGGCTCAGGTTGTGACACATTCGACATATTAGGAACATCACGGCTGCTCGAAGGAATGTCTATATGAGGAGGGTGGAGTGAAAAGTCACTCATTCCTTGAGTAACTGCCGTGATATCAGGGAACGAGTGGCTGGAGGTGATGTTGGTGAACACGTCGGGTGCGTCTTCATTACGGTCGGGATGAACGTTCTCGCTGGCCTCGACAAACACTTCAATTAAATTTAGTTCCGCATCAGCATCCAAGAAGTACGATAGTTCCGCGTCGTTTGAAATTTGAAAGAGCCTCTGATAGAGTCGAGAATGCTGATAGTATTCATTCTTGACATGAACGGTTAAGGAGGAAAAATTGTTGTCGAGGCGAATAACCTCATGTAGCATGCCCAGAAATTGAGCAAAACTAGTGTCGCGACGAATTCGTCTAAGTGAAATGGGTGGGATGCTGTAACGAATGGAGTTTGATTCGGTAATGATTTCGCCACCGTAGTAGATAGAGACTTGAATTTTACGGGATGTCATAATTTGAGGAGGAATTTAAATACTTCAAGTTGTTTTTTTTACATATCAACGTATATGGAATTATAGTACTTTATATAGGAAAAATCGTCGCATTTAATGGACGCGACGTCGCATCTAATGGACGCGACGTCGCATCTATTGGACGCAACGATTCTTGTGCAAAACTCGTGAACGTTACGTCCACATCAATTCTCCAATAATTTTAATTTTAACAGACAACGCGTGAACATGTCCCATCATCGCGCTCAATGGACGCGTCGTCGCGTCTATTAAACGCGACGACAGGCCCAATACGATATTGGCCCGTTTAAGGGCCCGTTTAAGCAATTAAACGGGCCAACATCATCGTCGCGCCCATTGCCCGCGACGTCGCGGCCATTAGGCGCGACGTCGCGGGTAATACCCGCAAATAACCCTATTTTATTAATATGTTCAAAAAAAGCCCTATTTTAAAAATTAAATGTTTTTTTTGATTTATTTAGTGAAAAAAGCCAAGATTTACTTACCCGCAAAATCGTTATTTCAAGGTTCGATTTCACTTCATTGTCTTAATTATCGATGTTTTGTTCCGATTTAAAATAGAGCAAATAGATCGAAAGATTAGTATTACTGAAAGCCAAATTGTTTGCGAAGTCCAAATTCAGTTCAAGCTTAACTTAGACAAAAGCTACCATTGTATAGATAACTTTTAAAGCTAAAACAAACTAAGAAAAAAGAACTACTATTATGAAATTATTATAAATAATATGTGGATGTTTTTAATATTGTAAAAGTTAGTTGATTGTTGATGAGATGAGATAAGATAAGATAAGATGTATTTAATGTTGTAAATGTTAGATGAAATAGTAGAAATTTTTCTATTATAAATAGACCGATTTATTTGTATTGAATCATATCGAAAATATTATTATCTCTCTACAATCCCGTGTTTATATTTCTGTACTTGTCCAGTTATAATAGTTTCATAACACGTTATCAGCACGAGCGCTCTCTGGCAACGATCAACCCCCGGACAAGATTTTATACAACTATAATCGAGGTATGGTAATTTTATTTTGTGTACGATGAGTTTATTTATAACACTCGTACACTTATGTTACGAACAGTTTAAATTAATATAAATATAACATATATACCACTAAAACGCCTTAGCCGGAGTGGTTTCGCGGAATATCGTCACTACAGGTGATGTGAGGTCCATATTTCGAATCTCAGTGTTGGCGAGTGGAATTTTATTTTTGGCGGGATTTTGAAAAGAACAATTTGAATAATATTATTTATTTTATTGATATCTCAAGTATATATTATATATATTTTGAGTTAATTTTTTATTATACAGATGAACAAATTTTATTATCACTGTGAGAAATTAAATTTATACATCTCTGATTATTATTATGATTTTCTTATTATAGAATCATGTCGTTTTATACAAAGATGAATCTTGCGCTTCTTACTTTATTTACCGTGATGCTTATCGGGTGGTGGATAATATTTTTACAGTTGTTTCCAAAATATAGTTATTAATTGTAATATTTTTCATTATTATGATTACCGAAATATATTTTATATTTAGAAGGATGTTGCTATATACGATGATTGATCTCCTGATTCTTACTCTACTCACGGCGATAATTATTTATATATGGATTATGTTTTTATCAAGATTTTACGAGAGTGATTAATTACGATATTTTTTTATGTTATAATATATGTTTATTATGAAATATATTTTGTGATAGAAAGATGTCGTTCTACCTGATGATTGATCTTTTGACTACTATTATTTTTACGATGGCACTCCTCGGGATGTGGACTTTATTTTTCGTAAGGATTTTTACAAAAGAAGATTAATTGTAATTTTTCTTTATAGTATTTTTTTTGCGATAAACTTGTATTGATATTTATATTGAAAATATTAATGTTATTCACATAATATATTTGTTTTTATACTTTATGATTTGAATATTAAAACGTCTTTTGTATTTTATGATAGTATGACGAATTCGCAAAGCCTCGAGTTTGTTGCCCTTGACATCTCAGGGAAGAATTATTTATCTTGGCAACTAGATGCAGAAATTCATCTAAAAGCAAAAGGTTTGGGTGACACTATTGTCGACCCAAAAACCTCAACGGGTGCAGGTGACGCCACTGATACGGTAAAAACCACAAGCGCTCAGGATAAGGCAAGAGCTTTGATAGTTCTTCGCCACCACATTCATGCAGATCTGAGGGATGAATACTTGAATGAACAAGATCCCGCTGAATTGTGGAAAACTCTGAAAGATCGATTTGACCACTTGACAACTGTTATCCTCCCAAAGGCAAGGTATGAATGGATGCATTCAAGATTACATGATTTTAAATCCGTAACTGAATATAACTCGGTTGTTCATAAGATGACTGCCACACTGAAATTGTGTGGAAAAACAGTCACCGAAGACAGTATTATGGAGAAAACATTCAGCACTTTTCATCCATCAAATATGATATTGCAACAACAATATAGGGAGAGGAGATTTAAAAGCATTCAGAGTTAATCTCTTGTTTATTGTTGGTTGAACAAAATAATGAATTGTTGATGAAAAACCACGAATCCCGACCGACTGGTTCTACTGCAATCCCTTAAGCGAATGCAGTCAAACGTAATGATAATAGTCGAAGCAATGATCGTGGACGTGGTCCTGGTGGACATCGCGGTCGTGGATGTGGCCGTGGTCAAGGTCGTGGACGTGGCCGAGGAAATTATGGTGGTAGTTATCAGTATTTCCGTGGTGGTTATCATAACAATCGTGGTGGTCATCAGAATTTTCCCCAGAAGAGGAAAAATTACGAGAATAATGATGTGAAGAGGCACATTGAACAAAAGAACAACGATGAGCAATGCTATTGTTGCGGTGGTTCGAGCCATTGGTCACGTAACTGTCGCACGCCCAAACATTTGGTTGAATTATATCAACAAAACAAGGGCAAAGAAAAGATAATTGAAACGAATTTTGTTCAAAGTGATTTGGCCTCTGCTTTTGGGACAAAAGATGAAAATACACATTTCGAAACTGCGGATTTCTAGTTTTTTCCTGAAGAAAACTAATCTACTATGTATTATTATCGTGTGCTTTATTGTTATGTGTATTGTATGGTTTATTATCGTGTGATTTATTGTGTATCGTTTGGAGTGTTTTATTAAGTTATATGTTTTCTTGTGATATATCCGTTTATTTTAATAATGATTATTATTTGTTTGTTTATAAAAGAATTTCTCTGCTGGAAACGAACATGTGCAATGGAGAATTATGTCTTGCAGACTGTGCAACGACTCATACGATTCTGAAGAATAAGAAATATTTCGATCATCTTGAAATGAAAGAAACAAGTGTTATTACAATATCGAGTAGCACAAATATAATTGAAGGCTCCGGAAGAGCCAACATTTTACTACCAAGAGGAACAAGGCTGATAATTGAAAACGCCGTATATTCTCCTAAGTCTCAAAGAAATTTATCGAGCTTTAAAGCTATTCGACATGATGGATATCATGTTGAGACTGCAGAAAAAACAAATGTTGAATATTTATACATTACAAAGGGGGTTTCTAATGATAAAAGAATTATGGAAACATTACCTTCCTTTGACTCTGGGTTGTATTACACATATCTTAGAATGATCGAATCGTATGCTACCGTAAACCAGAAGTTTACTAATGACAGTACATTTAATGTTTGGCATGACCGGTTGGGCCATCCCGGTGCAATTATGATGCGAAAAATAATTGAGAATTCACGTGGGCATTTAATGAAGAATCAGAGAATTCTTCAAAGTAATGAATTATCATGTGTCGCTTGCTCCAAAGGGAATTTAATTATTCGGCCATCACCAGCGAAAATAAAGAATGAATCCATAACATTTTTGGAGCGTATACATGGTGATATTTGCGGACCGATACATCCATCATGTGGACCATTTAGGTATTTCATGGTATTAATTGATGCATCGACTAGATGGTCTCATGTATGTTTGTTATCAACACGCAACATGGCGTTTGCGAGATTGCTTGCACAAATGATCCGACTAAGAGCACATTTTCCAGATTATCCGATAAAGAAAATACGCCTTGATAATGCTGCTGAATTTACTTCCAAGGTATTTAATGATTATTGTATGTCTATCGGAATTGATGTTGAGTATCCCGTGCCACATGAATCATACATAAAACGGTCTTGCAGAATTGTTGATTAAGCGCTTGCAATTAATTGGAAGACCATTATTGATGAAGTCGAATCTTCCCTCGTCTTGCTGGGGACATGCTATATTACATGCAGCAACACTAATCCGCATCAGGCCAACAAGTTATAATGATGTCTCCCCATTACAAATGGTTCATGGTCAGGAACTAAATATTTCTCATCTAATAATTTTTGGATGTGCAATATATGTTCCAGTTGCTCCACCACAACGAACAAAGATGATACCTCAAAGGAGGTTGGGAATATATGTCAGATATGAATCTCCATCGATAATAAAGTATTTGGATCCTCTAACTGGAGATTTATTTATGGCCAGATTTGCCGACTGTCATTTTGATGAATTGAATTTTCCGACATTAGGGGGAGAAAAGAAACAGCTGGAGAGAAATGTTAATTGGAATGAATTATCGTTAAATCATTATGATCCTCGAACTAAAGAATGTGAACTAAAAGTTCAAAAGATAATTCATTTACAGAGTTTAATTATCAACTGTCAGAAAGCTTTACTGACCTTAAAAGAGTGACAAAGTCACATATACCAGCTGTTAATGCTCATACAAAAATAAATGTTCCTGTAGAACATATTATCGAGCCTAAGCCACAGCTAAAGCGTAGTAGGCCATCGGGTTCCAAAGATAAAAATCCTCGGAAAAGAAAAGGAGCAAATAAAAAAGAATGGTCCAACCGAGGATTTATCGACTAGAGAAGAGTCGATGGGCAATGTGAATGAAACTCGTGTACCTGAACGTACAGAAAATAATGATAATGAAGAGATCTCGATAAACTGTGCCCAAAATGAAATTAGATGGAACCGAGATGAAGTCAACGTTGACGATAAATTCTCATTTAATGTAGCGTACATGAAATGAATGAGATTAATGAGAATGAGGATCATGAACCAAAGTCTGTACAAGAACGGAAACAAAGAAATGATTGGCCAAAATAGAAAGATGCAATCAAGGCCGAATTGAAATCACTTGAGAAACGAAAAGTTTTCGGACTTGTAGTCCGTATACCAGAAAATGTAAAGCCGGTTGGATATAAATGGGTTTTCATTATAAAGAGGAATGAAAACGGCGAAATTGTAAGATACAAAGCACGGCTTGTTGCGCAAGGTTTTTCGCAACGACCAGGTATTGATTATGAGGAGACGTATTCTCCTTTGGTGGATGCAACTACTTTTCGTTATATAGTGAGTCTGGCAGTAAGAGAAGGTCTCGATATGCGTCTTATGGATGTTGTCACTGCTTATCTATATGAAACACTTGACAGTGACATATATATGAAGCTTCCCGAGGGATTTTAGTTGCCTAAAACTTCAGGGCCCAGAAACGAGTACTCAGTTAAGTTGAATAAATCGCTTTATGGATTAAAGCAATCTGGGCGAATGTGATATAATCACCTAAGTGAATTTTAGTAAAAGAAGGGTATCGGAATGATCAAACTTGTCCCTGCATATTTCTGAGAAGATGTAAAAATGAGTTTGTCATTATAGCAGTCTATGTTGATGATATCAATATAATTGGAACTCCTGAAGAGTTTATCAAAACTGTTGCTTGTTTGAAAAGGGAGTTTGAAATGAAAGATCTCGGAAAAAAAAAATTTTGTCTTGGACTGCAAATTGAATATTTGAAAAGTGGAATATTTGTACATCAAGAGACTTATACGAAAAATGTATTGAAAAGATTTTACATGGATGAATCTCACACTGGATACTCCAATGATTGTTAGATCTTTAGACGTGAATAAAGATCCATTCAGACCACGCGAAAATGATGAAGAGCTACTTGGTCCCGAAGTACCATATCTTAGTGTTATTGGAGCACTAATGTATCTTACGAGTCATACGCGACCTGCTATAGCGTTCGTTGTAAACTTATTGGCAATATATAGTTCTTCGCCGACTCGTAGACATTGGAATGAAGTTAAACGGGTTCTTAACCTGATATGGGATTGTTCTATTCTAATGAGTCGAAAGCAAATTTAGTTGGGTATGCAGATGCTGGCTATTTGTCTGACCCACATAATGCCCGATCGCAAACAGGTTATTTATTTACATATGGTGGAACCCCAATTTTCATGGCGGTCAGTGAAACAAACTTTAACAGCTACTTCATCTAATCATGCAGAAATTCTCGCTATTCATGAAGCTAGCCGAGAATGTGTTTGGTTGCGATCGATAATTGAGCATATCCAACAGACTTGTGGGTTGCTTTCTGAGAAATTACTTCCAACGATCTTATATGAAAATAATGCGGCATGTATTGCCCAATAAGGAATGATGTATTAAAGGGGATAGAACAAATCATATTTCACCGAAATTTTTCTTCACCCATGATTTGGAGAAAAATGGTGATATTGATGTACAACAAGTGCGATCAAGTGAAAATATTGCAGATTTATTTACGAAAGCACTTCCCCCAATTAGTTTCAGGAAATTGGTATATTCATTGGAGTTCGAAGACTCCGAGATTTATAATGATGTTATCAGGGGGAGAAAATACGCGTTGCACTCTTTTTCCCTTCACTGTGGTTTTTCCTATGTGGTTTTCCCAATAAGGTTTTTAATGAAGCAACAAATGAAAGCGTATCAAAGGGAATTATGTAATCTTTTTTCCTTCACTAGGTTTTTATCCCACTGGGTTTTTCCTAGTAAGGTTTTAACAAGGCAAATTCTTTGAAAAACATCCAAGGGGGAGTATTATGAAATTATTATAAATAATATGTGGATGTTTTTAATGTTGTAAAAGTTAGTTGATTGTTGATGAGATGAGATAAGATAAGATAAGATGTATTTAATGTTGTAAATGTTAGATGAAATAGTAGAATTTTTTCTACTATAAATAGACCGATCTATTTGTATTGAATTATATTGAAAACATTATTATCTCTCTACAATCCAGTGTTTATATTTTTGTACTTGTTCACCGATTATAATAGTTTCATAACAACTACTTGGTTTTTCTAGTTTTTTAGAGGTCGAAGTCGATATTATTATTCTTGGCATTAAATATATCATGCTCTTATTCAATGAATTTCAGAAAAATAATAAATAATGGCGTGGAACCATTTAGGAACTGGCGCAAGTAAAAAGTAATAAATAAATTAATAATTGCCCATCTCATAGTGACGAACGCCAGTGTTTATCCATACTAGGGACATTTAAGTCATTCCCAAGCTACGAAACAAAAGTTTCACGCAGCACTCAGCTACAAAAGCTTTCGTCCAATCACACACTGACTCCTCGCGTACGACGTCGTTGTTTCGACTCATCGCATTGTTCGCCGACCACAAAAATATAGCCAAATATCACCTTACCTAAAAGAAAGCACTGAGTCGAATATTACATATAATAGTCCCTAATCTTCACATGCTTTACAAATGTTACCCAATTATTAATCGACTGCATAATTAACGTCCAACTCAAAAAATCAAGCTTGTACTTCTTTAATTATTTTAATCAAACTGCATATGAAATGTTATCAAAGCAAGATAAAAAGAATTTTTTTTGTGATGACCTGAGACTATGGCCGGGAGACCATGCAAATATCGGGAATTAGCACAATAATATGGAAATCACGCCTACTCTCATCATACTTGTACAATTTCATATGTGACATATTTACTCAAAAATGTATTAAGAAAGAATCGATTATATAATATCTCCTCCATAATTTTTGATGCATTAGTGCCTTGAACACTAGGTCAATAAGAATTTTTTTTTCAAGTCATTCGATATTTCAGTTATCAAGAGTCATTATGGACATTAATATTTATCTTTACTCATTAATATTTTTGTAAATTTAGCTGTCAATATTTATCTCTATACCAACTTTAACATTTTTTAGTTCCGTATTTCTTAATTTTTAGGGGTATCTGTTGAATTAACAAAAGTATCGGTACACTTTTGCAAACTCCAAAGAAAAGTGGTATACTCACGAAAACAGCCTCCGAAACTTCTCTATTTATCACTACCCAAAGGACAAAACTGTAACACACCAAAAGACGGAACGATCCCTTTATCCCTCTCCAACACCCTATCGCGTTTAATCGTCAGAGCCATCTCAGTGCGCCGTCGCCGGCACAGCGTGATTCGATCAATTTCCAATCATCTTAAAGAAATCAAAGACCTCCTGGTTCGGTTTTAGGTTGGGAGATCGAATTGATTGGCTCAAAACATGGATCGAGCTGCTTTGACCGTCGGTCCGGGTATGGACATGCCGATCATGCACGATAGCGATCGGTACGACTTCGTTCGGGACATAGGCTCCGGTAACTTCGGGGTGGCTCGTTTGATGAGGGACAAGCAGACCAAAGAGCTCTTGGCAGTGAAGTATATCGAGCGAGGCGATAAGGTTAGTTTCGACAATTTGTGCCTCTTGTGGTAAAGTGGTGCCTCGGTTTTAATTAGGTATTTTTGATGTGGTTGGTGTATGTCTTTGGACGCAATTAGTGTTTGTCTGTGCAAATTGGGAAATTGGTCTATTTTGGGAAATATGGTTGTTTGTGTTCGTTGTGCGTGTGATTTGGCCGTTATTGCTTTTATCTTCTTTCTCTCATTTTAACTTTTTAGTTGGGATAAGGTTCATAACGATCTAGATAAGGTTTTACTGATCACGAAGACGATTATTTGACCTATGCTTTGATTGGGCTGAGGTTATAAAGATCTTGATTTGTCAGATTGTGTTAAGTTACTACTGAGTTCGTTGTTAGTGCGTCCACAGCCTTTATTTTTTGGTTGGGTTTAGGGTTTGTGAGGCTGCAACTTTTTACTAAATTCAACCAATATGACGTCTCTGGAGGCTATTGAATCATACTACGAGTTCTATTTGGACTGAATGTTACATATATGTCTTTCTTGACACTTAAAAGTGAATGATTGAAAACCCCTTCTCGTTGAGTCTTGAAAAAAAAAAATCTTCTCTTCGTCCTCTTGGGAAAGGTTTAAGGTTTTAGTCAAATTATCATATGTGCTTGTGGGCGAGACTGAGACTATAAGTGGCATACGATGCACCCTATACTTATTTATTCCTGGATTTGTGCTGCAGATTGATGAAAATGTTCAAAGGGAAATAATAAACCACAGGTCTCTAAGGCACCCAAACATTGTCCGATTTAAAGAGGTGGGTATTTTATCCTTTCTCTAATGCATGACTCTGAACCTTCTTCGATGGCTGACATTATGAAGTATTTTGCTTAGGTAATTTTAACACCGACTCACCTGGCTATTGTCATGGAGTATGCATCTGGTGGTGAATTATTTGAGCGCATATGCAACGCAGGACGCTTCAACGAGGACGAGGTTTTTTTTTTTTCTGTTTATGCTTGTTTTGGGATATAAAAATGGTCACAACAGTTGCTCACCCTCTTTGTTTGAAATTGCTTTTTATTCAGGCACGTTTCTTCTTCCAACAACTTATCTCAGGAGTTAGCTACTGCCATTCGATGGTATCAGTCTTTGTCTTACACAGCAAAAATTCATTTCTTATTCACATATTGTAATCGCTTGCTTAACGAAAAAGATAAAGAAAAACCGACTCGTCTGTTTTGTGGGTGAAGCAAATTTGTCACCGGGACTTGAAGTTGGAAAACACGCTCTTGGATGGTAGCCCAGCTCCTCGGCTAAAGATTTGTGATTTTGGTTACTCAAAGGTAATCTTCAAGTGTTAATTTTTTCTCAGCATATTTTTGTTCAATCAGCAAGTAAATCTTCTCTAATATTTTTCTGTAATATGTCTTCTGCATTTTCAGTCTTCGTTGCTGCATTCACAGCCAAAATCTACAGTGGGGACTCCTGCGTACATCGCTCCAGAGGTTTTACTCAGGAAAGAATACGACGGAAAGGTAAAAACAACTTACTTCTCGCACGAGGATCAATAATATGTGCGTACGTGGATTCATGCTCCTACTTCTCTAAATCACGAATCCTTTTTTCTACTTCAGACCGCAGACGTCTGGTCCTGTGGTGTAACATTATATGTCATGTTGGTTGGTGCATATCCATTCGAAGACCCCGAAGAGCCCAAGGACTTCCGGAAAACAATACAGAGGATTTTAAACGTGCAGTATTCCATTCCAGATAATATCACGATATCAGACGAGTGTCGCCACCTCATTTCGAGGATCTTTGTTGGAGACCCTACTCAAGTTAGCTTTTTTTTTCATTTGCGCTATGTTATATCTCAATGGCTATGCGCACACACACACACACACACACACACATATATATATATATATATATAGAGAGAGAGAGAGAGAGAGAGAGAAATGTTATGGTGCTCACGTTATGTGGCTCTGATTGGTGCCACATAAACATACCATCAACATAGGAGGTGATGTGGCATTGATTGGCACCTTCTACGTGCCATTGATTTGGCACCTTCTACGTGCCATTGATTTGGCACCTCTTATGTTGATGTGGTGTGTTTATGTGGCTCCAATCAGTGAGTGCCACATAACATATGCTCACATAAGGTGAGTACCATAACATTTCTCTCTCTCTCTCTCTCTCTCTCTCTCTCTCTCTATATATATATATATATATATATATGTCTATATATTCCGGTCCGTCTATTTATTTATACATTTGTGCATACATATGTTCCTTGTTACAGCGAATCACGATGGCTGAGATAAGCACCCACCCATGGTTTCTCAAGAACCTTCCCGCAGATCTAATGGACGAAAGTGCAATGGGGAACCAGTTCGAGGAGCCAATGCAGAGCCTTGAAGTCATAATGCAGATAATCTCGGAAGCCACCATACCGCCAGCTGGCCTCTACAACCTCGACATGATCGATGATGACATGGACGACCTCGATTCAGAACCCGACCTTGATGTTGACAGCAGCGGGGAAGTCATATATGCAATGTGATCGATCGTCAGGTAACGAAATGGGAATTTGATTGAGAAGAAAGAAAGGGCATATAAGCTACACGACTACATGAAAATGTTTTGGAACTTAATACGATGGAGTTAATTAATCCTGTTTTAGTTATCCGATGGTGTTTTATGCAGTTAGCGTGTCAATGAAATCAAATCCATGGAGTCGAGATTTAAAAAAAAAAAAAAAACAGTAAGAGATTGTCCATTGTGTCTCTGTTTTGTTGGGTCTTTTACTAGTGGCTGTATATTTGCATCTGTGAGATGTGTATCTAATTGCTACTTCTTTGGTTTGCTTTCGTGTGGTGTGCTTGCTTCATGTATTTCCTCAAACATGAATTGACTATATTATACATATAGTATGTTTTTGGTTGATATTTCTTTTTTTTTTTTTGGGAGAAACATATCTTGGTCACCCCAATATATGGTTTGACTATGATTGAATATTTGATTGACCCGTACTGGTAAGATCTTAAGCTTATTACACTCACATTACATATCCGGTCAGCGTGAAATCTGTTAAATTATGGTCCTTCAAATAATAGAAAATCACCAATGTTGTAAAACCTTTTTTTTTTGTTATTGTTGGTTTCTCGATATCTAAGAGTTTTCTTCCTTGTGTGGTTGTTCGATTGTTTTTCCTGTGGGATGGTATCGATTATTTAACCATCTGTATATCTTTTTCTAAGTTATGAAAGTTGTTGTTTTGAAAAAGAACAATACTACAAGCTTTTTATGAATCAGAAAAGAACAATAGTACAAGCTTTTTATGAATCAGATAGTAAAATTGACCAAGTCGTTGGGTGAACCTACTACGTGGTATCGAGGTTTTGATCTTATTTTTAACATATGGAAGAAAGAAAAAAAAATGAAATTCTCAACTACTTGAGCATTAGAATGACATTGCTCGCAACGATGTTTGCCTTTCTAACATGATTTTTAGCAATATTATAAGAATTTGATGAAGACTTATAAGAGGATCGATTGATTCCAACTAGAGCCTTCAAAAAAGCCAAAGCTCGCGGGTCGGCTCACCCAGGCCCGCCAAAAGGCCGGGCCGGGTCTGAATTTTTTAAGCCCGCCCAGGCCCGCCAAAAGGCCGGGCGGGTCTGAATTTTTTAGGCCTGCTGGGGAGTGGGCCTAAGTGGGCAAAGCCCCCGCGGGCTACCCGCTTATTTTTAAAAAAATAAATATATATATTTTTTATTAATAAATTTAATATATATGTAATAAATTATATAAATATGTTATTAGTCTAGTGGTAAATTGTATTATTTTATACGTAAGGTGTTGAGTTCAAACCCCAATTATATTTTTTTTTCATTTTTTTTATTTTTCATTTTTTTTTAAATTGGGCGTCAATTTTATTTTATTTTTTTAAAATTAGCGGGCTACGGCGGGTCCGGCCCGTAGGCCCGTTTTGACCGCTCTAATTCCAACGCATCATTGAGGCCAATGATTTTTTCGAATGCATCAATGCTTAAATGATTTATAGAAGTCATAAATAGACATATAATGGGGAAGAGGTATCTTGGAAAGTTCAAAGATTAATTTTTTTTTTCTTGATGTGATTAGCGTAAACTAAGCTCAACTTGAACGTGTTTTGCAGTCCAAAGCAAATGAAATGTATAAAAATGTAAATATATTTAAAAAAAATTGATCACCAAACTTTAGGTTAAAGTCAACACCTCAAATGAAGACAGACTAACGAGATAAGGAATCTTTGATATTGTTTAGGCTGTCTGATCATTTTTGGATCCTTTAGTTTCATTTTATAACCTTTGACTAAGATCGGGATGTATTTGTGTAAAAATAATATTTATATATGCGTGCATCCTAAAAAATGACACGACGAACTATTTAAGAAAAGGGTAAATTCCTATTCAGTACCTTTTGAACTTTCAACTTCTTGATCAGTACCTCTCCAAGTATTTCTTCCTGTTCAGTACCTATTTGCGAAAAATTGTGTGTTTAATACCACCAAACATTGAAAAGACGAAAATAACCCTTCTTGATAGATTCAGTTATACCAACTGGTCTCTGTATTATACCAATATATTTAATTATTATACCAACTGTTATCACTGCTATACCAAGTCAAATTTAAAAGTATTATATCACTATTATACCAAGTGTGTTCCCATTATTATACCAATATATTCAATTATTATACCAACTGTTATCACTGCTATACCAAATCAAATTTAAGAGTATTATATTATACCAAGTGTTTCCATTATTATACCAGTATACTCAATTAATATATCAACTGGTATCACTCTATACCAAGTCAAATTTAAGAGTATTATATCACCATTATACCAAGTGTTCTCATTATTATACCAATATATTCAATTATTATACCAAATGTTATCACTGTAATATCAAAAGTAATGTTATTATAATATCCGAATTGTTTGGTATACATTCGAATTTATTAGTAGAATAATCAATTTTTTTGGTAGAATAATCAATTTTATTGGTATAATAAGCGGTTTTGTTGGTATAATAATCGTGTTTTGTGGTATAATACACAAAAGTCACTTTCACATAATAAGCAAAAAAACATTTTTTTGGTATAACATTGATAACTGTTAGTATAATAATTGAATATATTGGTATAATAACGAGAACAATTGGTATAATAGTGATAACAGTTGGTATAAATGTGATAACAGTTGGTATAAATGTGATAACAGTTGGTATAATATTCTTAAATTTGATTTGATATAAAACTGCAGATAATTGAAATAATATTTATGTATGAAGAAGGGTTATTTTGTCTTTTTAACGCTTTTTAGGTACCTAACAGACAATTTTTTTCAGATGGGTACCTAATAAGAAGAAATAATTCGATGAGTATTTAAGATGAAATTGAAACTTTAAAGAGTACTGAATAGGAATTTACCCTAAAAAAAAGGTGATGAAAAATGACAATTCAACTACCGAAAGAAATAATCAAATATTTTAATCATAAAACATTCCCTATATCTCCAATCCCGACAAGTATGACAAAATGAATAATTTTTTTTATTTATATTTTCGCCTTGATAAACAAAAAAAGAAGGCACCGGGTCGACTAGTATCATCTCAACTGTAATACCTCTGGACCACAATCAAGATCTTTAATCATTGAAATTTTGATTTTATTCATCCACCTTTTGGTCTCGAGAAACCCATAATCAATAATTCTTCCTTTTTCCTTTCCTTTGATTATGGATCATTCAATGGCCTCAATCAGCCAGCTTTCGAATTTCCTGTGATGTATGCAATTGTGGAGAAGCATTAAAGAGCATAACAGCGAAGAAGAAGAAGAAGAAGACGAAGAAGCTGTTGTAAGAAGGGAAGAGAAGACGAATCATGGGAATCTGCACTTCGAAACCGAAACCCTCGTCGGAGCTCGACAACGGAACCCGCTCCGCAAGAAACGATAAAGCTAACGCCAACGGCGGAGACGCCGGAGGGGTCGTCGTCAAAGAGAAAGCCGCCGACCCACCGAAGACCGTCGAAAACCCCGGCAAGAAGTCGCCTCTCCTCCCGTATTTCTACACCCCGAGCCCCGCCCACTACCTCTTCTCCAAGAAATCTCCGGCGGTCAGGTTCTTGAAAGGCGTGTTTCCCCCGCCCTCTCCCGCCAAGCACATCAGAGCGGCGCTCCTGAGGCGGCGAGGCGGAGGGGCGGAGGTACCGGAGGAGGGCGTGCGTTTGGACAAGAGCTTCGGGTTCTCGAAGAAGCTACACGACAAGTACGATTTGGGGGCGGAGGTGGGGAGAGGGCATTTTGGGTATACTTGCAAAGCAAAGTGTAAGAAAGGGGATTTGAAGGATAAAGAGGTCGCCGTGAAGATCGTTCCCAAAGCTAAGGTTGTCCTTATTTTTTCTTGTCTCCTTATGTTGCTAAAGATGTGTTTTTACCTTTTAGTCCTCATTGAATCCGTACCTTGAGCAGATGACAACTGCTATAGCCGTTGAAGATGTGAGAAAAGAGGTGAAAATATTGAGAACTCTTACGGGGCATAGCAATCTAGTACAATTTTACGATGCTTTCGAAGACCATGAAAACGTCTACATTGTGATGCAGTAAGATTTATTCTATGACTCGTTCTGTTTCTCGTGTAATATCTTCATCGGCCTCAGCCTCTCATGTGTGTAAGCCTTAATTTCTCAGGTTGTGCGAAGGAGGCGAGCTTTTAGACAGAATTCTTTCAAGGTAGTCTTTTTTTTTTCCTTTTTACTACTATAAATGAGAATTTTTCGTCATGCAAATATATGTAAATGTTCGATCATGTAGGGGTGGTAAGTATACAGAAGAGGATGCCAAGAAAGTTATGATTCAAATACTAAACGTTGCAGCTTTCTGCCATCTTCAAGGGGTCGTGCACCGCGATCTTAAACCAGAGGTAATGGTTATTACAGCTATATATCTTCGGTCTGATACGAAAAATTGCTATAATATTTTTTTTTTCGCTGGAATATCTGTAATATTGTCTGACTCTAACTAGCTTTGCTTTTTTTTTTTTTTTATCAGAATTTCTTGTTTACATCCAAGGATGAAAATGCTCAGTTAAAAGCCATAGATTTCGGATTATCAGATTTCGTGAGGCCAGGTTTGACCCTTTTCCCCCCTTTTGTAAACATAGATTTTGTAAATATATAAAGAGAAAGAGAGAGAGAGAGAGAGAGAAGAAATCTTATCGTTTTGACCTTATGTGAGCACGTGTTATGTGGCATTGATTGGTGTATGATTTAATTTCTTGAAACAGATCAAAGGCTCAACGACATAGTGGGGAGTGCTTATTACGTAGCACCGGAGGTCTTACACCGAGCTTACAGTACGGAGGCCGATGTTTGGAGCATCGGTGTAATAGCATACATCTTGCTGTGCGGAAGCAGACCCTTCTGGGCTCGAACGGAGTCCGGAATATTCCGTGCCGTCGTAAAAGCGGAGCCGAGCTACGAAGAACAACCGTGGCCTACTCTTTCTTCCCAAGCCAAAGACTTGGTCAAGCGTTTGCTGAATAAAGATCCCAGAAAGAGAATGACTGCTGCTCAAGCCATGTGTGAGTCTCTCTCTCTCTCTCTCTCTCAATAAAGAAAATGAGTTTGAGATTTGAAGTTTTTTTCATATTTTTGATATAACAGGCCATCCGTGGCTGAGGAATATCGATGAGGTCAAAGTTCCGATGGATTTGCTGATTTTAAAACTCATGAAAGCTTACATGCGTTCGTCTCCTCTGAGGAAAGCCGCTCTGAAGGTACGTAACTGATAGGCTTAGTTATTTTTTTACCCTTGTATACTTGGGAAGCGACCTTTTAAGGACATCTGAATTGAGGGTTGCAGTTTCAAGTTTCGAAATTGAAGCAATTTGAATACAATTGACGTTGCAAACCTAATTTCAGTGCGAAATTAACACACTTGAGCCACACGTGGCGATTAATTTGGGGGAAAAATCATATAATGACGTTGAGAAGAATTCGGTCGAAATCAACGTTTTCGAGGAATTGAAGCAATTTGATGACAATTAACCCGAAAGCCTAATTTCAACCCGAAATTAACAAGGGGGGGGTTGGGGGTGGGGGTGCACGTGACAATTACTCTGGGGGAAATCCGACATGGCATCGGGAGAAATTCGGTCCAAATCAGCATGTCTGACGCCACGTAGGAATTTCCCTCGATTTAACTTTAAAGTGCGGCTCACATGCGTGCTAATCTAGGTTTTCAGCGCTAACTGCCCTCAAATAGCTTCGATTTCGAACCTTGTTGTCCTAAATTTGACATCACTTTAATTTAAGCGTCCTTAAAATGTCGCTCTCCTAAATCTACACGGTTAAAAAAATTAATTAAGCCCAACTAATATGATTTTCTTCGAGTAAGACATTGCATGAATAACCACCGTTCCTCTGGCGGCTTTTATATTCTTACAGGCACTATCGAAGACGCTGGCCGACGAACTGGTCTACTTGAAAGAGCAATTTGCGCAGTTGGAACCGAACAGCAACGGCACCATTAGTTTGGACAGCATCAAATCGGTAAGAATTTCCGCCATTTATCAACGTTGGAATTTTTATTTTCTGAGCTCTTTTACTTAACGTCCAGGCCTTGAAAAAGAACGCAACGGACGCCATGAACGAGTCCCGCGTTTACGATTTTCTTGCTTCGGTAATATAAAGCTTACTAATTTAATAATATAAATAATTAACTGGTAATTTCCTTTATCATATGCAGCTGGTTTAAGGATTATTGTTAACAACCTCTGTTTTTTTTATTACAGCTCAATGTACTTCAGTACCGGAGAATGGATTTCAAAGAATTCTGTGCTGCTGCATTAAGTGTGTACCAATTAGAAGCCGACGAAAGATGGGAACAACACGCTCGCTGTGCCTACGAAATCTTTGATAAGGACGGCAACAGAACCATCACGATCGAGGAATTAGCTTCGGTAAAAAATAAATAAAAAATTATAGAATTTAACAATTTTTCTTTTTATCCTTTTTATTAAATTAGTTTTTTTTTTCAGGAACTGGGACTGAGCCCTTCCGTTCCCGTGCATGCGGTTCTCAACGACTGGGTCAGGCAAACAGATGGAAAGCTTAGTTTCCTCGGATTCGTCAAGCTATTACACGGAGTTTCGAGCCGTTCTCTTCCCAAAGCACATTAATACGATGCTCGCGGGATTAGACAGATCGATGGCTATGGCAGCAGAAGAAAGCTCTAAATGAATGGCTGTGATCAATCATGGGACTCCCTTGGTGCTAGAAACAGAGTAGTGTGTTGTGTGTATTTGAATATAATAACAGAAGGCTGATAAATTCATTACAAGTGTGGTGGTTATTTACTGCAAGTGTTTTTCGGATCAGTTTTGTGCTTGATTGGAGCTTGTAATGTTAATGTCTTGGCTTGAGCAATGGAGAAGGAAAAAAAAACAGATAGAGAGAGAGAGAAGACACGGAAAAAGGCTACCCATAATTTTTCATATTTTTATTACCAACTAAAATCCCATTTAATCATCAACCTGCACATTAGAGCTTATAGATGAGGAGGATGATGATTCCATGAGGGCCCTGTTCATGAATGCTACTGGGTCCCACATAAAAAAGCTATCGGAATTGTTCTGAATCAGAGCAGCAGCAGAAGACACAACAACACCACTACTACTACTATTACCGCCACTACTGCCCACATTCTTCTTGGCCCGAAAGATCTCAGCAAAAGCATGCTCAAAGAGATGATCCCCCCATATGTCGTATATGTACTTGTCCTCCTCGTTGGCCTCCGCCTCGGGGCCAGGAGCCCGAGCACAGGGACCAATCGGAGACAAGCCCGAGCCCAGAAACGGGGAATAACAAGTCCAAGCGGTGAACGTCCTCGGGAACGTACCAGAAGGTGATAGAATAGCCCGGCCCGCCATTTTCTTACTATCTTGTGCTGCTGTAATAGCAGTGGCTGCAGCAGCGGTGGCAGCAGGAGAATTATCAGCACATAATGAGCCTTGCTGCTGCTGCTGCTGCTTCTTGCTGAAGTTAGAAGTCTTAGGATGTCCGTTTTTGTCGCTCTGTTTCATTACAGCAGATGGTGATGCTTCCACAGGAGAGACGAGCATTGACCTCCTCGGGGTTGGAGACGATGATGATGTCATGGGCGACATGGGCGACGATGGCGTCGAGTTGCTGCTTTGGCTGCTCGAGACTTCAACGAACAGAGACGATGACGGTGATGATAATTTTGAAACGGAGCTCTTCTTCTTTCTCCTTCTCTTCCCCTGTTCTTTGCCTACTTTGACCTTCAGGATTTTAGAGTCTGCTACGTTTTCTTGTTGAGTATCCACAACTTTCTCGCACGATGAGGATCTCGAGACCGATTTTTCACTAGATATCGAATCGATTTGCTTCTCGCGCACAGCAGGAGAATTTTCGGGACCTCGTTCACCAACGAGCACCGCCTCGTCTCGAATCATTGGCTTCATCAGCTCGTTTTTCAATTCCGAATTCATGGGCGAAGACGGTTTTCTAAAACTTTTGAAGCCCGCGAATGGAGTCCCGAAAAGCAAGTACACCACGAAAGCTGCGAGAAGGATCCCGAGGACTAATTTCTTGGCCCGAGCCCAAAAAAGGGACCTTTTGCAGAAATCGACGAAGCAAATCGGTATACTAACTTTCATGGGCATTACCACAACGCCGCTGGCAAGCACGAGTTCGAGGTCCCGCCGTACCGTAGGAGCAGAGAAATCGGGGTTGTACGTAATATCAAGTTCCTTCGTTTCTCCCGGTAGAAGAGAAAACCCTCTACAGTTACTCACCCGAAACCCGTCGAGGCCACACTCGGAACCCGAAACCTTAATTCTTACAACCTCCAAGGGGATGTCTCCCGTGTTCTTCACGTTCACCTCCTTCGTCAAGGGCTGATGAGGACACGAAAGATTCTTGCCAAAATTGAGTGAGTTTAGATTAAAATCCAAGACCCGTACGGGATCGTGGCCCTCGAGGAGGGCCAAGGAGAGGGACCCACCGAACCCTCGAAGGGGTAGCCACTCGACCCCCGACGCATTGTTCCTTATTAATGCAGAGCTCCTCCACTCGCATCTCTTGTGGGGCTGAAAAAGGATTGGCCCGAGATTTGCAACGCCGTTCGGGTGTATGTGGGCTTCGGTCAACGCATCTTTCGCTATTGAGAAACCGTACTTTGTAGGAGCAAGTGATGCATTCACGAGAAGAACACTCGATGATGAAGACAACTGATGCAAAGAGATTTCTTCTCTGCAGTTATCTACGATCTCTGCTAAGTTTAGTATAAGCTGCATCACTACGGGTTTTGGGCTCCGATTCCTCACCGTTATCGTCTTCGAAGAATAGTTCCCGAGAAGAACCATTGGAAATAACAGCTCTTTCTCTTCGAGAACGGTGTTTAGGTTTCCACTCTCGGTGGCTTGAGATTTCCAGTTTTTGAGCACCGTTTCATCAGCATCGATTGTATCCACTCCCTAAGCACAAAAGAGTACCAATTCAATTTATGATAACACCACGCGTTTATAACTTGTTTCCATCCAATAAAAACTCATCGAAAACTACGAAAAAAGGAAGAAAAATATGAAGTACCTTGATGTCAGATACCTTTTTCTGCGGGCTGCTGATGATAACGTATCTTTGTCCCTCTTCGATGTAATTGACGAAACTTCTCGTCTCCTTTGTGGGCCCAAGAGAAGAATCTGATTGAGCTCTGATTACATCCTTGCAAGGGATTTCTACGCGGGAGTTTCTCGTGTCGTTCGTCACGACGAGTAAATTGCAGTTCTTGCCCGATTCGCGATGAGCTCCCATAGGAGAAGAATAGCTAAGTACCGCAACTTGCGTGTTGGTCCCGGGAAAAAGAACAAGCCCTTCCACGGATTTGATCTTGAAAATTTTATTACCATCATTCTCCTCGAAAACCCCGACGAGGCTCAAAATATGCGGGGCATTGTTCAACACGGACAGAGCAACAAACACTAAGCCACCGATGCTTTGTGGTACCAGTGCTTCCAAAGAAACCGAAACCCCTCGAGCATTCCCGTGTTTAAACTCTGCTTCCACGGGCATTACCATCGAAAACGCCTCGTCATCAGAAGATCTTCGCACGTTTACACCAAACAGAGCGTTAACACTTCCTTCGAATTGCTCAGAAATATCCATCTCCATGATGGTCTCTCTACGCTGAGGAGCAATTTCCCAATTCTCGTGGGGCTTTAACGCAATATTCCATTCGCCGAGCTCACCAACTGCAACACCGAACCAGTTGTTACGGCTCAGTGCGATGTCCATTAGTGAAACCTCTGAACCCGTAATGTTACAGACAGATATTGTTGCCTGTTGTGAGTCACTCCCCGAAGATGTGAACATCAAAACGGTTACTTCCTCCACGTAGAGGGCTTCATTGAACGGGTTAAACAGAGAGAAACCCTTCCTCCACCTCCCATTGGAGGAGGCACCGAGAGGCTTCAACAAATACGGAGACTCAACGGAGAAGCCATTTGCAAGAATCAGAAACCCACCGAAGCTCGTCTGCAAGATTAGCTGGCCCGTGGATGGGCCCACTTCGGTAGGGAAAAATGCTAAGCATATCGACATAATTTCTCCGGGGGCCAACACATTTTCAGTAAAATTGCAGGAGTAAAACTGCGGGTTGCTGCTGTAAACGTCATAAACCGTCAAAATTCTTTCGGGGTCACCGTTGTGAATCGTTAAGAACGCGTTGGAGACCTCGTACAGCGTCTTAAGCCCCCAATCGAGCGAAGACGGTTTGATTTCGATCTGCGGTGTGATCAAAGAGTCGTCCAACGCGAATTTTCTAGCTTTGAGCCCTGATTTTAAGACAGGGGACTTGTTGCCCACTAAGTTACCGAAGCAGTGAGAGATATCTGCGAGCTTGCTGTTCTTTGAATCCCCGTAGCTAGACAGGAATTTAAGGTAATCGTCTTCTTTCTGAAACAAAGTGCACGAGATATTTCGATCGAAGATGAACCTGAAAATTCCTTGTTCACGCGTGGAGAAACCTTCCCTTTGATCCCCATAAGTGTCTGATGAAGCCAAATCTGATTCGGGTTTTTTGCTGTCTGAAAATGCAGGGACGGTAGATGGGAAGCAAAATGAACTCGAACGCTGACAAACATTTTCAAGACCACCGAATTCGTCGCGAGGGCCCACGAAGCTGCTCTTGTAGGGCCCACAAGCATCAACTTCAAATTCATTGGGCTCATCTCTCACAGGGCATGTGATAACCACTAGAATAGAAGACAACAGAAACAGCAAAAGGTTGAAGACCCCCACAGTGCATAAACCTCTCCTGCGATATAATCACAAAGAAGCAAATAAAACACATTTAAATTGCCAAAAAAGAAAAAGGAAGAGGATGGTAAAACATCACCGTCAAAATCAGAATTGCTAAACATGCAAACATGTATAAAGGAAAAAAAAAAGAATCAATCCATGAAAGAACATTTTAAAAAAGGAAATTTACCAGGTAAGTGATATACAGGCAACACTGTTCATACACTTGCCATATACGAACAACATCAAAACCCATTACATTAAATGCTCAATCAAAGACATTCTCGAAATAATACGATGAGAAAAGAGGAAAACAATACAGGGACACGATAGAAATAGTTTAATCGCGCCTTAAAATTGGCAAACCACTATTGTACCATTCTGATAAAAAATCTCCCAAATAAATCAGGCCGCAAATAGAAACTCAACCCACAAATATATATATCTATTAGAAACATCTAGAAATCATTCCCACACATCCAAAAACAGAAAACTTTCGGTTTCTTATTGTTTATAACCATAAACGACCATATAACATTCTTTAAGTAAACACTAGAGGTCTCACAGATGAAACCTCGCGCGCCGAGTTATTGTTATAACAGATAAAGAACACAAAACCGGGTAAAAAAGATGGTTCCTTTACAACAAACAAAAGAAAACACAAATAAAAAAAAGGGTGCGGGTGATGAAGTTTACCGAGGGACGGACATCGATACTACTAGCTGCTGCCTGTGAGTTCTGATCATTTAGGGCCTGAGATTGGCAATCATCCGATAATTTCCAGATTTGTTGAAGTTTTTTTAGGGCTTCTGAGTGAAAATGTTGTGTGTGCTCCGATGATTATACATACAAAATTGAAAAACTCTGATAACAGCGAATGAATGGCTTTGAAGGAATAAAAAGGAGAAGCAAAATAAAGGACTTCGCCTGAAATGACACTGCTACCCCTGATATACTATTGCAATTTCAATTTTTTGTGTGCCTATTCTTGTGTTTGAGAGTAGGGATTATGAGGTTTTTAAGTGAGAAAACATTATTAAAAGCATGTCAGGTTGGTAATAAAGTCGTCTAATCTTCGAAATATCTCGTGATGATAGGCGTGAATCGTATTGTCTTGGCTGTTACAGCGTATGCTGAGCTGTAATGTAATAATATCGATAATTTTTTCCCTCAAAAATGTGTTGGTAATAATACTTTTTCGTTAAGATATCGACACGTCATGGAAACATATTTTTAAGACGCGTGGCTTGATCTCAACGGAGAAGAGCTAAAAGAGACGTTGGTACTGATAAGTGGATACAAAATATACCTCATTTACAGCTGTAAAAATGCTCATATTCAAAATGTTTATCCTTTTTTTCGCTCGGACCCAAAAACCGAGAATATCGCAATCGAAATATTAATATGGTTTATAAAGGTAGTATTGATACTAGATGAACAAAATACTACGACAAGGTAATGAACTTACTAATTTGATGACTATCATTTGGAGGGCAAATGAGGAAATTCCTAAAAGCCCAAAAATATTCAAAGATGATGGGAACTGCTCTAGTTAGCTCTGTTTTAATTTTTCGTTTCTGCTTATTAGCACGACGTAGATATACTTTGATATATTATATAAACATGTATTTATCTTATATTTTAGTATTTGAGCTTTTGTTAGATAATTAGTTTATAGGCCGGTAATGGCATGCAAGTCACCACCAAGTGGATTCTTATTCTATATATATATATATATATATATATATATATATATATATATATATATATATATATATCATTGTCAAAATAAAAAAAGAATAAAGAGCACTAGGTTTATATTCGTATCATCAAATAAGGAAAAAGGAAAAGAAAATGTCATTACAGCATGGTTTATTTAAAAATCTTCATCGTTTATTGATCTTTTAACTATAAATAAATGATTCTAGTTATAGCATATTCATTCTTTATAAGTTGAAACTTGAAAGCCACGGTTAAAGTAAGGTTATCAAGCATTCTATTTTACCAAGCTCGGTTCGGACATATATCATTTGTTGTAATATAATATTTCTTGGAATATGCTATTTATTAACCATATTGGTGATCTTAAAAATCTAATACAAAATCCGGGAATTACTTTCCATGTTCTAAAACTTCTATAAAGCTATCAAATTGTCAAAATTTCTAAAAATTCTATAACACTGTAATCCCTAAATTTCTACTAAGTTTGGTCTGAAGAGATTGTAAATCTCAATGTCGACAATGGGACAGTACCGACTTTCAGTAGGACTACTCTTAACGTATGAATATTCGACAATTGTTACAGAAATATCTATTTTTGAACTAATAATTCTCGAAAAGCTATTATAATTTTAGGAAACTGACGATGAGGTCATGAGCTAATGGTCAAGACTGAGGCCTCAAGGATTATGGGAGAGAGATCCGAAGATCGCATTTCTCGAGTGAGTCTGTCACACGTGGATCTTGTGTGATTGAATCGATTGAGTGTTTTGCAGGATATTACGCGGACCCTAGGGGTCGGCCAGGGTTCCTCGGGTAAAAAAAATTGTAGGAAACATTTCAAGTCAATTCTTTGTACAATAAACTTTACAACAAGAGTACATAACTATTTTGTTTCCCCGCTCTCTTTTTCATTGTAAATGATAGGGGTATGGTGTGGTTTTGAAAAGTTGTCAGGCAATTTCACACCACATTGTCATATGTGGTTTTTGAAAAAAAAATAAAAAAAATTTGCGGTTTGAAAAATAAAAACCCATATGCGATTTTGAGCGGTTTAAGATGGTTGGTGCAGTTTGCAATTTTGAGCGGTTTAAGATGGTCGATGCAGTTTGCGATTTTTTACTAAGATTGTGAACGAGCCACACTCCATTTTTGGCCTCGAGCCAAGCCATTCTGTTGAGCTCGAGTTTGTCGAGCTTTTCAGCTCCGAGCTCGAGCTCGATTAAAGCCAATTGTGCTCGAGCTTCTTAGTAGGAAAAAAAAAGAAAAACAAAAAAAATATTTAAAAAATAATTAAAAAAAACAGCTCACAAGCACTGAGTTCGACTTGAGCTGGAGCTCGATTCTGATAAGCTCGAGCCGGCTCGACTCATCTTTCACCACTATTTTTTACTGATACACGTAAAATAACATATCGAATCAAAAAAAAATTACTTAGTGGCTCAAAGAAAGAATTAATAAAGTGTTAATACAATATTAAAAAAAATAATAAATACAAATAACTATCCAATTACCTCGAAAAAAATACGTAACAAAACTATCCAAATTACCTCCAAGGTAAATAGACGCTTAATGTATTGCCACGTCACGTGTGCATGATGACGTGGATCTATGACCAGATGTGGCCGTTGTATTTTGACCGTACAAAGCTTCGTAGCGGGACCCGTGTCGACTTGTACTGGGACCTGTCGTTTGTGCATCGTTGGCGGCTGCGAAAATGACAAAGTGCTATTTCTCTCCCCTTCTCCATTTATTGCTATAAATAGGTTTTTGGGGGAATAAGTGGTTTTTATTAAATTTAATTATTACTGGCTAGTAAGCCTACTATATGATACAAAGCGTATCTGACAAAGTTTGGTCAATCAAACTATTAAATTGGACTTCGTAAGATATTATGACTATCCATGTCGCAAAATATTTTATACACATTGACAAAAAAAAAGAGATTAATGGATTAATTAGTAAAAAATCAATCGTATGATTTTTAATTAAATCTTCTTTCGTTGTGTTTCTATGAGATGCTTCTACAGCTTTCCTATTGAAGAAAGTCCGAAAAAAAATTATACGTTTTTCTTGGAAGAAAACAATAAAAAAGATATTTCCTTTTAGTGTTTGGGCTTTGGGCTTCCGATAATGAGCCATGCAAAAGCAAAAGCCCATGTTAGGAGTGGCCCATTCAACGTCCTCGATCTTAATTTGCAAGAGGATGCCCTTGACGTGTCATATCATCCATGGTTTTATTATAAATTTCATCAATCATCTTCGTCGTCCTAAACCATCTCCAAATGGTACGGCAAAACCCAAAATATTAGATAAAATTATTCCAACTGTACCCAAAACCAAACTCAAAATGAGTTTGAACATTTCTCTTCCTCACTCTGACGCAAATTTGCGTCTGAAACTGAAAATATGCGTCTGCAATTTTAAAATTGCAATAAAATCCTTGGGCTTTCCGAAAATCTTCTTCCCGTACGATTGCATAATCCCACGCTACTGCTCTTCTTGCATCAGCTTCGACAACGGAATACATGGTGGAAGAATAAAGAGACGATGAACATGAGTGGTGCTGTATCATCGAGCCGCGATGTTAGACGAAGTTCGTACCCTAGGGATTGAGGATTTGCAGTACTGGGGGACGAACAATCTCCGAGGGTGGTGGGTGCGCTCACTCCGCCGAGGTCCTCCTCTCCCCACTCTCTCACACGCACGCTACATATCATAATTGCTGTGATTTTTGTTTTTCTTTTTCTGATTTTTTATGCATATTTTTAATAAAATCGCTATTGTGCCATTGCTATGTTTAATTTGGTTTCGTCATCTATACTCTTTTATTAACGGTGAAGGCAAGTTAAAAACTGTCAATTTCGTGTATTCAATAACCAATCAAATTTTCTCCTTTAATTAATTATTAATAAAAAATGAATACTCATTTGCTAATTAATAAAACAAAAACTAACGTGTCAATTTTTACTTTTTATTTTTCTATAAGAAGTTACTTTTAATTATTTAATTAATATATAAATGCACACGCATATGAGTGTGCTGAAATACTAGTATAGTGAAACACGATTGCTCTGAATTATTTAACTCGATGTCTGCTAATTTGAGGTAATATTTTATCTAATTTGTAAAATTGTAAAATATATGGATGGTATTGAAAAATATAAAAAATAGTATGAATGGAAAAATTATAAGAATATTTTTTTGAGTTTGAGAATGAGTTTAATAGTCGGAAAAGAATTACTGCATTTTGAGTTTGAGAATGAGTTTGAGTTTGAGAATGCGTTTTTCGGTTGGAATACTAAAACAGTGGACTAACATGGAGCACGATAAATGCCACTGCATCCGTATTTTTATGAAAATCAAACACTTTAATCGTTTCATCAAATCGGATGTTCCAACTCCTTGAAGCTTATTTCAGTCCATAAATAGACCGCTGGAGTTTACAAACCATTTGTTCGCTCCCTCTGGATATGAAGCCTTCTAGCTATTTCATGTAAATCTCCTCCTTAATATTTCCATTAAGAAAGACAGTCTTTACATCCATTTGCCATATCTCGTAGTCATAATACGCAGTCATGGCAATCAGAATCCGAATGGATTTAAGCATTGCAACTGGTGAAAAATTTTCCTCATAATCAACACCTTGCTTTTGAGTGTAACCTTTTGCAACCAGACGCGCTTTAAAAGTACTCACTTCTCCATCAACTCCAAGCTTACGCTAGTAGATCCATTTACAGCCAATTGGTACACTACCATGTGGTGAGTCCACCAAGGTCCATACCTTGTTCGAGTACATGGAATCCATCTCGGACTGCATTGCTTCTCGCCATTTATTTGAGTCAATGTCAGACATTGCCTCTTCATAGCTCGTCGGATCACTATCCAAAAGGAGTCCCTCTTCTTTGTTCTCTAACAATAGGTTCAGCCTCTCACGCGCCCTTGATAACCTAATGGATTTTCGAAGAGGTTGTGCCTCAGACGGTCCAGGCTCAACTGCTGTATTATTTGTGACAATTTGTGGGATGCTTTGTGGTTCAAGTTCTTCATTAAGTTCTACAGCCTCCCCACTATTTTCAGAAAAGAACTCTTCTTCTAAAAAAGTAGCATTCCTCGAAACAAACACCTTTTGTTCGGAGGGATCGTAGAAATAGTATCCCACAGACTCTCTTGGCTACCCCACAAATTTACATAAAATGGACCTCATATCCAGTTTATCTCCCACTTGCTGCTTCACGTAAGCAGCACAACCCCACACTTTGAGATATTTGTAAGAGGGTGTCTTACCACACCACATCACATAGGGTGTACGTGGAACGGCTTTACTTGGCACTCTATTTGTATATGCGCCGCCGTTTCTAAAGCATAGCCCCATAATGAAAGAGATAAACTAGTGAAACTCATCATTGATTGAACCATGTCTAGCAGGGTCCGATTCCATCGTTCGGAAACTCCATTAATTTGATATGGAACTTAATAAAATAAGTCCCTCGAAAGTTTCACAAACTTAGGGTTTCTTTTAAAGACCTCATCAATTTCATGCAATAGTCATCATATGAAGCGCAAGCAATAATAAATCTAACATGCATATTATAAAAAAATGATGGAATAAATCATGGCCAAATAAAACATGCTAAAATATTCATCATATGAATTAAAACACACAAAATTCAAATATTCATCATATGAATTTTGAAACACATAAATTAGCATATTTCAAGTATTGTATCTAACATACAAACAAATAATATAATAATAGCAATCAAATCCTTTAAAATTTTCAAAAGCATACGTTAAGAAATCCTATTTCATCATGAATTGTACGGAAAGTGAAAAAAAAAAAAACTTTTCTTCGCTGCCAGAAACCAACACGTTTGGTTTATTTAAAAAAAATATAATTCATCAATTAAATATGTTTATCACATAAACATGAACAAAGCAAAATCCGATTTTAAAGGTGCTTAATCCTTGGCTCTGATACCACTGTTAGGTTCGTTAGGCCACTCGGGGTGATGCGCAACGGAAAATTCAAATCGATAGCGCACATTTATCGTATAAATGCAACCCCGTCGATTCATCTAACGAGTATACGGATCGGCACCATTTTAAAATCACGTACGGGTACGAATTTTGCATAATTAGGGTTTGGAATATATACCTATTCCTTAGCTTCTTTAGCGCCGAATGAGAGGGAATCAATTCCCGGTATGTTGCTACCACCGTCTTCGTACGTTCACCGTGGGTACCAACGATTTTGGACACGCGCCGTAGGGACCAAATGTCTCCCCTCTAATCGAGTCCACCGTTTGAATCGTGACACCGAATTATCTCTTCGCTAGTAGAGACTAACATGGATATTAAATCGATACTTTAGAATATAAAGGAATAGTGACGAACTTTTCTTCTGTAATCACACTTTCAAAAAGGTGCTCGAGAGTTAAGTGTATCTAGACATCTTTTCTTGTATCATTCTTTTCTCTCTATTCTTACAAGATATATATTCATATATATATTGTTTGTTCATCAAACGTTTAGCAATAATATTGTAATCCCCATAATTCCTCTTAATTAGATTTCAGTGGAAAAAACTTTACAATCTTGAGTGATTTGTGGACGTGTCGTGTCAATCGCATATCTTGAAAATAAATGAAACATACCATTTCAAGACACCTCTTTATTATCATTTAATTCAAAATAAATAATAATAACACCAAGATTTTAAGAAAATTAATTCTTGTTTACTTGGTCAACCAAAACACCTTTTGATCCTCAACGTGTGTTAGACTTATTATTATTATTATTATTATTATTATTATTATTATTATTTTTAAATAATATCAAAAGCCTAAATAATCAATCTAATTGATTATTAAATTCCGTCAAATAAATAATGAAATCATTTAATCATATATATTTAAATTCAACAATTGAATTATAGTTTAATCCAACTATTGAAAATATCAATTTCGTATTGTCATTCTCCAAAGCTTTGTGTGACCCTTTTAGGTTCACGATTAACACTAGTAGTGGATTTACAACTCCTTGTAATAAACTGAATTAACTCTTTAATATCAAGAATCCATCACGGGAACACCTAGCAAGTAGCGTGATCACCGAGTAAACCTTATTCAATTGCAAGTGCATACATGTAAAATCCTTTCGACGTCTAATTTCCTGATCAGACCTTGAGCTTTGAATTATAAGTCGAAACCCAATTGGTCTAATAACTATGATTTCATTTCAAGTTTAAATGATTCATTTATAAATTTTTATTCATCCTGCCCCGCCAAGGACATTGAATCATAAACTATGAAAAACATAGGAAATTTACTTATTCTAATATAATTGTCGAATTCTATGTTGGTCATAGATAAATCTCCATACACACTAATACAATACCCCACATATCTCTTTTGTGATTATCCACTAATCAAAAGATATATCAAAGTAAAGCATAATGCGCACAAGACTACTATCGTGCCTCAAGTCATAGGATTAGTCATGTACTATCGCAACATGAATTTTTTTATTCGACAAAAAAGTTTGCATTTAAGAATTTTCAGCGGGTCAAGTTCAATGAACTTGTTCCCTAACAAGCATCTGCATATATGCATTTGC
This sequence comes from Linderniella brevidens, assembly GCA_004919715.1. NCBI lineage: Eukaryota > Viridiplantae > Streptophyta > Magnoliopsida > Lamiales > Linderniaceae > Linderniella > Linderniella brevidens. The sequence goes on from SWDC01000148.1 coordinate 6,421,998, forward strand.
GTCAACACGCTAACGTTAATGGAACGTAACATTCTTGTCTCACAAGCATGCATCATATACACAAATCTTTCCGGGTTATTCAATGTCATGTCTTGAAATACCCATCGACTTGGAACTTTATTTAAGATCACAGCCTAAGACATATTCCATAATCGCCATCATATGCACAACCATGTCTCTCAGGTTGCAATGCTCTAAGGACTTTATCATAAGTGCAAATAACTAAATTAATGCATGCACAAAAGATAAAGATAATGCCTCTTATTAGATATATTTCCAATAAATTGTCTTTACAAGTAGAAAATATCCAAACAAGTTGGAACGCTGTGCATTCTACTCTAACACTGACATCCTTAACATCGTCATAGTATGATGCAGGCTCAGTAATAGATGCTAAGGAACATATACATTTTTGTATGGTAGAGACAAATGTTGGTATGAAATGTGTGATGAAATGGGATACAAAAAAGAATTGGTTTTTGGTGTGAGACATATATAATCAGTAGTCCACACTTTTTTTTTTGTGGAATTCTTGAGCACTTTAAAGGTTCAAAAGAAATATTATCTGGATAAGTGAAAAAGAGGCAAAAGAATTATGTGGAGCAAAATCAATAAAAGGTATCTGAGAATGATGTGGAGAAACGTGGTGTTCCAGAATATCTTGGACCAGGAGACTCAAGGGACATATGATGTGATGATGATGGAGAATGAGGTGGGTTGATATGGTATAACAACATCATTAATGAAAGACTCGGTTTCAAGAATTAATATAAAGTCCATTTTCAATGGTTCTGTAAAAGAAAAAGGAAATGTGTTCATAAAATTGTACATCTCGAGCCTTCATTAGTCTGTTGGTGGATAATTCCAATAGCTTGTATCTAGTTTGAGTCAATAAATATCATACAAACACACAAATTGTTGATCTAAACAAACTTATGGCTAGTTGGAAATACCTTTGCATAGCAGAAGCAACCGAATGCTCTTAAATGTCCTAAGTTTGGTGGCTTGTAAGAATCATTTCAAATGGAGTTTTGCCATTTAAACAGGGTGCAGGGACATCATTGATTAAATATGCAGCAATAAGTACACATTCTCTCCCAAAATTTCAAAGGTATATGTGATTGAATCATAAGTGCTCAAGCCACATTGAGAATATCTCTATGTTTTCTCTCAACCACACCATTTAATTGTGGTGTGTAGGCTATTGAACTTTGATAAATCACTCCATTCGTTCTAGAAAAATTCATGCATGACATTTTAAAGAAATCAAGTGCATTGTCTGTTCTTATACACTCTATAGTCATTTGAAACTGTGTCTGCACATATGCAAAAAAAATCTTTCAGCAACCTTTATGCTTCTGTTTTGTGTTGCATTAAAAAAATCCAAGTGGCTCTTGATAATCATCAACTATTGTTAGAAGGTATCTGTGATATAGGTTGGTTGGAGTCCTATATGGACCCCATATGTCATTATGTATAAGATCAAAGAGATGCTTGCTAACATGATCACTAACCGGAAAAATATTTCTAGACTGTTTAGCTTGTGGACATATTGCACAATGAAAAGCCTTTGATGCTTGAGTAAACTTATTTCTGTTAATGACTTAAAATCTTATGAAGTGATATGCATGACCTAATCTTTGATGCAATAAATCTATACGACAAAATTATTATTCCCAACAGATCGAGTGTTCGCACAACATTCTAAAACAGTATGTACGGTATTACTAGAGGAATTAAGAGAATAGTATTCAAGAGTGACAAGGACCTTTGCATCAAATATGTAATTTCTCAATCTAACTGTCCCCTTTGAGATCACAATGGAGCATTTGATTCATTCAAGCCTGATAGAAACTGCATCAGATTGTGACCTGCCATATATGCATTAAAGAAGATCGAGCACTCTCGGTTTGAAAAAGGAATATTTAAGAGTGACTCATATTCTTCCCACATCTTCTTCAACTTAGAATAGGCTATCACATTATCAGTTCATTGACAGTGTGCATTAATTTCCTTGAATATAGCAAAAAATCTGCTCCGATTAACCTTGCTGACCTGGTCTTTAACTCCATCCAGGCTCTAACTCTGTGTCATCATATATTAATCCTCTGTAAATTTCATCCAAACAGATTTTAAAACCCATGACAGCACCAATGAATTGCACTTATCCTATTGATCGTAAGTCGCAGAAGTAGGCAGAGGTTTCAGACATTTACAATTGATAGATTTCAAGTTTATGATAAATGTATTACGTTTATCTTAGTCATAATTAGTCATATTTGAGTAATTTATCGTCATCTAGTGTATTTATTCGTAGTATTTACATTTATTTTTATAGTAAAGGTACACAAGACGATACTCCAGACAAACCGGGTGAAAAATGGCGAAAATTGAGCGAGAACGGGCGATAACAGCCAAGCTAAAGAACCCCACGACCATTTGAGGAAGACTCACGACCGTGGGAAATGGCTGGAATTTGAGCAGAATAATTCCACGGCCACTTGAGTTAAAGCCTACGGCCTTGGGGATCTGCAGAAAATGGGCAGAATAAACCCAGACCACTTGAGGTATTTCTCATGGCTGTGGAAATTTTGACAGAATGCATCTTGATGACCCCACGGCCGTGGGAGGCCCATACTGAGGTCGTGGGACTGTCGAACCCTTATATGTTCGCTTTAGGCCATATATTATGGTGAGATAGCCCCTATAAGTATCAACTAGTAGAGGATGTGAGGCATCGTAAGCATGGGCATCCTCCAATATTGATTAAAAGTTGTCTTAAAAATTGGCATCTCCCAACACCTAAAAACCCGAAAAGTGGAGTAAAAACATTCCAATCGTACCTCAAACACAAACTCAAAATGGGATTTTTGATTTCTCTCTCATATTTGAAACCCCAGTCTGCGTTTGAACGCAAAAAATGGGTTTCATGTTTCAAAATTGCAAAGTAGTCATTTTGCTTATATTGACTTTTAAATCACCCGTGTACATGAAATGACAAAAGAATAAAAATATGAGAATTTTTATTGATAATTATGATTATAAAATTAGCAGAATAAATAATTATTATAAAATTTAGTCGTTGTTTTTAGTAATAATATTTTTATAACTTAATATTCAAGTTTTTTTACATTTTATTTATATGTAATAGAATCGTTATTATTTTTTACATTTTATTTATATGTAATAGAACAGTTATTATTTTTTACATTTTATTTATATGTCTTGACTACAACTAATTCAAAATAATAAGAACTAAATATGCTCACATACACTTCTGAATGTGCTAATTGATCATTTGTTGGAGGAATACACCAATCTGAGACTGGAATATTTATCAAAGATGTACAAATAAGCTTTTAGTTGATCATTTTTTAAAAGATAGTGTAGTGTAATTTCGTGGATTTAATAAAAGATGTACAAATAAGCTTTTATTATTAATTTTATTAAATATTTTCTCAATCAAATTTAAAATAATACCATGCTCTAATTTGAAAAAATGTAAAATATGTAGGTTGTATTAAAAGTTAGTGTAAAAGAGAATATTACAATGATATTCTTTTGAATTTGAGAACGAGTTTGATGGTTGGAAAAGAATTACTGCATTTTGAGTCTGAGAATGAGTTTGAATTTGACAATGAGTTTTGGTTGGAGATAGTCCACCATCTCCAGTGGACACTCAAAATGAAAAACTTGGTGTAAAAACAACCCACCATACGTTAAACGCAAACTCAAAATTAGTTTTTGTCTCTCATCCTTGAAATCCAATTTTGAGTTTGAACGCAAAAAAATGGATTTGATGTTTGAAAATTTCAAAGCCCGTTTGCTTACATTACTAATTAAGCACTCATGTATATATCAAAATACATAAAAGGAGTTTGTGTATTAATAATTATGATTATAAAATGAGCATAACAAACAATTATTATAACATCCAGTCTTTATTTAGTACTTTTTTATATCTTATTTTTGTATCTTATTTATATGTAATTAATAGTTAAATATTATTTTGACCGAAAAACACGCTTCTAGACAGTGGAATGCTAAATTTTATGAGGCTATTTACAGGTTTGGATATATTCAGTCCAAACATGACTATTTCCTGTTTGTTAAGAAAGCTCGCAGCAAGATAGTGGTGCTCTTGGTTTATATTGATGATATAATCATCACTGGTAATGATGACTCCATGATCTTCTATCTGAATTCATACTTGCAGCAGTTTTTCTATATGAAAGATTTTGGAGAGCTGCAATATTTTCTTAGCATCGAGGTAGCAAGAAATAAGAAAAGGATTTGTATGAATAAAAAAAAAGTATGTGTTGAATTTGTTGAAAGAGACGGGAATGGTGGTTTGCAAACCAGCAAAGTCGCCTATGGATCCAAATGTGAATCTAAGAAGTTATGAGTATGATGAACACTTGCAGAGAAACTATGAAGACTAGCTTCTTGAATCACCTTTGGAGTTCCAACGGCTTATTGGGAAGACTAGTTTCTTGAAACACCAATGTTTGCAAATTACTCAAGTCTCTCTATGGCCTAAAACATGCTTCTAGACAATGTAATGCTAAATTTTCTGAGGCTATTTGCAGGTTTGGATATATTCAGTCCAAACATGACTATTTCCTGTTTGTTAAGAAAGCTGTCAACAAGATAGTGATGCTCTTGGTTTATATTGATGATTTAATCATCACTGGTAATGATGACTCCATGATCTTCTCTCTGAATTCATACTTGCAGCATGTTTTATATATGAAAGATCTTGGAGAGCTGCAATATTTTCTTAGCGTAGAGGTAGCAAGAAATAAGAAAGGGATTTGTATGAATAAAAAAAAAGTATGTTGGATTTGTTGAAAGAGACAGGAATGGTGGTTTGCAAACCAGCAAAGCCGCCTATGAATCCAAATGTGAATCTAACAAGTTATGAGTATGATGAACACTTGTAGAGAAACTTCGAAGACTAGCTTTTTGAGTCACCTTTGGAGTTCCAACGACTTATTGGGAAGCTTATATACATAGGAATGACAAGGTCGGACATAAGCTATTGAGTTCAACACTTTTCTCAGTTCATGCATAAGCCAAAGATGTCACACATGATGGAAGCAACTAGAATTCTGAGCTATCTAAAGGGAACTCCAGGCCTGAGGATTTTTCGTGGATTTAATTTAGTAAATTGAGTTTCGAAGCGTTCTGTGATGTTGTTTGGGTATCTTGTCCGACGAAAAGACGATCTCTAACAGGATTCATGGTGAAGCTCGGAGACACTTTAATATCTTCAAAAAAAAAACAAAAAAAAGAAAATGGTGGCTCGATCTTCATGTGAAGCAGAATATCGCTCCATTGCAGCAGTGAGCTGTGAATTAATGTGGATAAAAAGGGCCTTTTTGAACAGTTGTCAACGAAGGTGCATGAGTCGATCATAGTTCAAAGCGATTGCGAATATGCATTAAGCATTGCAACGAATCCAATGTTTCACGAACGAACGAAACACATCGAGATTGTATGTCATATTACACGTAATTTAGTTCAGAAGATTATCATTAACACTTCTTTCTTGGAATGTGAAAAACAACATGCGGATTTGCAATAATTACTTGTTTATTTTCAGAAACGCAAAGAGTGAGAATTGATTGCTTCGAAATTTATTCACATTTCAATATTTAGTTGGAGGCATGGGTTTTTTTTTAAAAAAAAGTAGCATTTGACTAATTATTCTAAAATTACGTCGTTGGTGATAAAGGAACTCACGGTCCATTCAATCCCAGACCCCCAAATCCCAAAGTTGTACATTGACAATCGCTATGTTTTTGAATGATCGATTTTCTTGAACCAATGAATAATTCGTTGATAGATCTTAGTTCGCGAAGAAGAGCGATTTGTACAATTAGCACTCGTAATCAGAGAGGAGAGTTTTTGAATAGCTCAAAAAAATCAAAATAATCCTCGAATAGAGAAAAACTCGAAATAATATTAATAAAATGGTGTGTTCTCTTGAATGAGAACTAAGATCTATTCATAATAAGAGGCTAATGCTAAATACGGAAATAAAAATAACAAATTAAGCGAAAATCTACAAAAATCTTAACAAATTAAATATCTAAACAATGCAACAATTCTCGCTGAAAATCTGCTTTAGACCATGGACGAAAATTGAATTTTAGTCACTCATCTTTTTAATATTTTCAAATCAGTCCCTGAACTTTCAAAATTGCTAAATCAGAATCAATTAAATTCTTGAAAATTATTTCTCAATCTTCTTGACTTTCTATTGATGTATTCTTGATCTTAACGTCTTCAAGAATCTTCAATATCAATATGTTAATATTTTCTTTGAATTTCTTTGTTTGATGTTTTGTTACGGGTCCAATCGGTACTTGAATATCGACTTTGTTTGCTCATGATTGAGCTCATACACATCAGTTGGCAATCTTTTCAGTCAATAGCCTTAATTTTAAAAATATTTTTGTAATTTTAAAGTTGAGTTCTTCGACGGCTTTTGTACCCCCATGGTTGAAAATCCGTGGGTTCTCAGCTATGTACGGCTGTAAAATAATGGGAAGTTGATAACCCATAACAACTGAGAACTCAAGCTACATAATTGGTTCGCAGTTAGCTGAGAGCTATATAGCAGATAACTCGGATGGATCCTATTGGACGAATTGGTTTCTATTATATAATGAGTCTTGAGAACCTTTATATAGTTGAATACATACTATGAAAAATTGTTATTTAAACTTGGGACTTATTATATGGATGACTGATTATACAATCACGGGACTGCACCACACTCAGCCGCTCTTAACGCTTCGCGGTTCAATATTGTTACTGTGAGCTCCGATTTGCAACGGTATGATAATTAATGTTTACACACTTGAATGTTATTTTTTAAAAATCTCAGTATTCAGAGGCTCCCTAAGTTATCCTAGAAGCATCATCTTAAGTATTAAAGCGAGGGGGAAAGAACATGACAGATGGCACACTCAAATACTTGAAATTGTACTGTTTTTGGTCTATGCGGCTTCGATATTTGTAAAATTTGAGTTATTGGGGCCCGCGCACATGAGGGACACGTAAGGAGGGGTGACCGTATAAACTTGATGAGGGTTATTTCCTAAAATCAATTGGTGATAGGCGTGAGCCATCAAACTTATATATCAGTTAATTTTTCTCGTCTTAATCAATGTGGGACATTTGGCCCTCACATATGATATTTTTCACATTCCCCCGCACATGTGAGCCGTTTTTTTTTTTTTTTTTTTAATCGGCAGGAGCGCCATTCTTTTAGAACTCGCAGTATTTTTTTTAAATTTGAGTCGGATGAGGAACGTCAATCTTTTCGAACCTCACGGATCCGCCTGAATCTTCTGCTCTGATACCATGTTAAATTTGGATTATCGGGGCCGCGCACATACGTGGTACATAAGGAGGGGTGACCGTATAAGCTTGATGAGTTCCTTCTTAAAATCAATTAGTGATAAGAGAGTGACTCATCAAACTTATTACCGGTTTCGTCGTAATCAATGTGCAAATGAGATCTCTATCTCATTACATGTCCCTTACATTCACCATTAACATGTGTGTGATTGATTATATGGAGTCCACAAATGTTGCCCTCTCTTATTTGATGACCAATCAATGTTTAACATCTGTATGAGTACATGAAATGAGATAGATAATCCTATCGGAATTAACGTGGGACATTTGGCCCTCACACGTGATATTCTCCACAATTTTTAAACGTGCAAATGAGCACAAAACATCCGAGGATATTTATATAAATAACGACTAAATAATGTATAATCTTACTTTTTTTCCAATATAAACCAACTTATCAATATATACATATAAGTCCAACTTAAAATAAGAAACTTTACAGGACCAAAAATAGCAAACTAGGTTCGGGAGAGAACACTTAATAGTTGCAACAGCTCCCACACTTCTATGCAAGAACCCATTGGCTCTTTGTCAGAGGGTTTCGCAATTTTTATTTTATTTGAAATTATAACAATTCTTTGATTTGTTTGAACTTTGAATTTTTTGTTTGTTTCCTCAACGTGATTCTCTGCCACAATCACCAGCTGTTCTCAGTTAGCTGTCACATTGACCGTTGACTATCACTTAATTTCACACACACGCTCCTCCCTCCCCATGCGTAGTACTAATGATCTTGGTCTTCTTCGTACGTTCTTACACACATTATATACGAACTACAACATTTACACTGTACTCTTCTCCTTTTGTTATATTGTTATTGTCTCAAAATCTTCTAATAATGTGATCTATGGAAAGAGACATGTAATGCTTGGCATGAAACTGATGCAGATTAACGTTCGAGAAATAAGAACCCTAAAAAAACCATTGTTAAAGGGTTGTAAGAGAAGGGAAAGTTAAGAACTTCTGCAGATATGATAATGGGAACTGCTGTAGATTGAAAATTAAGATCCCTTCGAAAATAACAAAGGATTAAACTTCCTACTCTACTAATATAACTAAAATAGCATCGCACAAAATTATAAAAATTGAAGTAAAATGAAACAATAACTAGAAACCTCACATACAAAAAGCCAATTGACTACTCCCTTATGATCTTTTCGAGTTTTCCCACTCAGCCTTCTACATTTTTTGATACATTTGTCACTCTAATCAATCAAGGAAAACCTGCAAGAAAAAAGATAAAATGTTCACACAAACAAAGTGGAAAATAATTTTTTTTAAATAAATATAAAGAAGAAAACATGGATAATTCCCATTAAAAAAATAAGAAAAAAAACCTCGAAATATTCTAATTGCTGCACTGAACATCATCGTCTTCATCATCTTCATGCGGGTTATTATTGACCCCTTTCTCCAAACATCTTTCGCTCCTATTGCTGCTGTTACTAACATCAGCTTTCTTGGAACCAATATGAGATTTTCGAAGCCCAAGAAAACCTCTCCACCGAGTAGGGTTTTTGGGTGGCCTCAGCGAGAATTTGTCATCTTTATTATAATTCCCATCTTCATCACAGTTTTGAAGTTCATCCCTGAGAGTAGTAACATTACTCTTCTGCCTACTACTATCACTACTCTTGCTGCAACTTTCCTTCAATGGAAGTAACCTTCCTTCAGAGAAGAGCTCATCTGCGCTCATCATGGAATAATTGCTCACGGAGAACTCGAAGTCCGAGGAGACTGGTGCATCTCTATAGCCACTTCTCGTGTGTGTGCGTGCGTGTGATGATGATAATGATGACGATGACTCCACGAAGTCGTTCGAAAAAGAGATTCTAGGGCTCATAGTAGGAGGCCCAAGGCTTTTGTTCTGTGATGATGATGAGTTTTTGTTGTACATGTTTGTTCTGAATTACGATGCCACATGAAGTGTGCTCACCAGAACAAGCACAATATAACTACTGCATATTTAAAAAAGGTGGAGAAAAATATAATTGGAAATTAATTATATTATCAATCTCTCCCTCTAATAAATTCTACACCGGACCCTCCAACACTATTGCAGTGCAGGTGCAGCAGTGGATGACAATGTTTTATTATTTATATCATATATGAGAAGTGAGGGGAGGGGACCTTTGATATGAAACTCAATGCCATTATTCATATCTTGTTTAGTCTTTGTTTTAGAACTATCTAGGACATTAAGTCTTGATTATTTTATCGTATCTAGGGATTTCCCAACATAATAAGACACTCAATATATTAAGCTAGTGTTTGACAAAATCTTAGGGTTATCTATTCATTACTCGAGAAACAATAAAGACTAGGTGGGTCTTTTTTCTTCTTTTTTTCTCGGCATTAGTTTAAAATCGAACACACTCATTTTCAAGATAAAAAGGACAAATTTGTACCAGAGACTGCATAAACTATTGGCCTAACAGCATCTTTACATTCATGTCGTTTGACTAAATGGGACATATTATCCTAATTTCAAAGATGTGATGGTTTTGTCAACACATGGTAATTTGTCATTCAGTGAAGGATCTTTTTTATGGTCTCTATTTTCTTTTTTTTTCCGGGGAAATCTTGTAGGTGTCTCTGGTGGCATTGAGCCAAGTTGTCACTTCACCACAGTCTCAGGTTGGATATTTCTTGCCATGTTTCGTTTTTGCACACGACCAAAACCTGCAAGAAAACTTTATCAGATAAGTACTCTTTTGAGATATTATTTTCACTTCGTTTTTCAGGTTTGAATCTGAAATAAAATAAATGAAACACGAGAACTTTGACCAAAAGATCACACTGCACAGCTTTTCATGACGGTATCAAAATATAAATATGTTCATCTCATCGCAAGCTTCTATTTTTTATGGATTGGGTAATTACTTAAAACCAATAAAATATAATATTTGAGGTAAGCAAACAGAAGATCTGTCCCATTAACATATAATTGTTCCAATTTGTTCTCCAAAAGCGAAACCGTTCTGAGTTCAAACTTCACATCACACGATGTCTTTCAAAAGCATTTATTTAATACATGATTTTCATATCACGGATGTTGAAATTTTGTTTGGCCGATTACATAACAAAGGCTCCTGCTTGTTAATTAGTTGAAAGATAATAAGTTTTTACACAGTATCTTGACTTGTAGCAAACAAGGGGGCAATTCTTATTAAGTACTTTTATGAGAAACAGCTAAATAAAAAGTAAAATCCATTTCATAACATATATTGTTGCGGAGTTGTCTTCGTGTCTTTTCTTCTTAAAAATTGCTTATCGCGTGTTGTGTGGTTGAAAGCTTCACAGTCGTGGTAATGATTCATGCAATGTATTAATGATAAATTGGGTCATGCAGTGCAGGTGAATGATTGATAGAATATCTATATAATACACATGAAGTTGCCTCCATTTTATTAAAATTTATGGAGAAAAAAATATGCCAAGACACTACACTTATCGAGAAAATAACCAAGAACATAAAACGTAAAACACCAAATCTTTAACGTGGTTCGGATCTTCAATAATCCTACATCCACGATCGAAGCTGAAAACTCTTGTATTGATTTAGGGTTTTACAATTACAGAGAGAACTCAAGAAGATGATGAAAAGAGAGAGAAGAAGCTTAATCTAACAGTGAACGATAACAACCTTTTAAAAGAGGGCGCTAAACGAAAAAAACGCTGCTACTAGAATCGACTTTATTAGTCCTTTTAAATCCTTATAGCCAAAGACCCGCTTTTTAAAAAAGATTCACGCTTTCTTCTTCAGAACCACCAACGAGCCTGCTTCAATCTACTTCTTCAGCTTGATTTATTTGATCATTTTCCAACATCCCCCCGCAAGATGGATGATATAAATTTACTACAGACATCTTGACAAGAATACGATGCAATCGGGGTCCCGACAAAGGCTTAGTGAAGATATCTGCTAACTGGCTTTCACTCCTTATTGGTAACAATTTGATCGTGCCACTTTCAATGTGATGACGGATGAAGTGACAATCAATCTCTATATGTTTGGACCTCTCATGAAATTTTGGATTTGTAGCTAACTTGAGTGCTGATTGATTGTCACAGTAGATCACCGGAGGCTGCAACAACTCAATATTTAGTTCATTTAGCAAATGTTTAATCCACAGAATTTCTGCCACCAGTGACCCTAATGCTCTGTATTCTGCTTCCGTTGATGATCTAGAGACGCTTGCTTCTTGGCCTTCCATGTCACTAAAGAATCTCCCAAAAATGTGCAATAACCTGTAACTGATTTTCTGGTGTCTTTGCATCCTCCCCAATCTGCATCAGAAAATCCTTTAAGTCCAAATTCCTTGTGGATGAGAAAAGAATCCCCTGTCCAGATGTGGCTTTAAGGTATCTTAGCAGGTGATGAGCTGCCACCAAATGTCCTGTTCTTGGTGCTGAGATATATTGGCTAAGCTTTTGTACTGTAAATGCAATATCTGGCCGAGTGAAAGTAAGATAAAGCAGCCTCCCTATTAACCTTCTATATCTGAAAGGATCAACCAGTTTATCTCCATCACTCTCTGTGATTTTATCTGCAGGGTTCATAGGAGTTGATAGTGGCTTAGAACCAAGATACTAGTGTCCTCAAGCAATTAAAGAGTATATTGTCTCTGCGTTATGTATATCCCTGCATTACTTCGAGCAACTTCTATTCCAAGGAAGTATTTTAACTCTCCTAGATCTTTAATCTTAAAACTTGCTTTCAGAAAATTCTTCACAGATTGAAGTTTTTCAAGAGATGGTCCTGCTAGAATTATGTCATCCACATATACTAACAAGACCACCAAATCATCACCTTTGCCTTTGATAAACAGAGTATGATCCGATTGAGTTTGTGAGAACCCAAAAACTTTTACAGCTGCTGAGAATTTTTTGTTCCATTGTCTTGAAGCCTGTTTGAGCCCATAAATTGACTTATGTAACTTGCAAACCATTCTTCTTGAACCTGTCCTTTCGTAAGTCTTGTAGAAACCTTGAGGTAGTTCCATGTACACTTCTTCAGACAATTCACCATTTAAGAAGGCATTGTTCACATCTAATTGAAAGAGATTCCAACCAAGCTTGGCTGCCAAAGAGATGACTATCTTGATTGTATTAGGCTTAGCTACCGGAGCAAATGTATCAATATAGTCTACTCCTTCTCGTTGATCATAACCCTTTGCTACCAAACGTGCCTTATATTTCTCTATCTTGCCATCTGGATTGAACTTCAATTTGTAGACCCATCTACTACCTATTGCTTTCTTCCCTTCAGGCAGAGAAACTATTGACCACGTTTCATTTTCTTTCAATGCTTGAAATTCTTCGGACATTGCTCGTTGCCAGGTTTCAGAAGTAGCTGCCTGAGCATAGTTCTTAGGTTCTGCTGCTGTAGCAATGCTTCAAATTAGTCCTTGAAATTGTTTTGAGAATCTTTGATATGTCATGACCTCTGAGATGGGATACATGATCTTCTGGTTTACTAGATTGTTGCAATAATAGTCCCTGAGATAAGAAGGTTTCTTTGCTTCTCTTAAAGATTTCCTGTGATTTGGCATCTGCAGTTCTTGAGCTTCTTCTGTAGGATGATCACTTATTTCTGTCACAGGATCCTGATTCACTTGACCATGTTCCAATTCCTCCGCAGGAAAGGTGTCTTCTTCCTCTTGTTGTGCATTATAAGGTCTGGGAAGAACAAGAGAATTAAAAGGATCCAGCTGCTCATTACAATGTTGATTCCTAAGAGGAAATTCATCCTCTTTAAATTGCACATCCCTTGAGATAAAAACATCATTGGTCCTTAAATCCATCACTTTATAGCCCTTAACTCCATTAGGATAGCCAAGGAAGATGCACTCCCTGGACCTAGCATCAAACTTCTTTCTACCTGCTGCAAGAGTTGAAGAGAAACACAAGCAACCAAACACTCGCAACATGTGATATTCAACTGGTCTTTGGTACAATAATTCATACGGACTCTTATTTCCTAGTTTCATAGAGGGTGTTCTGTTAATAAGGAAAGTGGCAGTTAACACACATTCAGACCAGTATTTTAGAGGTAAACCTGACTGAAAAAATAAAGATCTAGCCACATTTAACAAATGTTGATGTTTTCTTTCAACAATCGAATTTTGTTGTGGCGTTTGAACACATGATAGGTGATGTAAAATTCCTTTTTCTTTATAAAGCTCTACTAGGTTAAATTCCTTTGCATTATCTGATCTAATTGTTTTGACCTTGCATCTAAATTGTGTCTCAATCAAATTCAAGAAAAAAATAATAACAGATTGTACCTCGTGTTTATGTTTGATCATAAACAACCAAGTAAAACGAGATTGGTCATCTACTATGGTAACAAAATATTGATGTCCAACATATGAAGGTTCATGAAAAGGTCCCCATGTGTCACAATGAATAAGATCAAAAGCTGAACAAGAAGTTTTATTATCATTTGGAAACGAGTTCCTCTTTTGTTTAGCTACTGGGCAGATTTTACAAAAAGAACCTGAACTTATATCATCATGTCTTATTGAGTGTTTAAGCATGCCTAAAACCTTATTTGAGGGATGTCCTAGCCTGCTATGCCAAAGATCAACAGACAATTTGTTAAGAAAAACAACATGTTTAGTACTAGCAGAGAATGCAAAATTAGAGCTTGCTTCAAGTACATATAAGCCTGCAACTTGTCTACCCCTGCCAATCACTTGCCGAGAACGATCCTGCACAGTGAAGCCATTAGCCTCAAAAGAAAACATGTATCCCTTATCTTTAGTTAGACAGCTGACTGAGATGAGATTAAAGTGAAAAAGTGGAACTAGCAATACATCTGTCAATGTAATGAATGAATTAACATTAAAAGAGCCTGCTCTTTTAACCTTAATGATGGAACTATCTGGTAGAATCACATTTGATTCCTCTATTTCATGTATATCAAATAATAAGTGCTCATTACCACAAACATGTCTAGTTGCACCTGTATCCAATAGCCATTGATTGCTATGTGTCATTTTTGGAAGATTAAAAGAGAGACAAATACCTCCACCTTTCCTGGATTGCTGCATATTTTCTCCAGTATCTGATGGTAGTGAACTCATGGATTGATTAAGTAAAGCCTTCAGACTCTGTAGTTGAAGAGGAGTCATTTGTAGTTGAACCATGGCTTCAGCCGCTGAGGTTGTCCCCGTGTTCCCTCCTTTATCTGATAGGTCATTAGTCGAGGTTGTTCCCGTGTTTCCTCCTTTACTTGATAGGTCAACATCAATTTGATTCACTCTTGCACCTTTGAACCTCTGATTCTGCCTGAATCCAGGTGGGAAACCATGAATTTGATAGCAGTTATCAATGGTGTGCCCTTTTTTATTGCAGTGTGTGCATATAGGCTTTATTCCATCTCTTTTCTGGAAATAAGGTGCCTTTCTGGGTTGTTCATAGTTTTCTTTCGCTGCAAACATAGCCATGTTATTAGCTTGCTCATGCAATCCTCGTGTAATTCCTAAAGTCATGGATCTCTGCTTCTCTTCTTGTATCAAGAGTGAAAACACTTTGTTCACAGATGGAACGGGATCCATAAGTAAAATTTGGCCCCTGGTTTGTGAATATGAGTCATTTAATCCCATTAGAAATGCCAAAACATATTCTTCATCAAAGTAGGTCTTCATTTCCTTTAAACCTTCACAAGTGCATGTGTATGTAGGCCTATAATTAGCCAATTCATCCCATAATGTTTTGAGCTTGGTGAAATATACCGCAATGCTAGCTGAGCCTTGTGTTAAATTTACCAGTTCCTTCTTTAGCTGAAAGATTCTGGGTTTGTTCGTCTGCCCATACCTCTCTTGCAAATCTAACCACACCTCTCTTGCAGATTCACTGTATAAAATGCTAGCAGAAATTTCCTTTGAAACAGAGTTCAAGATCCAGGAGATGACAACATTATTATTCCTCTTCCACACAATTTGTTCCTGATTTCTTGATGGATTAGATATACCTGCTTGATCTTGGGGCTGTGCAACTGGTGGCTGAAGGTCTCCATTGACAAAGCCTTCCTTATTTCTGCCTATTAGCGCTATCATCATCGCTCTATTCCATGTTGCATAATTATCCCCATTCAAGACCTCATAAACCAGAATATGTCCAGAAACATCATTGTTACCTAGGAAGTAGGGATCATTGCTAGAATTTGTTGGTGCAGTGGACGTAGATGGAATTATTGTAGCCATCTTCCTCAATTAAAACGAAGATCGCGATGTTCGTATCCTCTAAGATCACAGCTTGAAGCACTAATGCTCTGATACCATATCGAGAAAATAACCAAGAACATAAAACGTAAAACACCAAATCTTTAACGTGGTTCGGATCTTCAATAATCCTACATCCACGATCGAAGCTGAAAACTCTTGTATTGATTTAGGGTTTTACAATTACAGAGAGAACTCAAGAAGACGATGAAAAGCGAGAGAAGAAGCTTAATCTAACAGTGAACGATAACAACCTTTTAAAAGAGGGCGCTAAACGAAAAAAACGCTGCTACTAGAATCGACTTTATTAGTCCTTTTAAATCCTTATAGCCAAAGACCTGCTTTTTAAAAAAGATTCACGCTTTCTTCTTCAGAACCACCAACGAGCCTGCTTCAATCTACTTCTTCAGCTTGATCTTCTTCAGCTTGATTTATTTGATCATTTTCCAACAACACTGACAGTTTCCACTGCTGGCAATTGCTATTTGCTCTTGCTCCATCTGTCATTCTTGAACATGGATATAAATACACAGGCATATATATTTATATATATATATATACACACACACATATACTGTAAGTGTTCAATTTTTACCGTCTTCGTAATTAGATTTCCTCTTTTTGTGCTATTAGGCTTAGGTATATCCGTTAAATACGCGCGCGTGTGTGTTCGTGACCACATTTTACCATATCCTCTTGTGGATTTCATCTCTTATGTGGCGTAAATAATAATACTTATATATATATATATATCATAGGTTGGATAATTTATTTATTATCCTGATGAACTTTGACCACTTTCCATACGACCGTTGGCCGGTGATTAATGCCGATGTGTCGACACATGGACCATAATAGCCAACAGTTTGTCCTACATACTACAGCTTGTACTTTCAAGATATTTAATCCAGAACCTTTAGTCCTCCCAAATATAAAAGATTTTATTGTTCTTTTTTCAAAAATTAAAATATATAGATTGCAAGGGGATCATGACTTAGTGCTCAAGTCTGATGCCTCAAAAATTATGGGGAGAAGTCCATGATCGATTTTCCTTGAGTGAACATGTCACACATGGATCCCTCGGATTTACCTTACTAAGTTTCCAGGGTCACAAAATAGACGATCCACGTTTCATCGTAAGACATATCATTCTACGAAATTAAGGATTTCTGTAAAATTTGCAACTAGGCCTACACGCACGACCCAGAGAGTTGACTGCGTAAGCTCGAATGGGGTCCATCCAAAAATCAATTGTAGATGGAGTAGTTCATCAAGCTTATATGCTAGTAAATCTCTCCATGATTAATCAATGTGGGACACTTGTGGGTCCCCTTTAACAGTTTCTATAATATTTTTTTATTTACATTAACTTTATCCGTTTATTTAATTGCTATAGTTTATTATAAACTTGGAAGCGCCACGGGCGTGACTCTACCATTGCCGAGCGGACGGATAGATGATGCACGGTCGAAGGTGCATAAGTTGGCAGATTAAACACTTGGAGAAATACCTCAAATGCAAGCAAGTGACTCGGTGAGGTATCGAAGGCCTTCGGCCATCGACCGAGATCATGCGGAGCAGCAGGTGAGAGGTCCAGGCCGGTGAAGGTCAGAGCACGACAAAGCTCAGTGGCACAATTAGGCACATGGCAGCCGTTCGTCTAGAAGACTAGTGTTTTTTGTTGAAAATATAAACTTGATTTGAGCATTAATAATTAACACTAGTAACCGGTGCATACTCGATGTGTCTGCCACGAATCTTGAATCTAATTAAAAATTAATAAATAATATTTACTTGAAATGAAAATTGTATGGATGAAAAATCGAAAAGCCTTATGGCAAGATCTTTCTAATTCGACCATGTCGCATTTGAATGGAGTAATACTCATCATGCTCGCGAATATAACCATGTCTAGCCTTGATATAAGAAAATACCAACCAACCGATCAACCAATAAAAGAAATAAAAGCTCGATCGCAAAGAAATAAAGCTCGATTGCCAATGAGGCCTTGGCCTAGTTGTTAAGGAGGGGGCCTTAAGGATTAGTAGGTTAGGTCTTGTGATCGAAATCGCTCTCCCATATTCCTTGACTAGTTCCCATGGGCTTTATATCCCATGACTATCGTCGTCGGGTGGGTTTGGAACGTATTCATCTGATCCCGTGATTAGTCCAGTGTGTGGCGCAATTAAGCCTCCGTGATCTATGTGGCGCAAGCTCATACCGGTATTTAGGGATTAGCCCATAGTCATGTCGAGTTATGATACCTCGGAAAGAAAAAGAGTGTTACGTTTGACAATACTGTGATCAAACTTTCGGATAATTTATAAGAATCCGCATTGATCCATATCAGCTACAAGCTCGGAAAAACATACCTCAAGAGAAAGTCCCGCAAAGTAAGCTAGGCATATTGCAAAACATAAATCATTAAAAGGTTACAATATTTAATCTCCCTCCAAATCGTTTTTACTTTCATATGTTCCTTGCTCTCTTATTCGGCCTCCTAACTGGCTTCGATCCGATATAGCGGAGATGTCCTCCTCGAATTTCCTTGGACGATCTTTCTCAGCAAATTTTAACGTGTTATCAGGATTAGTGTGTGGATCGAGATAAATTAATCATTAGTGATTATTTTAATCTTGAACTTGTAACGTGTTATATGGATAGAGATAAATTAAAATTCAATTCAATTTTTAACTTTAACGTGTAATTAGTGGATGGTTTTGTCATAGTTAGTGGGTGGTTTTATCATAGTTTCAAGATCAATTTAAAGCGGTTTCTATGAGTATTAGTGATAAAATAGAAAAACGAAATATGGTTGATTGATAAACATACGAAAATCTAATTGAAAGTGGACGGTTTATTGAAGACCCACACGTTTAATAAAATAGAATGGATATAAATTTAGTATTTAAGCTTATGAGAATTACTAGCCCAATATCTAGAAACTTTGGGATAATCTAGATATTTCTATATAAACCTAAAAAATTGGGTAATAATACCCCAACCAAACCCAAAAATCAAACTCAAAATGGGATTAACACTTTCTCTCTCCTAAAAGATATCTTTTTAGGATAGAGAAAGTGTTAATTTTGAGTTTGATTTGTGGGTTCAATGTTAAACCAAACTCAAAATGTGATTAACACTTTCTCTCTCCTAAAAAGAACTATTTTTTTGCGTTCGTACGGAAATTTTGCGTTTTGCTCTGAGAGTTTCAACACTTAAATACCTAGAGGAATAAAAAAATGAATCAGTCCAATGTCAGAAAAGTTTTTTAGCTAGGTACACACCTGAAACTTATTTTATTGATAGGTACCTAACTGACGAATTTACTCTTATAATTTACACCTGAAACTTTAATTACAATTTTTACCTAGGTTTCTCATTTACAGCTTAAAAGAGGTAATAAATAAAAAACGAGATCTGTCGGAATACACCTCATCCCGAAAACAAACGAACACACCTCTCCTGAAATCAAACGACATCGAAGCGAATCTCGTCGAAAAATGCTCGGGCACTCGAACGCTCGTCAAACACAGCGGTCGCAAGCACACTTGAAGAACGCGTTTCTCGTCGAAGTGAAGTACGTTGGTATTTTTTTGAAAGTTTTCGCGCATTGTAGGCTAATAGTTGGATTCGTGTTTCCTATGATTGGGTTAGGTGTTTTGATAAATGGTAGTAATTAATCCTGGTCGATTTGCGGTTTTTTCGAATGGGTCGATTAGGGTTTCAAGTTAAATTTTTTTTATTGGGTTTTCAATTAATATTGATTTGATAGGGTATCAGAGTATGTTGCAGTTAGGTCATTAAGCTTCATTTTTTGGTATTGAATCTGTTGATTCTTTGGTCATATATATATACATTATATTTGGTACCATTTGTTTCAGCATCTTGGTACTTCGTGTATTAAGAAAATTGTATTGTATATTCATTATATGACTTCAGATTTGGTTTTTCGCAGAAATGGCACCAAAGGCAAACACATCGCGGAATAGATATAATCTTTCTTCCAGGTGATCCTTCTTTATTTCGAACAAATATAAGCGGAATGAGTAGAAGAATGACCCCTGCGCTAACTGAAGCTATAAGAAAGTCCCAGTTTCATTTCATTTTAGACCTGCCTAAGATGTCACATTCGTCGGCTAAAATAGGGGCACTGATAAAGCGGAACAACGTAGATGCCAACTCTTTTAGATTCAGTGAGAATACGGATGTTGTATTCTCCCCACAAGAATTTAGTATAGTCATGGGGTTGCACCCGTAGGTCAACCCGTTGATCTCAATTCGAAGATGAAATCCAAAACCGTTGCCCGCCTTTTCAGTGAAAAGAATCGCAATGTAACTCGTACAAACATCTTAGAATTGTTGGAGCGGTTGTATGAGCGACTGGGAGGGAAAACACAAATGAATTCGTTAAGGTGTCCGTTCTTTTCTTATTTGATTGTGTACTATTCCCGATGGGTAATTCCAAAAAGTCATCCTTCGTAAATACCTACGTCGACGATGTTGACATGATCGATGAGTACGCATGGGGTAGGGTTGTGTATGAATATTTGGTGGTGGAGATAAAGGAAGTCGTTTCGATTCATAGCAGAAGTCGTTTCGATTCATAGCGACGCTTCAATACGTAACTATGAACGACTCAATTGGCCTAATGGTAATATACTTCATTTATCTTCTATTTACCTATTTAATTATTTGTTAATTGATAAATTCAATGCCTTCGTGCACTGACAGATTTGGGTGTATGTGCATGTGTTCTCGTTGGCACAGAAGCGAGAGATGTTTATGTTCCCCCATGTGTTCAATTGAGAAGAAAGTAGGGTTTCCAACGACGAACGCATTGCAGAGACTGAATTGGCTGCGATTGCAACTGTCGTTCCAATATACCCAACAAAGAAGGAAGTAATTTGTGCAACCTATAAATATGCTTCCGGAGGTAAAAAATTTCCTACCTTTTTCATTGATAGTTCGCCTTGTTTCTGCAGCCTTCTAATTGTTGAATGCACTACATGTGGTTACGGTTCATGGAGGAGTTGGCCGTTCTCAATCGGAGTTGATTGCTCGTGTCGAGAGGTTGGAAGCAGAGTGAGATCGAAGAACGATAAAGAAGAAGAAAAAAACCTTCTGCTGCCGCGCACAACACGTACTCTGAAAATCCACATCACGATCGAAAAAAGCCATCACTGACCCAAAAATCCTATCAACCGCTCATGCTCATGCACAAAACTTTTAGCCGCACGAAGACGAACACCCTCATACCCACATGCTTATGAAGCTCTCATTAATAAGGAATGTAGATCTAATCATTATTTGTTTTCTTCTACTAATTCACTCTTTTATGTCTTTCGAAATTAAAAATGATAAATCATTTGATATTCCCCGACAGATTCGAACGAGAAAACAAGTGCTTTCGGAGGAGCCACCCAAGTGCCCGACACATCGGAGCCACCCAAGCACACTTTACGGAGGATCCACCCGAAAAATACAGATGGTAGAACCCTCATAGAGGGCCATGGCCACTGTACAAAAAACTACATTGGAGCGAAGAGTTCCGGCGAGAGGCTCAAACTCCAACACCAAAAAACAAAAAAGGGTAGATGCAGAAGTCACGACAACCACAAGACAAAAGTATTTTTTCAAGTTGCACTTCTCAAAATATTTCAAAGTCCAACTTGAGGGGGAATTTTGAAGAATGAGACAATCAAGGAAATCATCCGTACTTAACATATTCGGACAAGCTGCAAATCAGACAAAAATCAAGGGTCAAAGGCAGAATCACAAAATTAGGGAAATAAGATCATAACATTGATTACTCTATAACGGCTACTTACCATATTACTAGATGACCAGCTTGTATAAATATATGCCAATATGAGCCTGCAATAAATACACAAAATATCAGAGAAATACAAAACAATATATCATTTTCCGCAAAATTTAACAGATATTGTCAGAGATCTGAAGTCACATGTTCGTGCGGAGGAGGATGTAGACGAGGACGGTGTTAGAGGGGGGGGCTGAGGCTAACGATGCAGATCGTTGCGTATATAATGAGAAATGAGTTGACGATGAACGGGTTGATGAGGAAGAGGCTTGCGATAGGGCTGAGATTGAGGAGGATAAGGCTGAGGTTATGGCTGAGACTGAGGATGGGGGTGAGGATAAGGATGAGGTTAGGGCTGAGGACGGGGCTGATGATGAGGATCGGGCCGAGAGTGAGGATAGGGTTGAAGATAAGGCTCAGAGTGAGAAGAATGTTGATAATAGGGCTGAGGGTCGGGCTGGGAGTGAGGATGAAGGTGTGGATAAGGCTGACGTTAGGGCAGAGGACGGGGATGACGTGAGGATAGGGCCGAAGATAATGCTCAGAGTGAGGATAATGTTGATAATAAGGGTGAGGATTGGGCTGAGAGTGAGGATAGGGCCGAAGATAAGGCTCAGAGAGAGGATAATGTTGATAATAAGGGTGAGGATTGGGCTGAGAGTGAGGATAAGGTTGCGGATAGGGCTGCAGAGGTTGAGGTTAGTGAAGAGGAAGAGCACATGATGAGGTAAGGCCGAGAAGGCTAAGGCTTCATCAATTGCTCGAACAGTTCGAGGACGAAATAATCGTAAAAAGCGGAAAAATCGACATTCATGACACCAGATTCCACTCCTCAGCGGCCACAAAAGAGGGGGGAGAAAAATAAAAAAAGCTCTGGTGATTGATGTTGGTGATGTCGAGATGATTGGGTGTCATCGGTGACATATTGTCAGAAGTTCTCCGATTCATTTGATTATGCCGGAATTTCAAGATCCCCGCGAGTCAGCATTAGTGCATTGACATATACCTTAAATCGAAGAAGATTAGGAACCTTTAATTCTATATTTCAATGGTATTCATTTGATTGCTTTTCAAAATGTGGGATTAATTGTTATGCAACGAGGTCGTTTAGTAAAGCGACCTGACTGAAGTTGACGCCAAAGTGTTCTATATGTTGCTGTTCCGGGATATGCTTCAGTCAAATGTTATTGATGCGTTAGTCAATTATTTGATGTGGCATTCGGCGGAGAACCCCGGGAGACCACGTCTCTTTTTCTTCCCAAGTTCTGTGCAAGTTTATTACTGCGCTGAGAAAGAGGAAGGTGGATCCTGAACAACTAGAGGGTTTCATGGTTGATCTTTCGGGGAGTAGTCAGACATGGTTGGATCGGCTTGATGGATCTACATTGACCTTGTTAGACAACGTTCTGTCGATTGTGAACATGGAAAACCAATGGGGAGTACTCATCTACAAGGTAAAGACGCGAAGTTCTACATTCGGGATCTGATGACCGCTTCTAAGATGATCTGGGCCACTAGATCATTCGTAAGTTTTAGCTTCGCGCATAAGTTGTCGAGTGCATTTTAGTTCTACGTTCTAACTGTATTTATATTATGCAGGCTCATTTCTGAAGACTTATTGGGCGTGGAAGTATGACTATATATGTAAGAAGACTGTGGATGCGGAGTACAACCGGCCCCGATTTGGTGAAGTAGATTGCGGGGTGCATGCATCATTATCCATAGATTCATACTTTGTCGACACCCTAGAGTTCACGAAATATCGTGAAAAAGTTGACATTGATGTGTATCGTGCTTCAATGGCTGCCCGCATTTTACATGACGAGCACAGTTGTATGCTATACCTCTTTGGATTATTTATCTTAGATGGTTGTCAGACGTTGTGTGGATGGTTTAGACTTGGTATTAGTCTTTTGTGTTTGTGTTTGCGAGATTTTGTGTGGATGGATGAGACTTGATATTAGTCTTTTGTGTTTGTGTTTGTGTTTGTGTTTATGTTTGTGAGACGTTGTGTGGATGGTTGGGACTTGGTATGTCTTGTGTGTTTGTGTTTATGAGACGTTGTGTGGATGGTTAGGACTTGGTATTAGTTTTTTATGTTTGTGTTTGTGAGACTTGTTTGGATATCGTACCAAAAAACATATTGAAAACATACCTTGAACTGCCTATATGATATACCACAATTTAAATATATGTCGTACTAGATCTTATATACATGACATGTCATAATTAAAATATATATCGTATCATTTGTTAAACCAACGAAAATAAATAGACTCTTAAGCAAAACACGTATGGTTGTGTGATGTTAATTAAACATAACGATAATCAAATGACTTATCACAAACTATGAAGTAAGAGTTAATGCACCCAATTTGATAACAAAGGTAACATATCCTATAAATAAGTATTTTAGGATGGTTTCACATGAAAAACTCATTCAAATATGTTATGGATACCGTACATATGTAACCACGTAGATATACCTTATATGCTTATTACGGTGGTACCTATAAAGTTTGGTTGTAGTACTCTTTATTAAACCATAGAAAATAAATAGATTCTTACGCAAATAAGGTATGGCTCCGTGATGTTAATCAAACAAAACGATAATTACATGATTTCTTAAAATTTTTTGCACATTTCGTAGTCACCACATTTCTAAACTATGTTGTAAGATGTTCTTGTTAGTATCCTTATATTCTAATAAAACTATGAGTTTGAGGGATTAATTAATGCATATAAGGTTTAATGCACCCAATTTGATAACAAAAGTAACACATACTATATAAGTATTTTAGGATGATTTAGCATTAAAAACTAATTTGAACGGTCTCCAAAACACTTACCCTATTATGATGTAGATGAAAGGGATATTGTATCATATATAACCATTTAGTTGTACCTTATATGCTTATTATGGGGTAGTTATTGAAGTTTGGTTCTCGTACCCAAAATTTACATATGACATCAAACATCTTCTGAAAGTCACTGACATGTCAGACAAGCTGTCTTTTCGTGAGTAGGTTATCTTGTATGTCAGAAACATGTCTTTTTATTACATAGTAGCGTTCATTTTATTACGAAATTACCTTCTCATGTATGTTACCGTACTCTTACATCAGTTTAAACGTTACATATCACACATGATACCGTACTCGTACTTCAATATACGGAGTACCTTTTTTGTTAACTTATGCCATACCATATGTAAGCTCGGTGTTAAATAATTGTATCATATGGTGGCCTGTTGTCGTACCTTTTCGAGATAAACTATGGTATTTTATTTGGAAAATTTGCAGTACCATTTTAATGCGTATGGCGTACGACATGTTAAAAACCAACATGAACATACGTCACAAGTTATACATCCAGACATAACATCAGCAATAGAATGTGCAATAATACATATGGACAAAGGAATGTGCCACAATCTATTGACATCATTTGGACAAGTATATGCCATAACTTAATTGCACCATACAAAAGAGCAACAACAAAGGTTGTTGGGACAAAAACAGTAACAAAATATATGAAAAATACTGACGCTATGTTGATATGGGTTCTCTACACGTACGACGATTATGCCCACATTTCCCACATACTTTGCACTTGTTGGATAATCTATCAACTTCAGAAAGAATTCTCCGAATCTTTCTGCGATCGGGAGAACACGGATGTTCGGATCACAAATAAACTTCCCATTATCGGTTTGATCATTCATCTCGTGAGTCGGAATAGGGTTGATTGTCATATATGCATCTCTGTACTTATTGCATCGGAAGTACGGATCACAATAATCATACATAGAATGTCTCATAGCATCAATACAGTCGCCACGTGCTTACAAGGTAGCGCTCCGGCTTCTTTCACCCATTCTAACATTCCGCTTGGTTGTTGTTAATAACACCCCCTATTCTTGTCGAACAATGCATTTGCCCAACATCTTGTATTTGAAGCCTCGATAAACGCGATGATACTGTTGATATGAGTATAATATTGAACCGAAGTAGTTGCATAAGCTGTTTTTTTAAGACAAATGACTAATGGTTCTTGTTGTGCTCCGGGTAGTGTTTCATCACCTGAAATAAAAACAAATTATTTGGCATAATAAAATGTTATATTGTAGTCACTAACGTAGTTTAAACCTTACTAAACAATTACCTCTTTCTTAAAGTTGTCAACCAGCAATATGCATAACGATTTCCTGGAAATGACAAAGAAACAACCTTTATATTACACTCATGCCGATTTGAGAAAAACGCCGGCTCTCTGAATGTCGATGGGTGATGATCAAACATTCTCCTCAGCTTAGCACTGAACCAGTCCCAATTTTCATCATTTTCAATGCTTACAACGCCATACGCAATGTGAACAATTCTTCGTTTGCATCCTTTGTAACGGCGGAAATGAGCACTCCTTTAAGCTTGGTCTTAATGTGAGTACCATCAACAAATATGAGTGACCAAAATCCCCGAATAAAACCAACTACACATGCGTTGAAGCAGACAAAGAGCCGACGAAACTTATTGCCGTGAGGGTATACATCGTACTCCGCCACGCTACCCGGATTGGTTTCTCTAACCGCATTACAATACCACCTCAACTGATTAAATGTATCATTATCTAACCCATATAGATTACGAACACTTTCCTTGCCTCTATACACCTTATGGTACCCCACATGTACCCAATAGTCCCTTAGGATGTCTTTCACAATAGCAACGGGACGATACGATGGCTCGTCTCAGACTCTCTCTTTCAGTATGTTCCCTACCCACGGAGAATCGGCTCACGGATGGTCTCGACTCCTAAGAATATCTTCACCACAACAGTGTTGTAAATTGGATCTCCGAATGCCAAATGAATTATTGCATTTATGACGCGATGCATATATCCGCCACTTACATGTCTCATCCTTGCAAACGACATTTTCTTACGCTCATTCTTTGTATAGGCAAAGTTTCTTTGGATGGCAATGGAGTAGTTCTTCAAGTTCCGTCTGAATTCATTTGCTTCCCTAAAAATTTGCTCATCTCCACGAATGCAATGATTCCAACATCTATTGAGTTTCTTTCAAAGTTAAACTCAATCGATTCTCCGTTCTCTTCCGTACTACAAGTCTTGTTATGAATCATCAGTATGAAAACCCTAAATTTAATGGTTAAACAACAATAAAAACACAAACCTATTTTCCGAAACTCTTGGACCACATTCATTGTCACGTTCCACTTTCATCGTGATCATTGAAATTTTGAATTGAATATATCCGAATTTTCTTTAAAAGCTGAGTCCAAACTTTCGAACAGAACTTGATACTTTATTGAGTCATGCCGTAAATCGATATCCGACCACCTTCATTGGAGGGCTACGTATATATCGATAAGCATCGTCACTTCACTGATCAATAGTAAGAATGTCCCATTTTTATACTCACACAATGCAAATAACGTCCCACCACCAACTGAATTGGTAGACTGCATAGTTTCAAATAATACGGAAACATGTATAAATAGTACGGTAACCAGTTACAAATGATACATCTATATAGCTTATAACAGTACATCATATGCAGACATTTTGGTACCGTAAAGACACATTGTGGTACATAATATGTTAAAACTAATGACACCATGCTTCTAAAGATACATCGAATAGAGTATATAGGTACCATAAAGGCAAATAATGTGGTATGAAATATTTATATAAAATGATACTGCAAAAATACCAACATAACATTGCTTATAAATGCATATCATAAACGATATAAGTACCTTAAAAACACGTAATATAAATATACAAAGATACTACAATACATAAATGTCGAATGTGGATAGAGGTACATCATATAACATATTTAGGTACGAGAACAAAACGTAAAATGGTACGTAATAAACAGAAAAATGGTACGTAATAAAAATTATATAAAAATTAAAAATCCTGACAGATTGTCCTCATTACTACCAAATACTGACATCTCACCCCTACATTTGACGTTTGATCGCTATTCAACTCACCGAATTTTGCTCAAGTCGCACACGATTACATTCGATTAACCAAACACAAAGCAAAATAAAAGCTTAACTGGACAAAATCGAGTAACTGGACAAGACACTCACCGTGGAATGGGTACCTCGCACCTTTACCAGAATCGGCACGAGTGGACGGCGGAAATCGGTCGACAATCGTGGTCACTCAGAAATGTTTTTTGCCGTCAATGGTGTTAGGGTTTAGGGACATTAGAAATGTAGAAAGACAATGAGAAATGAAATTGTTAATTCATTAAATGGGGCAAAATGGTAATCTCAGTGGAAGATGTACCTATCTGTAACAATTTTACTCCATTAGGTACATATATACAAAAGGTTTCTGACAAGGGACTGATGTGGCTTTTTTTTTTTATCTCAATAGGTATTTAAGTCTCATTTGCCGTTTGCTTATTTTATATTGCAATAAAGTCCTATGTCATTCCTTGTACCTAGGGGTGAAAACGAACCAAGCTACTCGCGAGCTGCTCGCTAGCAGCTCGGTCAACGCTCGGTTTGAGTTTGAGTTTGACCGAGCTCGAGCCGGCTTGATTAGTTATCGAGCCGAGCTCGAGCTAAATTTATATGGGCTCGATAGCTCGTCGAGCTTATCGAGCCCAAATTATTTTTTTTTATTTTTTTGTAATTTTTTTTTCATATATATTAAAATAATATTATTTCGAAAAAATATTATTATAATATTAATTTGAGCTTATTGAGCCGAGCTCGAGCAGCTCGAGCCTCGATTTTTAGTGTTTGATCGAGCTCGAGTTCGGTCATGTTTGGGCTCAGTTGGGCTCGTTTTGAGCCCTACTTGTACCGAATTGTGCCTTGTACTCTCAGGAGATAAAAATATAATTAAAAAATAAGAGAGCGAAAGAGTAGGAACCTGCCAAGCTTTTACTCCTACAGATCCTTGTACTCTCCAAAAGATAAGAAAAGATTAACAGTAAATAATTGAAAATAAGAAAGAGAGTAGAGAGAATGAAATAATCGATTCTTTAATAAAAATAATAGTTAAATATAATTTTTAATTTAAAAATAAGATTATTAAAAAATGTAATAGTTTAACTTGATTTTATATTAATATAAAATAAGATTATTAATAAATTATAGTTATTTATATGTAATATATAATATGAACTATTGTTTTAAAATTTGTAAAATATATGGGTAGTATTGAAAATTTATAAAAGTAGGTGTGAATTTTGAGTTTGAGAATTAGCTCTTCGGTTGGAGAAGAATTACTGCATTTTGAGTTTGAGAATTAGCTCTTCGGTTGGAGAAGAATTACTGCATTTTGAGTTTGAGAATGAGTTCGAGTTTGAGAATGCATTTTTCGGTAGGAGATGGTATAATCATGTAGAACCTTATAGAAATATATTTTTATTAAGAAATATTCTAGATTGGGTGTGTGTTGGCTAAATAGAGGCCCTTTTCATTTGTACCAAGCAAAATCAAGAGAAAATTATAACAAGCAAGTTGTTATAGTCTCTTCCTCTAAATACTAGCCTATAATATCAAGTTTCTCCCTTCAAATTAAAGTTCTACTTTCCAACAAAGTGGTATCAGAGCTTGAAGGTCCCTGAGCATTAGCGAGCAGCATGGTTCCCTTCGAAGGTCGACACTCAACAAAAGCAACTACGATAATTGGGGTAGCGTGAAAAAAACGTTACACCTAATTGGAGAAAGAAGATATTTATGTCAAACTCAAATAAGAGAGAGCTTTCTATCTAATCCATCAAGGATCAAAAAGGCCAGCAGCCAGCAGGTCGACATGCCCCGCCCTGCCAAAGGGGCGGGTTGGGTTGCAATTTTCTAGGCCCGCCAGGGAGCATTAGAGCTGTCAAAAAAGTCCAAAGCCCGCGGGCCGCGGGGGTTACCCGCCTATTTTAAAATATATATATTATTAATAAATCTAATATATATGTAAAAATTTACACAAATATAATATTAGTCTAGTGGTAAAAGTGTAATATTTTATACGTAAAATGCTAGGTTTGAACAAGAAGTACACTCATTTTTTCTTTTTCTTTTTAATTTTAAATTGGGCGTTATTTTTTTTTAATTTTTTTAAATTGGGCGGGACGGGCCTGCGTTTCAAAGGCCCGCCAATTTTTCAATTTTTTTTTTTTTTTAAATTGGGCGTCATTTTTTTTTTTAAATTGGGCGGGAGACGGAGCGGGGCAGGGCGGGCCTGCATTTCAGAGGCCCGCGCCCGCCCCGCCAGATGAAGGGCTTTGGCGAGCTACGGGCGGGTCCGTCCCGTAGCCCATTTTGAGCGCTCTAGGAAGCATGCCTATGCAAGCTAACCCGCAGACTGGTCCGTCTTTTATTAAAAAAAAGTTTAGTAATATTAATATCGGGCATTATAGAGTCTAATAACATTAACTAGGCCTTCGGCCCAATAGCTTTTCAATAGTGATTATTATATAGATGGTTCTCTACCGTTAGATCCATCAAATGACGTAGACCAGTAAATATGAATTGGGGATTGGTGCTAGACCGTCGAGCCTCACCTTCATCCTGTTACGCCTCACGGGTGTCAGACCCAACCAAAGAATGTCAACGGATTTAAATTGGATCATCATCTGTCTAGATTTAAGTTTTACACCTAATGAGTTCGAATGGGTCTAAGTCTCAAATCATATCCATTAAAGACCCAATTTGAATCCGTTGTCATTCCTACTCACTATATCAAATAGAAAATTTGGAATTGAAAAAACCCAGATCGAGGGCCACCTATCTCGTTTGTAAAAGCACGTCTGAAGCTAGAGACTTTTCTCCATCGTAACCAACCGGCACTTCCAATGTTTTATTGTTGCCATTTGATTCGTCCTTTCGTAATCTATGGCTTCGGGTTATCGGGTTTGTGGAGTCTAAAGTGTCCGCTTCATTCATTGTTTTCTGATATCAAGGTTCAAACGAGGGACTGGTTGTGCGAGATTCGGGCGAGATTTATTTTATATTTTTTCAGCTAGCCTGCCGCCGATCCGTCGAGCCCCCCACCTGTAACGGGGCGGGGTGGGCCTCCGATTTCTAGGCCCTCCATTTACTGAGCCGACCCGCGCTCGCCCGCTTGTTTTGACTGTTCTAGCTTCAAACCTCACATAATGGCGGATCCGGTAAAGGACGAAGGTGGAATCATGTAGAAAATCACTCGTTAGATTCGACATTTGAGCATATCGTAGTTATCATAGAAGAAACAAAGGATTTGGAGGAATGACAATCAAATTAATACTAGGCTCGTTAGAGGCCCATATGAAAAGAAAATGTAAAAGAAAGAACCCGTAGAACAATTACTCAAGCTACAAGTTGATAAATGTGATGAGGATTATTAAGGACAAGGTCAGATAGTAGAACCTGGAGGAGGCCGTGACATGGAGGAGGTGGCATGGATACGGACGAGGTTGGAGGTCCAACGGCGACGAAATCAATAAATTTCAAAGAAGAGATAACCAAATGAAAGGCCGTTATGGAGGTAACTCAAGATCAAGGTATGGCAATTTACATATTAAATATTATAATTATGAGAAATTAGGACATTATGCTTCCGAGTGTTGAGCTCCTAAAATTAATAGAGTTGAAGATATGGCTAACTACATTGAAGATAAAAATCTAAAAAGTTTTATTACTAACCCATAGGGATATTAGGAGAGGCGAGTGCAAATGATACCTAGACGTTGGTGCGAGCAATTACATGAGCGGAAAGAAAGGATGTTCGTGGAGTTTAATGAGTAGGTAAGTGACAAAGTTGCTTTTAGAGATGAGCCCGATCACGGTGAAAGGTATCAGTGATATTCTCAGTCAAGATGTGATACTTGACGAAGACGGAGAATGGGTTTAAAGCACTCGATACTTCGAATAAAATAGCATGGAGCAACCAAAATAAAGCAGACAAGAGAAGTGCCAAATTTTCTACTTGCTTCACCCGTTGCGAGATCTTAAGAAGAGGAAAACTCAATGAGAGTGTCTCACACTTCAAGAGCAGAAATATATAAGCTAACTTAAAATCAAGATAATCGAACTCTCTTCCGTCTCTCTGCGGACAATGAGCCTATCAACTTTCAAAATGCTGTGAGAGATAAGAACTGAAAAGGCGTCATGGATAAAGAAATCAAGATAATTGAGAAAACTAACACGTTGAAGCTAACGACACTTCAAGAGTGGCATAAGGACGACTACAAAGTAAAGGAAAATGCCTAAGCTAGATTGGTGTCGGAAGGCTACAGTCAAAGAGCAGACACCGACTAGCACGAGAATAATTGGAGACTACACCAAATGGATGCCAAGTATGAAGAAATACAGGAAGACCCAACTTGACGTGGCAGCTTAGCTAGACTTCTTTATATAGCTTGCAATTAGCTGGCGGATAAGTTAATTAGTTGTGTTTTTCAATTAGCATATAAGAGATATTAGTTAGCTCGTTTAAACTGTGATTAGTATATAAATATCTTATATTCATCATTGTAGAACCTAATTCATTTTTCTCAAGCAATTCGATCTACTGTTCTATGGATTCTACCCATTCTCTTTTGAGCTTCAATTGTGGTTTCATCATGGTATCAGAGCAGTATTGAGTCATTTACAGTCTTCTGAAATCGATTGATTCGCGACGATGTCTGCGGCTGCGAGCTCAAGCTCAAGCAACTTATGTCTGTATGAACTTCACGGATCAGATTCTCCAGGAATAATCCTTGTCACGAATTTGTTGACAAGAGACAATTATGCCTCGTGGAGTCATGCGATGAAAGTAGCACTAGGAGCTAAAAAAAGCTAGGCTTCGTCAATGGCGAAATCAACGAACCAGCGGCGACTGATCCAAATCATGGACTCTGGGAGCAGGTAAACTCCATGATTGTGTCCTAGATATTAAATTCGATGTACAAGGAAATTGCATCTGGATACGCGTTCACATCGAATGCAAAAGTCCTTCGGGAAGCCTTGAAATCAAGGTATGGAACCTCGAATGCTTCCATTACTCATGAAAATTTACCTCTAGATCTCTATTTCACAAAGCTTAAGAGATGCTGGGATGAAATTAACCACATCGATCCACCGGTTCAATCTTGTGCCGCTAAAGATGCTATAGAAAGGAAAGAAAATAGGAACATACTAACACAGTTCTTGATGGGGCTAAATGATGCGTATGAGGGTGTTAAGAATCATATCCTCATGCTTGAACCCTTTCCGGATGAAAACAAAGCCTATTCTATGGTGTTAAATGTTGAAAACCAGAAAAAGGCGAGCATGCTTCTTAATCAATCGGGGCAGAATTCGGCTTTTATGGCACATAAGGGTAATGTGGGCAGAGGACCTGCTATGAGCAAGGAAGAAAAGAAAAGATTGTGGTGTAATCATTGTCAAAGAAAAGATTGTGGTGTAATCGCTCTATTACATGGTTTTCCATAATGGTGGGAGGAATTCAAGGCAAAAAAATCGGAAATCTCCAATGGATGGAACTAGCTATAAGCCAGCCATGAATATTCTGCAGCAGAGAAATGCTACAAGCAGGGTGATGAATGTTGCTGACACGCCCGTGGATATGAAAGGAGACAACATCACTGACTTGGAAATGGTCATGAACAATCTGAGTGTTCTTCAACGTGAAGTTGGCAGACTCCTTAAAGGAAAACAAGTTGAGGTTTGGATTGAAACAAATGAGGTTAATTGTGCGCACTTTGGAGATTTCTCAGGTATAAAACATAATTTGATTCTCAGCTCGGCTCATGTTCTAGGAGTATGTTCCTGGATACTGGATAGTGGAGCCACTTATCATATGTGTCATGACAAAACCCTTATGAAATCCTGCAAACAAGTAACTCATCCCTGCCCCGTTTACCTGCCTGATGGTACTATCAAGTCCATCAAATTTACAAGAACTGTGACCTTTCAAAACAAACTTTTTCTGCCCGAAGTTCTTCATGTGCCAGACTTCAAATTCAACCTAATTTCAGTTAACAAGCTTGCTCAAGCCAGTAACATTGAGATCGTTTTCTATGCTAACCACTGTATTTTACAGGACCAATCGACTAAAAGAACCAATGCTGTTGGAAGAGCTGTGAACAGACTTTACATACTGGATGATGAATCTTTCAATCCAATCAGGATCGAATGCCTTTCAGCTGTAGGTACTACAAAACCTCTGTCTTTTACCATCAAAATAAGCTATTGTGATCATGTACTTTGGCATAGCCGTTTAGGCCATCCTTCCTATGATGTTATGAGTAATTTGTCATTTCTTAAACAAAACAAAACCTTCTGATGTTTGCCAAATCTGCCCAATTGCAAAACAACACAGAAAACCTTTTCTTTTGACTTCTATCCATTCGACCTCATGTTATGAGCTTCTACATGTAGACATTGGGGACCATACAAATATCCTACATATACTGGTGCATATTATTTCCTAACGATAGTAGACGATTTTAGTAGATGCACCTGGACTTTCTTGATGACCTTCAAATCACAAGTCATTACTTACCTAAAGCATTTCCTGTCCATGACAAAAACTCAATTCCAAAAAACAGTTCAGCAAATAAAAATTGATAATGGAGCTGAGTTTTTGAGCCACAGCTGCCAAAGTCTTCTCATGGAACTAGGCATTATTCACCAAAAAACATGTCCATATACACCTCAGCAAAATGGTGTGGTAAAACGCAAGCAAAGACATCTCTTGCAAATGACCCGAGCCCTTATGTTCGAATCTAGCCTTCCAAAAAATTTTGGGGGGATGCCCTTCTTGCTTCTACTTATCTTATCAACATATTACCATCCTCTGTGCTAAAATGGCACAGTCCATACCAAATCCTACACAATAAACCTCCAGATATGAGTCACATAAAAGTTTTCGGATACCTCTGTTCTTCCACAAATACCACCCCTCACAAAGACAAACTTGTACCACGGGCCTCAAAAGGAAATTTTATAGGATATCCTCGGGGACAAAAGGCTATAAATATATGATATGTCATCACAAAATGTTTACCTCAAGAGATCTTGTGTTCTATGAGAAGACATTTCCTTTCTCAGCCACTTGTTCAAATCCAGAAAAACTTGATCCCATTTTCAATGATCTAATCTCCCCATTTCAGTACATGATCCACTCCCAGATACAAACCTTCCCCAACCTATAGAACCACTTTTACATGAGCCTTCTGTAAATCAGATTGATCCCACTTTCCCCACAGAACCTGTTATTATTCTTGATCATCCTGAACCAGCAAATAACTCTCTCAGACGAAGTACTAGAGCTAAAGGTGCTCCGGCTTGGTTGAATGACTATGTTTCTAACAGTGTGCAAGTCCAGGCAAACAACTCACCAACAGTGTAGTCTGGTACATTCCTCTTCTTACACACCTCGTACATATCCTTTCTATAAAAGTCCTTTATTATCTAATGATTACATGTGTTTTTTTGGCTAAACTTGAAAATGTCCGCGAGCCATACTCCTATTAACTAGCAAAAAGAAGCCCAGAGTGCATTGCTGCAATGCATAGTGAGATTGAAGCACTTGAAGCAAATCAAACCTATGACCTAGTTGCTCTACCTGCAGGGAAGAAACCCATAGGATGTAAATGGGTTTACAAAATAAAATGTAGAGCTGATGGCACTGTTGACAAGTATAAGGCCCGGTTAGTTGCTAAGTGCTACAATCAAGTGGAAGGTATTGACTATTTTGATAGTTTTTCAACAGTTGCAAAACCAATTATAGTAAGATTGGTTATAGCACTTGCTGCAGCTTATGCCTGGCCTTTGGAGCAACTTGACATAAACAATGCTTTTCTACACGGTTATCTCAATGAGGATGTCTATATGCAACCTCCACCGGGTTATGCGGTTAGTTTTAATCAAGTTTGCAAGTTGAAACGTTCACTACATGGACTTAAACAGGCATCACGGCAGTGGAATGTTGAATTCACCTAAAAAATGCAAGAATATGGATTTATTCAATCACCTCATGGCCTTTTTGTTTTCAAAGGGAATGAGTTTTTCTTGGCATTGCTCGTATACGTTGATGACATTCTTATCACAAGATCTTCTTTAGCAGAAATCGCTCGATTTAAAAGATTTATTGATGATGCTTTTACCATTAAGGATCTGGGAGCAGCACAATTCTTTCTTGGTATTGAGTTGATTCAGACCTCTGCAGGCATCTATCAGAATCAAAGGAAATATATATTGTATCTTTTACAGCAGGTTGGGCTCACTTGAGCTAAACCACTCAACATTCCATTACCTCGACATCATTTCCTAAGGCTGCTAAAAATGGTCCTCTGTTAGAGAACCCTTCGAGACCGCACAATTGTAGGGCAGTTGTTGTATCTTGGCTGTACAAGGCCTGATATTACGTATGCACTCCAGCAACTAAGTCAACATACACACGAGCCTCGAGCAGGGCATTGGTCAGCAATGATCATGATCATGCGTTATCTCAAGACTTTTCCCTCTCTTGGATTATTTATCTTGCTGAGCCTAAGTTTTCTCTTGCAGCTTACAGTGATGTCGATTGGGCATCTTGCCATATCTCTCGCAGGTCGTTGACTGGATACTGCGTATTCCTGGGCAAATCCCTCATTAGTTAGAAGACAAAAAAACAATCCACGGTTTCTCGCTCATCTGGTGAAGCCGAGTTCCGCAACCTCGCTTCCACTGTCTGTGAACATAAGTGGATTACCTATCTTTTGCAGGATCTTGACATTTCTGTTGCTCAACCAATTCCTCTTTGGTGTAACAACAAAGCTTCCATACACATTACTGAAAACCCGGTATTTCACGAACGCACGAAACATATTGAGCTTGATTGTCACCTTGTCTGAGATCATTACAAGGCCAGTTTTCTTGCATTGCATCACATTTCATCTTCTCGCCAATTGGCCGGCCTTTTTACTAAAGCACTGGTAGCTCCACAATTTCACTTCCTTACCGGCAAGTTGGGATTGAAGGATTATCATCAATCATCAACTTGAGGAGGGGCTAAAGAAATACAGGAAGATCCAACTTTACGTGGCAGCTTAGCGGGACTTGTTTATATAGCTGGCGATTAGCTGGCGGATAAGTTAATTAGTTGTGTTTTCAATTAGCATATAACAGATATTAGTTAGCTCGTTTAAACTGTGATTAGTATATAAATATCTTATATCATCATTGTAGAACCTAATTCATTTTTCTCAAGCAATTCGATCAATTCCAATTTCTGCTTCTGTTTCTACTGTTCTATTGATTCTACCCATTCTCTTTTGAGCTTCAATTGTGGTTTCATCAAAGTATGCCTTTCTAAATGAAGTTCCTGAAAAAAAATCCATAGAGCGGCCGCCAGAATTTAAGTGACAGAAGAAAATGATGAGATCCAAGAGTGAAGAATATGCTCGAAGGGAGCTAGGAGCTTGAAACTCACAAATCGACAAGTGCCTTCATAAGTGAAATTTGATCAAGGAATTGATAATACCATGAGATGAGCTGCCAAGATTTTTGAGGACAATAACTCGACAATAACATTGGCGAAGCGTACAGTCTTCATGATCAGAGAGAATGCATAACAAAAAAGGAGGTGAAATTGAAATATGTGAAATATAAAGGTTAGGTAGTCGATAGCTTCTCGAAACCACTCAAGAAGGAAGGCTTTCTTCAACTACGAGGTATGCTCGAGATGAAAAATCAAGTTTAAGGGGATGTCGAAAATATAACTTGATTAGAATTTCCATAATTAACATATGGATATTGCATTTGAGCTTAAGAGAATTAGTAGCCCAAATACCTAGAAACTTTAGGATAATAGTTATTTCTTTAGAATCATGTACCTCCTTCTAAAAGTAGATTTCTATTACGGAGTATTGTAGATAAGGCGTGTGTTGACTAAATATTAGCCACATATTAAGGAGGTGAAAGTAGTGTAAATAAGATCCCTTGCCATTTATACCGCGTAAGATCAAGAAAAATTTTGTAACAAACAAGCTAAACCTCTCTTTTTTCAGCATTCTTGTGGCGGACAACGATGACGTTAGACAGTGGCGGTCGGCTGGGAACGACGAGAGCTGTCGAGGATGGCAGTAGGTAGAGCAGTCAAGCTTATCTGAGCCCGCGAGCGGAGCTGGACAAGGCATGCAGGACAATGAACGATATGACGGATCATGGCAAGCCGGTCAAGGTAACGATGGACTTGTCGAGCCAAGTGAGCGGAGCAGCCTTTCGACAACGTACAAGAATGTGCGACGATATGCGATTGTAGTGCGCAGGGCAGCACGAGGTTGCAATCTGGCGGAGCGGCTAGTCGCGGACGTGACGCACGTGACACGGACGCTCGGAACGTAGTCATGGATAAATTCAAATTACAGAATGAGTCAAATGAGATTCAAATCTTGACAAAGTCAAATCTGAAGAAAGATTCCTTAAGAATAGGAGTGGATACAGTTCAAATCTCATTCAAAGGAGTTTGACACATTTTGAGAAACTACATAGAATTTTATTAAGTATTTTCGAACAACACAAAGGAGAGTCGAAAAGACCTGCAGGCTTTGGGAGCAAAAGAAGGCCACCAAAGTCAGCCATGCACCTAGGTGGAACTCTTAGGGAATTCGAGTGTTCACAACGTACCAAGAGCAGTAGGTTTCGCTTGGCGTAGGTTTCACGAGCGAATTGGTTCAAGCGAGTGATTATCTCAGGTGGACTTTGGAGATAATCGTTTAGTTTGGGGTAGTTTGAGTTGTACTTTTTCTTGTAGCTTTCGATATGCTAGAAAGCGATTGCGAGGGCTACTTTCGTCTTTGTAACTTTATTATGATAATATAATTAACGGTTAATCGGAGAGCGACTTCACCTGTCGACTTTTGTAACGTGTCTTGTTTGTTTCCGCTTTAGAACATGACATCGTAGGTTTAAGGCCCTTGCAGCTAAGTCGAGAACTGATTGACCGGGAATCATTTTAGATGTGATCCAAGGCGCGAGGGTTGTTATTTCGAATTTTTAATCCGGGATTTGCGATATAATTAATTACACTTAAGCTTTGTTTCGCAAAATTCTTTATAAATATAGAACCATTAAAACATGACTTACATATTAAAAGCGAAAGCATTACACTATATCAACTTAAGTACCCATAACTATACTTATATCGAGAGAGAGCCAGAGATTTAATAATAAAACTTGAATCCCAAATACCTCTCAGCAAAATCTAAGAGAGAATCAATCTCATGGACATCAATATAGCCACTCTCGTTAACATCGGCTTGGTTAATGCCTACGCCACTCTTGTAGCCACTGAACCAACCACCTCGGCTCTTAACGGCTCGCCTCAGCTCCTCCTTGCTGATGCGGCCATCTCTGTCAGCGTCGAACTTCATGAGCCATTTCTTGAACTCTTCAACCGTCATCTGATACTCGTTTCCCTCGCTACGCGTCTGGGTCCCGAATATAGCCATAGTTAATACACTCTTTTATTTACTTGTGCCTCTTTTTGAATTGCCGTATGGCGTGGGATCACAATAATCTTGAGTGGATGGGCTTGCTCTTATACATATATAAATATATTAATCTATCTACTTTTTTTAATGTTCGAAGCTTTCGTAATAAGATTGTAATAATTGGAACGGCATCTCCCAACTAGCCAATTGATTATAGTAGAGTATCAAGTTCCTTCTTATCGTCTTCAATATTTAAATCTTGGATATTATTCTTGTTTGATTATCAAATGATTCTTTGCTCCAATAGTGTTATCTTTGAAAGGATTATGCAGATTTTTAATTCATGTGTCAGGGAACCCAATGAAACACGCGCCAAAAATTAAGTGGTCGGATGAGAATAAACACGAGTCCGATTGATAAAGCCTAGTCAGTCGTATTATATACGTGATAATGTAAAATCCTCTTATCCACAATAATTACAAGTATAATTAGACAAAACACCTGTCAAAAAAAAAAATAGACACAAACAAAACAACATATGAAACACACACGAATCATCACATAAAGGGATTAACCAAAGTTAAACTCTTACAGGGTCGAATCTTAACAAAGATTGAGACGCCGAACTGTTTACAAAGCAAGTCCCTTGATAGACTTGAAAGAATACGAATCATCAAGTGTGCTTTGTGACAAAAATCGAGTCTAGGCCTGTTGAACTTTCCTTACCAATGTCCGTACCAAACTCCGAGCCCGTATGAAGACTTCTTTCAATTCATGACTCCTCTTCTCTCTGTTCGAACTCAATACTCAGTTCTAACAGTTCATCACGAATACACAGAATCACAGAAAACTAACCCCCAATTCTTTACTCAACCGCCTCTGCTCCATCACAAGCCTCACATTCTCAGCATCTCTCCACTTCCCAGCTGCAGCATACACGTTGTGAACCATCACGAGCCCTCCGGAACCTTCTGGGTCCATCTCGAGAACCAATCTCCCTACCTCCTCACCGAGCCCATAATCTCCATGATAGAAGCAAGCACCCAACAAAGATTCTAGAACGTTCCCACACCCCGTGCCCCCCACTGGTACCAACCTCTTTACGATATCGTAAGCCTCGTTAAGGTGCCCCTTTCTACCAAGAAGATGCACCACGCAAGAGTAATGTTCTAAACTAATGGGCAACGTACCCTCTTCTAGCATCATGTCTTTCAAAATCGTTCTTCCCTTTTCCACGAGCCCACTGTGGCTGCAAGAAGATAAGATGCTCAAGTAGGTAGCTTTATCGGGTTTTAAGCCTTCGGTCCTCATCTGCGAGTATAGGGCCAACGCGGACTCGCCTCGACCGTGCAATCCGTACGCGTTTATCATCGTGCTCCAAGAAATCTCGTCTTTATGCTGCAACGAATCGAAGATTGCCCTCGAATCAGAAATTCCCCCACACTTTGCGTATAGATTGATCAATGCATTGCTAACTGCCACGTCAACGTCGAATCCCGCCTTCGTAAGGAAAGCCATGACCGAGTCTGTGATTTTCATGTTGTTTAACTGGAGGCAAGTGGCAATAACATTGAGAATCGTCACCTCATCGGGGTCTAAATTACTCTTTAGAAGCTTTTTAAAGACAACAAAAGCTATGGTGTAGTTTTCTGACGAGAGACATGCAGATAACAACGCGTTCCATGTAGAAATACTTCTCTGGTCACCGTTCTTTTCAAAAAGCATTAAGAAGGACCTTAAATCTTTATGTCTACCGTACATGGTAATCAGGGATGTAAGAAGAGGAGTCTCCAGTGGAATCCTTGCCCTCAACGAATAACCTTGGATAGATTTTCCCTGAAGAAGAAAACAACATGGTAATATATTCGCCAGAGTTAAATAATCTGGCCTCTCGTTACCGTCCTTCATCATTCGAAAGAAGAGTCCTAATGCCTCGTTTGGCAACTTGTAACAACGGTAGCCGGTTAAAATTGCATTCCAAGAAACTACGCTCTGACGAGGCATATCCTCGAACACGAATCTTGCTGATTTTACCTCTCCGCTGTTGACATACATGCTGATGAGGGCATTAGACAGTGAAATATCAGCTTTTAGGTCCATTTTGATAGCATGGCCATGAATGGTTAATCCAAGCATGAAATTGTTGAGCTCATGACAAGAAGGAAGTATGCTTATTAAGGTAACGAGATCGAATTTAATTCCTTCTCGTCCCATTTCGTGGAATAAGAGCATCGACGTGTCTGAATCTCCATGATCAATGCATGCAGAGATCATAATGTTCCAAGAAACCACATCTCTCGTATCCATTTGAGTAAATATCCGAAAAGCATAAACAAACCCGTCTTCACAATTGCAGTAGAAGGCAAGGAAGGCATTGGATGCTTTGAGATTCCTATCGATCCCTCTTTTAAGACTAAAACCGTGAGCAGCTTTTCCGGGTAATAAAGACTTCAATCTCGAGCATGATGTAAGGAGACTGATAACAGAGACTGAATCTGGATTCACACCATCGATTTGCATGGCAAGAAATGCATGTAGGCTCTCTTTCCATTGGCCACAGTTAGCGTAAGCAGAGACCATTGAGTTCCATAGTAAGAGTCCTCTCACTTGGATGTCGCGGAAGAGAATAGATGCAGATTCGATATCATCGAGCTTGGCATAAGCTGATAAAAGAGACGTTACAAGTGACAGTTCCTTCTCTAGTTTGGATTTTATAACACAGCCATGGAAAGACTCGAGATGGTAAATTTCACCAAGCTGCAAAGAGGAGGGTATGAGGCACAAAAAGGTAACCACGTTAGGCCTCAAGCCATCTTCTAACATCAATCGAAACACTTCCACAGCGTTTTCTGGGCTATGATTTCTCGTGTAAGAAGAAATCATGGCATTGTAGATTGCGAGGTTTACTGCGGTTGAATTGGAGAAAATAAGTCTCGCAGCGGATAAGTTTCCACGATTAGCGTATAATGAAATCATTGAAGGTGCTAAAGATGAATCCTCTGCATACCCAAGTTTATGAGCTAATCCGTGTAAGGCAACACCACTATCACAATTACCATAACGTGAGCACACCGAGAAAACACTTGCTAACGTAACAGCATTAGGCTTCACACCATCAACACGCATTTTACAGAAAGTCTCAAGGGCTTTTCGATCAAAGCCGTTCACACAACACCCAGATATTAAGGCGTTCCAGGCTACGGAGTCTGGTAGAGGAATTTCATCGAACACGTTACGTGCACCCTTCATATCACCGACCTTGGAGTAAAAATCAACGAGAGAAGTCTGAACAACGATGTTCCCCACGAACCCTGTTCGAAACACGAGACAATGAACCATATTTCCAAAACCGACGCAGTTTAGAACAGCGCACGCTTTGATCACAAAAGGGTAGGTGTAACCATCCGACACGACTCCATGACCTCGGCATCTTCGATAAACCGACACCGAGTCCTCGAACAGCCCGGCGTCACATAAGCTCTTGATCAGCGCGTTCTGAAGAGAAACACTCGGCTTCTTCGCCGCTTCGAAAGCTGAGAGCGCCAAATCGGGGAAACCCAGATTGCAGCATCGGTCGACGAAGTTAATTATCACGGGGTGGTACTCGTAGAAGAGCCCGTGCGTTATAAGAACGGAGTTTAAGGCCCTCATTTCGTGCCTGTTTTTGCATAGCGGTAACAGTGAAAGGAAATCGTTGGTCCATCGCGGAAGAGCGCGAGGTCTTAACTGCTGCAACATTGAGCGATTGCAGATAATTTGCGTTGGGATCTGCGCTGTTGTACGTACAAACTCGAGCTATCGCGCAGCAATCCATGAATAGCTCAGCAAGACGCAAGAGGAAGCTCAGCCAGGTTCTGCTGCCGCATCGTTTTATTTGAGTTTTAATTTGTTCATTTCGATAATTGATAAATGGGCTGCGCTTTTGGGACCTGAGCCCATTTCATGGGATCCTTATTACTGGTATCTAAATTTTGTTGGATTATTTCTGACCGAGTAAATGATAAATTTGGTGTTTAAACTATACGAAAATCTCATTGTTGGTGCTCAAAGTTTTAAAGTTTTTTCAAGAATATTCAAACACAATCACAAAAAAGAAGGTTAAAATTTTTTGTAGTGATGATCGAAGTTGAATTTCATATCAAGTTTACACAATAGATGTAAAAAAAAAAGTATTTTCTAACTATTGGTGCTCAAACTTTTAGATGTGTCGTTTTGGTTCCTGAATTTTGCAAAACCTTACCTTTTTTGTTCCTTTACCGGTTCTTTGGGTCAAAAGAACCACAAATGGACGGTTTTGCAAAGTTTATGCACTAAAACGGCACATTTAAAACCTTGAGCACTAACAATGAGATTTCGTATAGTTTAAGCACCAAATTTGTCGCTTACTCTTTCTGATTCTATCGTACATGTTAGAACGTTGAGGATAGAGAAAACTATACTTACACAAAACTTTGTAATATAATTTATATTTTGTATATCTTTCGTGAAGTATCTAGTGTTGGGTATCAAACTAAGTCCCACATCTATCATAAGATAAGTTTGAGAGCTACTTATGAGTTAGTAGGTTACTATTTTATTGCCAATTAATTTTAGAATGAAATTCTATGACTTGTGGATTTAGGCTTCTTAGTTTGGACCGTAAGGGAGAATTTATTTCCCAACACCATGTATAGTGCCTAGCTTGCCTATGCTTAAGCAATTGTGCAACTACAAACTATCTTAGGAATCTTTGTTTGGTAAAGCGTGATTGATTTGTCTCTTTTTTATTTTATATTCTATTATGCATGGTTATACGATGTCCTTTTATTCTTGCTCATATTTATTTTGTTTTTTTTTTCAATGATAAAAGAAATATTATTACGTTCTCCAAATTTTAAAGTGATTTTCCATTTTCAAAAGATAGGCTTGGCAATGTACATAGATTCCTCACTTTCCGCAGGGATTGACCCGAATTGAGGTAGGAAATCCTCTAGTTTTTTCTCCTTGTTGGTAGAGATGGAACAGAGATGTGGATCACACTCTCCGTTTTGTTCTCTTGATGATTATGTACACTATAAAAATGAATTTTCATCACTTGTATAAATACTTTTTCTAACTCTAATATTTTTTTCATCAGTTAACATAATTCGTACTTTCTCATGGCAATGGCACAATATTACCTCTCAATTATATTGTTCATTTGAATCATTTAATGTTTATAAGATGGTAATATATATATATATATACTAAAAGACATGCGGGGCATGGTCCCATTGCCAAGCCTTCACCCCGGTCATTGTCAAG
Source organism: Linderniella brevidens (assembly GCA_004919715.1). Classification (NCBI taxonomy): domain Eukaryota; kingdom Viridiplantae; phylum Streptophyta; class Magnoliopsida; order Lamiales; family Linderniaceae; genus Linderniella; species Linderniella brevidens. The sequence goes on from SWDC01000148.1 coordinate 6,466,192, forward strand.
CCTAAATTAGAATATATTATTCCAATTTACAACATCAATTAGTTTTAGAACGATCATAAAGTATCATTGGATCTAATAATAATAATTAAGGATTACATCCTAGATTTTTTTAAACGATATTTTATTCCATAATATTAATTTGACAAAATTGTATAATGGAATCATAATCAATATGAAATATGAATAAACAACAAGAAAGATAGATATATTAGTATCACCAACTGCAGTCCATTTTTCAAATTGTATCATGAATTGCAATTCATTCGTTAAGCACTTTTTATTTTCATTGTTTGAATTACAAAGGCCAGCACGATGTCCATTTCTCACGGATCATTGCAAGCTCTTATTCAAGAGAGAGATACCGTCATGTGAGAAAAGAAAACACATACGAGAGGAGAAAACTCTCGTACGATAGGAAAAAAAACTCTCGTACGAGAAAAGAAAATTCTCTAACAAATTTTAAAATTAAAATAACGAAATTGAGAAATAGATGGAATAGGCGTTGAGCTATAAATGATATCACATATAATAGTATTATAAATTAGGAATCCCGTGCAACACACGGTTTCGGAACTTGCGTTATCCAAGAACCAAGTTAAGAATAATTCCATGTCCATCACACGTACGCATGCATTGTAATGCCCCACCACCAACACAAGGATTATCCGATAAGTATTTTTAATGCATTTCTTTATTTGTTGAAGCCTATCTCTTGGAACCTTTTTAGCCGAGCTAACTATTTTAGATGATAGAGATGCTAGCAATCCTTTCAATGGACGCACGAGCAACGGCTGCCATAACTTTAACCGTATAATTATTACCTTTTTTGTCTTTTAATTCTATATGCAAATTGGCCTCTTTTTATTTTTTCAGTTTTTCTTTTAGTTTTTATCAATTTTGTTTACTTAATAATATAAAAATTTGTAGTATTGTTCGGTAATCATCCGGTTATGTCCCTAATGGCTTAATCAAGTGTTGGGTCCACGGTCGAGACATATTTTGTTGGAGGTCTCGAGTCCAAACGCACTTGTAACCTTGACTATCGGTGTTGGATGGAAATTGGGGCACTATCATTTGATCACGGAGTCTGTTACATTTTTGGAGTGTGTGGGGCAAACTCATAGCCTAATTGAGTTGAAATATTTCGAAAAAAAGATTATACTTGTAGGGAATATATGATAATTTAATATTTTATATTTATTTATAACACTTCAGGTAGATTTTTTTCTTATACTTGGCTAATTTATTTTTCTTATCCAGCTTTGGACCTGATTTTTTTAACATAAGTTGGAATTGAATTCATAATAAGATCTCTTGCCTTGAACAATGCTACATACACATACGGAGTTAAACTACTTTTAGGTGAACTGGTCAAATAAATAGTATACGAGGATTGAACATATTAGCGTATATTATATTATTAAGGGTTGATTGTGTATCTTTGTATATATAGTAAGTGTATATTTGTCACATTGTCAACATCAAATTTTTTATAACGCAATAACATCTTAAGGAAGGAAGGGGATGACCTGAATTTATTTTAATTAAATTTCATAAAATTATTTATTCTTGGTTTTGTAGCAGGTTGCTTTTTTATTTATGCTTTTCCCATGTCTAGAAAATATTAGACTTCCTATAAAACTTGCATTTTCTTTCATAAAATAAAAGCACTGTCTTTATGTGTAATCAGTATAAATGATAAATATTTAATATTTGTGAATTATTCTTGATGTTTATAATAATTAAGGCCATGAGTTGCTCCGATTAAGAATTTAGGTTTTAGAGAGCCACTATCACCCGAGTCTAAGCCATCGAATTATGTGAAACATACATGGCGTTTTTTTTTTCTTCTTCTTAAAAGCGATAATTTCATAAGCAAAATTGTTGAAAATTAAAAAAAGATAGAAATGACACATTTGCAATCGCTTCGTCAAACATTTTTTATAATATCTCCATTTTGTGAATCGTCAATGCCAGCACGAGGGTCGTATATGGGTCCTTGCATCATTGTCTCCCGCACGGGGCCACAAAAAATTCAAGCTAAATTTCGAGTGCAAGAGGGCCTTAACTTTATGCTTGAGGCCTTACTTCGATACAAGAACGGGTCATGTCGAAAATCCTAAATTACAAAAACGGCTTTGGCCGCACAATGTTCATTCCTCAAATATATGTCAGAAGATCATAGTAATCTCTTATTCAAGAGAGAAATACTTTCATACGAGTGGAGAAACTCTCATGCGAGAGAAGAAAACTCTCATACGAGAGAAGATAACTCTCAAAACAAAATTAAAAACTAAAAAACAAGAAAACTGAGATGACAAGGAATAAAAAAAATGATGGATACTCTAACATGATCCTCCCGCAGTCATGCTATCAATAAATTTATGACTGCAGAAAGAGGAATGATTTTAATTGAGAGTTTTTTTGTAGTAGGGTGTTTAGGCAGGGACGCTATATTTAGTGGCGGTTAAATTAATAAACTTGATCAGACGTTAGTAACAGATCATGGTGCACACATGTGACGCTAATTGTTAATTTACTAATTCCTTTTGCTACCTTATAAGTGGGTCGTGAAGATGACGTAATATTTTATATTTATATATACGCCTCTCTCTCTCTCTCAAATATGTTCTAATTTAATGTAACTATGAAAAAGGACATTCAATGCACGTATAAACATGTAATAAATTCGGAATTATCCGATATTAATTAATTAGTTAAGGAGAACCAAAAAAATCTCATCCACCTGTTTATATTCCCATCCATGCAAGCACAAACAAGTGTGTTGCATCTTTCAGTATAAACACAATCCCACCAAACAGAATTAATTGTGTAACCAAAATTAAAATATGACTAATCCGTATCTTTTTATTAATTTAATTCTATAGTCGTTCGGAGTCTATAATTGAATTATGAGTAATAAAAGATAAAAAAAGACAAGAAAAAAAAAAAGTGATAGTGTTGTGTAGGATCCGTTGAAGGCATACACAGACCTCACAGCGTAACATGCATGGTGGTTGTGTGGACAAGAAAATGTATTATCGCTATATTTTTGCCGTTACGTGTAATTATGTCCAAATTTAAGACATCATATGATGATATATATACTGCAACGGTTACATTTTGAATCTACGTTGTATTAAATAAGAATTTTCCAAAAAAAATTACGTATAGTAGTAGTTTGAAAAATTAAATAAGAAATTAATTATGAAATAAACTATATTTTATTAAGACAAAAACTAGGCTAATAAATTAAAGATAGACCAAAAAATCCTTTAAAATGTGAAAGATTGTCACCAATCATGGTTAATTATAACATTCCATCTGATTCCAACCTCGTGAAGCAAAATTCTTCATTTTCAGCATATTCCATCAAAAGCTTTGAAAATCCAAAAAAAAAATCAGAAGTCACGTAACTTTCTTTTTATTCATGACATATATTTTGTATGCTACATATTTAAAATTCATGTGGGGTCAAGAAAGTATCGAATAATTTCGTAGGTCTTGAAAAAATACTGCTTTTACGAGACTTCACTTGGAAACAATGTCGCATTCTATGTGCATCATGAGTGGGACAATATCGTATAAAAGACATAACATCCAATGTCATTCTCGACGGTAAAATCATATTTGCATCCCCGACATCGATATATTATATATCTTCATACGAAAATTTATCCGACTGCATTATTAAACATAACAAGGGTTTGGAAGATCTCAATTCTAGTGTTTTTTTAGAACATTTATGATTTATTCAGATGGAATCGTGCGTTCTATTTCGATTTCCGTATCAATATGTTTTGAGTGCGATGCATAATGAGTTTTGTTACAACTACGGCAAAAATCGTTAGGTCAATAAATTAACTCTCCGCCCACAACATCTAATCTTTTCAACTACTTTCATTTTTATTAAGTTTCATTCACAGTTGTAGTTAATGACAATTTTCGTTTTTTACTTTCTTCTCTTCTCTTTGTATTTATTCGACGGTGCATCTTTTCTTCTAGACATGTTTCATGTTTCCTTCATCTCATTCTAAGATTGAATCTTTGAAATTTAATGTACTCATTTATCACTATTGTTCAATTTCCTTCGTTCTCCTTTTTCAAAGATACATGGAGCAACCATAAAGAATAATAATTTCGGATATCTTGTGAGTTCTTGATGCATTGTATTGAAAATGTCACATTGATGCTAAATAATAATAGCCATACAAAATATTTTTATTTATATGGAAATAAACGGTGCAATTAAATATTTTCACAATATGATAGACAACATGTGAAGATAAAGTGAACTTTGTGCGACTAGAAGAATTGGAGAAATTATATGTCATCATGATCGTAGCTGTCCGAATATCTGTGGAAATAAATTCCATTTTCTCTATTTTTTTTAATTGCTCAAGAACAAATATTGTATGAAGGTTTCTGTAGTGTATTTTCTATTTTTGACGAAAGATGATATTAGGCATTTGTCAGTTATCTTCATCAACTCGTGGAAAATGACCTCCACTATTTTCTACGTTTGATTCTAATTTCCATTATTTATGAAAGAAAGTGATGCCATTGTTTTGTCTCTTTTCTCAAAAAGAAAAATTGAAACTATCCCAAATATAAAATTAATAGTCATAACCTTAGTTCTAATATACACGATTTACATTTAGAAAAATATTAGAAATTTGATTGACTTGCCATTCAATATTCAACCACTAAAAACACATTATTAATCAAACTTTATTCATAAATAATACATGATTTTGTTAACAATTAAGTGATCATAATACCCAATAATCTCGTTTTCAGCCTTTGACCCCTCCACGATTAAAATCTCTAAATTAGTCAACTTGGTTAATAAGTAAAATCTCACTTTTTTTTAATCGAATCGAAATCTTGTAGTGTCAGTCTTATTCGATATAAATATATTCGTTTTCCCTTCCGAAGGGTTATTAAATTACTAAATATTTCTTTAATCAAGAGACCAGAAAAGTAGCCGAATAGTAATTGAGTTAATTCCACTTGAAATCTAAATAGTGGACCCCATTCACCGCACAGTCGTATAATAATTTATATATATCTTACACTGAATATTACTATCATCAATTCAGCATACCTCATAAACAAAAACACTGAGCTTTCCCAACCTTACTCTTCCTCTTAAGAAAAACCAGCAAATCGATAATGGTCGACGTTGACCGTCGTATGACAGGGCTAAACCCCTCTCACCTCGCCGGACTCCGCAGACTCTCCGCACGCGCCGCCTCCACCCCTAACCCGCCTCGCCACAGCAGCCAATTCTCCTTCACACCGCTGGTGGAGAAGCTCATCGCCCAGCTTAAAATATCCAAAATAGCCCTGATCCGACCCGGCCTCACCGATGCGGAGCTCACACTCGCCGAGGCGGAGTTCGGATTCACTTTCCCGCCGGACCTCCGAGCCGTCCTTCAGGCGGCGATGCCCTTCGGGCCGGGATTTCCCGATTGGCGCGCCGCCGGCGCTTCCCGGCACCACCTCCGGGCCTCCATCGATCTGCCCATCGCGTCGGTGTCGTTTCACGTCGCGAGGGAAAAGCTCTGGTCGAAATCGTGGGGCCCACGACCTTCGGAGCCGGAGAAGGCGATCAAAATCGCCAGAAACTCGCTGAAACGGGCGCCGCTTCTGATTCCGGTGTTCGGCCGTTGTTACATTCCCTGCAGCCCTTGCCTCGCGGGTAATCCGACCTTCTACGTGGACGAGAATCGGATCTTCTGCTGCGGGTCGTATCTATCCGATCTGTTCGATCGCTGCGGATCGGACCCTAGCGGCCTCGACAGGGCCCAGCTGCCTCGCCAGCCGAGGTGGGTGGAGTTCTGGAGCGAGGCCGCGGCGGAGAAACGCCGACGCAGCAGGAGCAGCAACACCGCCTCCGAAACAACGGCGTCGTCGTGCTCGTCGTCGCCGGACAGACGCTCGGGTCGCCGGTCGACCCACCCGAAATGGGTCGACGACTACGTGGGCCAGATAGGGAATGTGTTGAAGGAAGGTGGGTGGTGCGACGACGACGTGACGGAGATCACCCACGTCTCCGCCGCAGGGTTCTTCGACAACGGCGAGATGGTGATATTAGACGATGAATCGGTGACGGACGCCTTGCTGCTGAAGGCCGATCGGCTGTCGGAGCTGTTGAGGAAAGGCGGCTGGAGCTGTGAGGATGTGTCGGAGGCTTTGGGATTCGATTTTGGAAGACAAAAGAGGGACGATGAGAGAAGGAGATCGAAACTGAAGGAATTATCGCCGGAGATGGTGGAGAAGATCGGGAGACTCGCTGAGGCGGTGAACCGGTCGTCATCTGCTTCTTCCGGTTCGGTTTTATCCCTTTAGTTTTGTGACCGGTCGATTTTTTCCAATCTCGATTTTAGGGATGGTTTTACGGTTTGCCGTATTTGGACTTTTGGAGTACAAAGGTGTGGGAAATTGGGAAAGCGACGCGTTTCGGGTTTTGGTCTTTGATACTAATTTTTTTTTTTTTTTTTAACATGAAAATATATATTTTGGCATATGTTTAATAGCGGAAAATAAAAGGATATGTAATGAATCTTGTAAGTTTAATGCATATAGTTCCTATCTATTTAGATTAATTAGGCTAGGCCATCTCCAAACCATAACACAAAAAATAATATTTTTACTTCAACCCATTAACTCTATTTTCTACACTAAAAATAATATTTCATACATATTTTTACTTATTATTTTTATACTTAATTAAAAAAACGAAAATATTATATAAATTAAATTTAAATTATTCGAGAAAATTATTTTTTATTTATATTTTCAAAAAGTAAATAATAATTTTTATATATAAAATGTATTAATTATATAATTGACTTGCTAATTTAAAAGCAAATATACTCATATTTTCTATGTAAAAATAAAATATTTATTTTTATTTCATAAAATAAAAACAAAACATATAGAATATTAAAAGACGTTTATAGAATTTAATTTTATTATTTTAATGATATAAAATATTTTGACATAATTAATAAATTTTTATTTAAAGAAAATAAAAAATAAAATTTAGTTATAACTCTATTTTAGAGTTAAAAAATATAGTTACTCTAAATATAAAGTATCACGGTCTGCAAATTCTATAGTAGTTTTAAAATAGAGTACCCATTGTAATACATATACTCTATTTTAGGTACCATTGGAGATTGGAGATACTCTTGTTGAATTAATTTTATAGGAAACGTTTAATTTTATAGGAAACGTAACCCTACTTCTAACACATTATTGATAGACATAATATCAAATTATTATGTTGGATAAATAAAACTGAAATAATAAAATTGGATTAATTCGAGAAGCATCGTATCAGTATAATGAGTGTGACACAGCTAATTTTTATAATTTCGAAACGAACAACAGGCACGAAAATTCAAACTACAGCCTGCACGTGTGTAAGTGTTTTTTTATAAGAAAAAAGAAATATTTTTAAAAAACAAAAATGAAGAAAAGAAACAAAGTGGGTCCCATTTTCATATTATATGACATGAACCCAGGCCCCAGCTTTGGTGAGCACCAAGAGATACAACATGATGGGCCCAGCGAGCAACTTGGGCTTTGCTTTCTAGCTAAGCTATGACCAAAACGGCGTCGTTAGCAGCTCACTTGTGACTTGAGTAATTAATATACGGCGTCGTACGAGTTGTCATTTACGTTCTACATAATTTTATTTCGTCTGGTGGGGGCTGGTCTTAAACTGGATTCATCATTCATGCTGTGTCGACGTTGCAGAGAATTTTTAAATGAAAATAAAAATGTTGTTGTAGTATTATGTTTACAGTATACAAATACATATTGGCCTTGGTATTAGAATTATAATAGTTAAAAGAATAGACCAAAACATATCTGAAAAGGGTTTGGCTTTTGAGAGACAAAACAACGAGGATCTGCTCGTCTCGTTATTTGAATTTGAGGGCGACATATTTATACTTTTGTAGATAACTTATAGTTTATTTCTACATATTTCATTAGTTTGTGCATATATAATAATTAAATAATCATATATATTCGCGGTTTTTTTGCTTGTGTGAGAGAAGACTATGGAAAATACGAGATCATTCGCTCGTCGTAACGATTTAATCATAGATGCTACTATATCATGGATTGTCTTTTCAATTATAAACTTCATTAAATGTCAAGTTATCATAAGATCTTTCTTAGGGCGGACAATATAAATAAGGGTAATTTCGTTTCAGACCCTATTATGTTTCAAAATAGGTTCAGACCCTGTCAGTGAAAAAATGATTTTTAAAGATCCATTTTGCTGAAAGTTTAGGATAAAGGACCCAAACTTCGAACTGACAAAAATACCCTTACTAAATACTTTATAAGAAGAGGTATCAAAAGCAACTTTTCTGTTATTATCTTACGGTATATATATATATATATATATATATATATATATATATATGAAGTGTTACTATATGTCAATATTGCGTTCCAATATGGTTCATAATTGGTATCAATATACTAAAATTGACTTTCGACGATTGACATTTTTCGTATATTTCATATTCATTCCCATGAGCATCGTCCTTGCAACAAATCAAATTTGATGTGCAATCGACGGCTTTTTCTGATCTTAACGTTATCGAATGTATTATTTGGGATGCGAATTTTTTGAAATTCTTAACGCGAATAAGGAAAAATAATTGTGAATTGAATAATATTTTTTGGCCAAAATTGCAAGTACTATGTAGAAATTCGAGTGACCCATAATCTGAATATTACGTTGTGCCACCGTGTTGGCTTCATCGCTCGTCGTTTGGGCAGAATTTCGAAATTATTCGGAAAAATGTGAATTAATACGCTTGATGGGTAACACTTATTGCATTCTGGGTAACAATTCTTATAGTCTGTGTAACACTTCCTGGGCAAAACGCATGCGAGCAAGAGGAATACATCGAAAATCGCCGATAACACCAAAAAAACGTTGAAACTGATGGCATCTCGACTTTCGTGACCGAATAAGGTTAAATCGACCTCAATTTGGATCTTGATAATCAAGGAAGAGTAATGGAATGTATAATGGAATATTGCATTAATCTCAATTCTAAAATCTCGTTGAAAAACGGGGGGAAACTCAAAATTATTGACTTGATAATGTTAAATCAACTCAAATTTATCACGAGCCTTAAATATCAACGAGAATTATTGACAAATATGATGAGTCTTGAATATTTTCGAACTAAGTAACACTTTCGGCAATAAATATAACACATGTACACGCAAGAAAAACACTTCATTAAGAACATTCTAGAAGGTTCTTGGTTAGCATGGATTATTACCTCAATACATACAAATAATACCACATATCTGATTGTAAATAACAATACCAACTCAGTTTTTAACGACTATGTAAATTCTTGTACCACATAATAGGTTCTCAATACCACAACAAGAAATCTATTAATTTCATTCACAAATGTGCTTTTTTCGGATGTATACGATTGTCATTCATGGAAATATAAGATTTGGTGATGTTAAGCCATCGTATTTCTTTAAAAGACACAATCTTCGAATGATAATGTTATTAGTCGAATTTTGAAGTTATTAGACATGTAAACATATGGTCCTATGTTGGCAAACATAAGTTACTATCTCTTTTGCATAATAATATATGTTATTCGTGATTTCTAAATTTGAGTATTTGGGGTTTGAAATTTATATGTGGTGTGGTATGAATATTGATTTCGACTTGATATTTGGCGGAATCTTAGAAATTCTCTTAAAATACATAAAACGGTACTAGTAAAGGATTATGTGTTACCAGTAAGTGTTTAAGTGTTATTCGAAACGAATGATCTGTTACAGATTGCAGTTTACATGCTAGGGTTTCTATAGGCTTGTTTTTGGGTTTAGGGTTTCGAGGTTAAGATTAAGGATTTAGGACACAAAAATTTGGTAATATGATGTACAACTTGTGATTTATAGGATGCAACAATAAACATTTTTAGGGTTTCGGGTTTAGAGTTTAGGGTTCGAGGCCTAGGGTTTAGGGTTCGGAGCTTAGAATTTATGGAATATGGTCTATAAAATGTTATTCAAGATTTAATGTTACACTTTGAACACGTTTATGATGAATTTCGTAAAGTTATGTTCATTGAGATTGATATAGTCTAAGTTTTGGAATGAAAGAGTATATGTTTACATGACTAATAACTTCAACATTGTACTTTCTACATTAACATTCGCATTAACATGACTTGTAAAGGAATTTGGTGGTTTAGCTTTATCATATTATCTATTTCCACGAATGTCAATCTTATAGATCCGGAAAAAAAGTGCATTTATGAACAAAATTAATCGAATTAGTAATGTGGTACTGAGAAGATATTATATAGTACCAATATCTACAATTGTGTTATAAATTGAGTTCATATTGTTATTTATTATCAGACACATGATATTATTTGAAGGCAATGTAGTAATATCATTCATTATCCTGTTAATATTCTCTGACAATCTAGAACCTTCTAGAACGTTCTTACTGAAGCGTTTTCTTTTGATGTGTATGTGTTATAATCAGTGTATAAAGTGTTAGTACGCTAAAAAATATTTCAATTTTGGGGAAAACTAATTTTCGCATTATTCCATGATTAACATCAATAATTCCCTTACATTATCAAGAATTGTGATCAAGTTGGGTTGATTTCACGATTTTCGACCATTAAAATTGAGGTTTCACCTCAACATTTTTGAATTGGTTTGAAGTATTATTTCATTATCAAATTTAAAAATTTTCGTCGATAATGAAGACTAATGAGAAATTGAGGTCGATTTAACTTTATTCGTTCACTAAATTCGGAGATTCCAACGATTTCATTGATTTTTGGGTGTCATAGGTTGTTTTTTGTCTATTCCTCTTAACCTATTGCTTGTTATCCAGGAAATGTTACCCAGAACGCATGAACTATTATGCAGAATAAATGAAGTGTTACCAACCAGCTTTATAATTAATAAACGTTTCAATCTTAGGTCTCATCAAAATTCTTCGTTATCCATGATTAACATTAATAATCTTCTTCGATTACAAAGACTCATGATCAAATTGAGTCGAATCCACCTTATTTGGCCATTAAACTTGAGATTTCAACCGTTTTTCTACGAGATTTTCGAATTGTATTTAACGCAATATTCCACGATAAGCATCATATTTTTTCGTTGATTACATGAGAAATTGACGTCGATTTCACCTTATCCTGTCAATTGTGTCAGAGATTCGAGCGGTTTCAGTGTTTTTTGGGTGTTGCCGGCGGTTTCCGATCTATTCCTCTTTACCTTTACTTGTGTACAACATGTGTTATTTACTGGTGACGAGTCGTTATTTTTTTCTACTTATGTGTTCGTTTTGCGGCAACATCTGTTATAAACTACAAGGCACGTGGTATTTTTGTTGCATGAATTGTTACCCAGAAAGCATGAAGTGTTACCCGCTAAACGTTTTTAATTAGCAAACGGCTCAATCTTAAGTCTCATCAAAATTCTTCGTTATACCATGATTAACATCAATAATACCCTTCGATTACTAAGACCCATGATCAAATTGAGTCGAATACAACATATTCGGCCATTAAAATCGAGATTTCCCTCATTTCAATTTTCTACATGATTTAAAGAAAAAATTCCTTACAAAGCTTAGATCGTACGTCGTCGAAAATTAATCTCGTGGTTTTCCTCGATTTCTCAGACCCATATGCAAATTGAGATCGAATTCTCCTTATTTAAACATTAACGTGAAGATTCGGATGGAAGATCGATCGCATGAGGATGACAATGGCATGTTCCCGTAATATTTGTGTGTTTGAAGGGTAATTAACAAAGGCATTTTAAGTAATTTACTGAAATAATAAGGGTATATAAGACATTTCATCGCAAATTGGTCCTTATCTCCAATGAAAGTATAAAATGAGTCATTCTCTATATTTTAAAACATATTAGGGTCTGAATTCTAAGAAACATGCTTAAGTGGGCCTGAACCCTAATTTAGCCTATAAATAATTAGATAATACCTCTTTGCAAACGTGTTTAGCCAGAGAGAATCTAAGTAGAAGGAAAATTACAATTTAAAAAGACGGAACAAAGAACTAAAGTTTGAATGGGAAACAAAGAAAATGTGATATATAATTATTTCATTGACCAACAAATCATTAAATGCTATAACGGTCAATTCATCCACCAACTGAACTTGATCGTTGGCGCGTCTTCTGAACTTCCCATGTGCTACAAAACATATTTTTAATTACACGTTGGCATATGGTTGACAACGTAGAATTAACCATATTCAAAATCATAAAACTAAAGATCATAGTAATTCTAACAGCTGCCTAGAATTGGCTTGACAATGGAATAAGGATTTCTCATTTTTTCCAGAGAATCACTCTGTTCGAGGAGGAAAATATCCATTTTTGCTTGTAGTGGACGGAAAATGGAAAATCTTATATTCCGAGCTCTATGAGACGGGAGAATCTCATATTAGACACGTAAATTATTAAACCATTGGTTCATTAAAATTCTATGTTTAAAATTTTCTTCGAAATTTCTACTAATTTTTCATCATTTCTATCATCATGTTAAGATCGGTCTTAGTGAACTTCTTAGAACTTTTCTTCGGTTCGGGATGGTAACTTAATTCGGTTGAATTAGTTAATGATTCTCAATCTAATAATCACTCAAGGTACGGAAGATACCTTGTTCTCAACCGAAGATTTGTTTATGAAAAAGGTTTGATTCCTTCCACGTCTCTCCCTCTTCCTTGTATATCACGAGAAGACTTAAGCTTATAAACTACGTGGTACATCCCACTAGCCAGACACTCTAATTAGACTCCTAGCAACTCATTCAACTACTTATTGAAGTCATTTGCTTCATTAGCTTTTTACATGCCGTTGGAATATCAGAATGTGAACTTGATTAGTATCACGGTGAACTTTATAATGAACTCAACTCTTGACAGCAAGCTTCTAAACTTTCTAAGTTCTCGTAATTTCTCACTTTTTATGTTCTTGACGGGTGCTCTTAAAGTTGTGAAAAAGTTGTTCTTAGTATGATTCCAGATTTATTTATGATTGACAATCTAAACACGAGTGTTGCTTGGATGGAGGCAAATAATCTTCAACATTGGCTTCTGAACATACATTAAAGGCGGTTACTTAAAATGGATGTGTTTCTTGCATCTGAGCTTTGATTGTTTGTTTTCCCACAACATGATGAATTCCAAGTTGAACGCTCTTGTAGACTGCAACTTTAATTATGATGTTCTTTAGCAGCCTGTTTTTGTCTTGATTCATATTCAACTATCAATTGTCTTGTTAAACTTCGAGTACTCCTCTTCGAGCGTATGATTAGTTGTTTTTGCAAACCGATATTCTATCTTTTGTTTTCGGTATGCTGACTTTCGATTTCTATTGTCAAAGAACTTGTCCATTTCAATCTTCGGTCTTGATAAATTTATAGATAGTCACCGTGTTGTTTCTGAAAGTTCGAAGACTAATTCTTACGTTTCCCCTTCTTTCCTGTAAGGAAGGATTCCACTAGAAGAGTTTGGCTTACAAGCTCAATCTTGTACAACTAACCCAACTAGACCATTCTAATTAGACTCATAGGAAATCACCCAACTGATTTTGAAGTCAGTTGCTCGAACAACTTTTTTCCGTTGAAACTAAGTTCTAATACCTGCTTTTTGCCAACCTGTAGAAACTTTACAACGTGAACTTCAACAGTTCCACGTTAGATCTCTTATAGTTCTCTCAAGTAAATTCTCTCGAGTCGTTCAGACTCTTCAATACAAGCTTGGTTTCAACGATGTGAGCTCATAATTCTCAAGTGTGTAAAACTTACACCCTCAGTATTAATCTTCATGTATTTATAAGAGAATGACTTTAACTAGTATTGTTGACAAAAAATCTTCAACTCCGTTTTTCAAAGTGGGCTTCCATGTTTTGCATTAAATGCACTTTCCAAAAATGAATTTGTTGACTCTGAAGCTTTGACCTCGATTGCTTTGTCCAAAAGGAGATAACCTCCAAGTTCAGCGGTCCTTTCTCGTGTACGTTTAACACTACTTATCTACAATCTTCGCATTGCCTTGTTTAGAATTGGATTTAAAATATGATTGATGAATATCATATGAAGTACATGCTCTAACTTTTCTGACTCAACTGAATTTCTACTAATCTTGTGAACCGATGTATGAATAAGTGCATATGGATCTTGCGTCTTGACCCATATAGAACGCTTCTTAGCTCCCGTTTCCACCGGTTTTAAGTCTCTAATCTCGACACCGATTCTAATATATCTTCTCTTTCAACATACTCGGTTCTTCGACCATCAGTCTATTGTCTAGTCCAGATTGTATCACTGATCTGCTACCTTACATAGATTCGTTCTCAGATGTTCTTCTATCTTATCGTCCGCTCTTCAAACATCAGTTTACTGTCCATCCAAGGCTGCATAACTGATATGCCCCCTTGCATCGATCCGATCCCATATGTTCTTCTATCTCCGATTGATCGCTAGTCTGTACCGGTTGCAATTATAGTTTTGTTATTTAATCACCGAAATTAATATTAATCTGAACTAGGGTTCATTCAAGATTGCTAAAATTGACATAAGTCCAGTCCAGATTCCTCTTGTAGTTTTTCACTAGTCCACTCCAGATAAATATTCATTTGCGTCAAAAAAAGAATTTCGTGTCTCGTACCTTGGAGTAAAATGATATGAGTTTAAGCGCACAATCACATGGCACAAATATAATCTAAAATAATAATTGAAGATGGAGTACGATGGGAAAGTAAAACTTCTATATCTATTGATCGATCGTGTGTCATTTCTTCTCAAATCACACATTCCGATTATTCAATGACATACACATTATAAACCTAAATAAATCTATGTACAAAACTCAAATTCGAGTAGTTATTACACAGTCTGCAGAACTTCATCTTCATTTTTGTTGGTCTCCGTCTTAGGTTGAACCTTCATCGCCTTTACACGAAACATTGCCTAGAAAGCAAAAAAAGGTATTTTACCACCATAAACTCATGTCATCAAACACTTTATTAGCCTTATGAATTGCGAAGACAAAAGATGTAATTTAAAAACAAACGCAAGAAAGAACCTTTTTATCGGATCCAAATTCGATTATATCGGTGGGACGAAACCGGGTAGGGAAGTTAGGCGATACACGATACCGTCTACCCTCATTGCTGCATTATGTAGTTGTACGATTAGATCATCAAACAAACGAAACATTCAACATATAATATATATATATATATATATATAACTAAAATAAAATATTATGTACTCGGTTATCCATGTCCCGTCCTCGCTTCTCAGGTCCGTTAGATAAAATGCTCCGTCTCTGTAGCTTATCTTAGCGTGCATTTTCGAAACCTAGACCATATGAAAATAAATTAACTATGATGAAATATATATATATATATATGTATTATGAACGTATATATATTATGCTACTAATACTAACCCGATGTGAAGGTATTACTATCGATTCTCCGGGGAAGTTTGCATGCAGTACACTCCTATATATAAACCATACGAGAACATCAATTCACATTTATACGCTATTCAACGATCGATTTTGAGGAAATAAATAAAAGAATGTGGGTGTGTACCCGACTACGCATGGCTTCTTCTCATCGCGGCTAAGGAATATGACCTCGGGTGCAGCGGGCGAATCTCCAACGGGAAACAGAAACCAACTGAACGCATGATGCCATAAATAATCACGAAACGAGATTATACGATGACGATGTAATAAATAATATGAAAAGAAATTATACTATATATATGCTTACTCTGCGTCGAGGGCTCTCTCTAGAGCATCATCATCTGCAAACCATCTTCTCAGCTGATCATCAGCCTAATTTCCACAAAATATATATCATAAGACAATAACAATAATAATTAATTCCAGATAAGCCCGTTTATTTAGAAATGTACTTACCTTGTCGGAAAGTCTACAGTGTAATCTTCTTCCTTCAAGCTTTGAACTGCAATTAATGTATGAATTAATTAGGGCTTTGATGATTATATGAAAATGTCCGTGTGTGAAAGGCTTTTGGATTACCCATTACCACCAAGAACCCAACTAAGCATTAAAGGCATAGCAATGTCGATAAATAATCTGCCTCCAACTCTACCAGGATGAGGTATTCTGAACTTGGTTAGGAACTATAGATTAAAATTACAAAAAAAAATTATTACTTGCATATTAATAATTTTACATATAATTTGTAATTTTATGACATACCGACAATGGACCGAGCCCGACTCCGAGGTAGGCTTTATAAGTTGATGCCATCATTGCAGCCATTCGAGCCAGCCCGTGAATAACAGCTACTCTAAGTTTCCGAGCATTCTCATATCTTTGTGACGTGACAGTATTGTATAAAGGGTATTATTGAATATCGGATTTATTATCTGTTAGTACAAAACAATTATGAGACAAATGAGCAGTTGCTAATGAATCGTTTACCTCTTTAAAGAAGATATTACATCAACTGATCTGCCCGTTTCTTCGCTTTGCTTGCATGCTTTATCAAGCTCCAAAGCTAATTGGTAGGCATCCTGTAAAAAGATTAAATAATACATATATGATTTAATTGTTTAAGTTAACTTTTTTGAAAAAGAAAAGAATAAATAGTTATTATTATCAAGCACCTCAATGGCCATGCACCCTCCTTGGCCTAAATTGGGCTGCATAGCGTGGACCGAGTCGCCGAGCAACGTGACAAGACCCTTTCCCCACGAGAACGATGGGACCCGATCGTATATATCACGTCGGAGAATTGATTCCTCGTCAGTCGTGAGCAGAAGATCGATCACGTTATCGCACCACCCTTCGAATAGTTTGAGCAACCTCTTCTTTTTTCCTACAAAGGAATGTTGGGTGTCAAACCTAATCTCACATCGGTTAAGTAAAAAGTGCACGACAGGTATTAGAAATCTAGGGCTTCTTCCTAAAATCAGTTGGTGATAGGTGAAGTTGCATCTTTGATATATGGACATTTTTTGTCCCAATGTTTGAAGTATGGACGTTTTTTATTCCTCATGTTCCAAGATGCCACATTTAGTCTACAACTACCGATTTTGAGCGATTTTGATCATTCATTTAAACTAATCGTTAGCTTGGACGGAATTATGGGTCGGGTCAACCCGACTTTATAGCCAGACCAGATCTTCCATTCTTTGACCCGTAAAATTGGGGTTGGCCCGGCATGTAATATTTGATGGTCCGATTCGGAATTATGTTAAAATTAAGGGTTAAATTAACTGGAGGACCAAGATCGCCAAAAATCGATAACATGTGGACTGAATGTAGCATCCAGGAACACGAGGGAGCAAAACCGCTTATACCCCAACTATTGGGGAATAAAAAATGGCCTTCTCCCAGTCGGGTGAGTTGAATTATCGAATGATACCCCACTTGACCTTATATTGCAGGCTTCAAGGTATAGATAAAAGGTGATTTTATTTCCCGACAAAGACATCAACATATAAATACCATTAGGATCATCTTCTCCACCGGGTGGCTCATTGTGGAAGGCATACCACTGCATTTTTCCCCCACCCACGTCCGACGAAACAAAGTATTGCTTGTGGCCCAAGAACACTCGATACCTTCAAAATCGATAAATATAATTGAACCGCAAGTCTCCGGTACAAAATATTATTATTATTACACTAGGAGAATTGATTTTACGGGTCCGATCTCACGAATGTATTGTATTATGATACCGACGTACCCGACCGTTTTTATATCTGCGGGAACGAAATCAGCAATCCCGGTGTAACAAGTGTAGCCCGAGTACGTAGCTTCACTCGGACCAAACAAGTTCTTTCTCACCTGTAATAACAATACGCGAATCGATTGAACGCCGATGTTGCAGCAGCAGCTTAAAGTTAATCAATCTCATTATTGCACGCATACGAGGGAATAGAGAGACCGAAACAAAACCTTAGACCATATCCCATCAGCTCCAACTAAAAGGTCTCCTTCATAACACTGCCCATTTTCGAGCCTAACCGTCACCTGATCAACAATGGATTCCATTTGATCACTAAAATAATCAAGAATCTGAGAGAGAGAGAGAGAGAGAGAGAGAGAACCTTTTGGCCATCATCTTGGAAATCCAAGACGTGGCTTTCGTTCTTTATGATCTCCGAGCCAACGGCACGGGCGAGGATCTGCTGAAGGGTCATGCGGCTGATGACTCGAGTCACCGGTAGCCCTCTCTCGGCTGCTGGCGTGAACGTATCGAACTTCACATACCTGCGTGTCCCAACTTTCAAGAAAAATTGCAATCCATATAGAAGATCCTCCATCGGCATATTATTACAAGATAATCGAAAGATCCTACTACCAAGTTCCAGAGATCCCATCGACCAAGCCGTTGATGCGATCGCCGGTGATGCAGCCGGAGCTCATAACCTCCTCGGCGACGTCCATGTCGATGGCCTCCAAAGCGGCCAAAGCGTTGCTCTGTATCTGAATGGGGCCACGATACTGACCCTCGCCTCTAATAGCGCTCAGGTCCCTCTCGAAGACCAAAACTTCGAACCCTTTTCTCTTAGCTGCGAGTGCGAACACCAAGCCGCCGATTCCGCCGCCGGCGACGAGTATCCTCAGCTTCTTCTCCTCCTTCGATTTTGCTTCGGTTTCTTCAGCTTCTTTGGGTAGAGTAATTGGTTCCACTGCTGCTGCTTTAGCCGCGTGCTTTATCGTCTTCTCCTTGAACTGGGCAGTGATTTCTGGGTTTCTTTTGGGACGCAGAGGATTGAATACATCACTGCTGTTGGATTTCGGACAAGGGGAGAAATGGGTTCTTGTCAGCAGCACTGAAGGATTTATTGCTTGGCTATAATACATCATAGCCGATTGATTCCTTCTGTTGATTTGTTCTTAATCGTTTGATGATTTTGAAATTTCAAGTTTTAAGCTTTTTCTATATCTGGGTGTTTCGCTAACCAACGTAACGAGATTAGGAGGTAAAAAAATTGTGTGTGGGGCGGTAAGAAGTGGGAGCCAAATCTAAAAGATTGAAATCAGCACCATGGCCACGTGGCAGTTGTACGTGTAATGGTTTTGCAAATATCCATACACATGTTCATCTGCATGTGGTTTGGCCGCTTAAAGTTTTTATTATTTAATCCGAAATATGCTTTTTATTTTTTTAGTTTACTATTTCGAGTGGTTGTTTCATTATTTATTTATAAAGCTAAGGTGGATTAGTGGCTTTATTTCATCAATCATTGTCCTTATTAAATCGGATATGGGAATTAATTAATATTAGTATTTCTTGAACATTCGATGCATGCGTGCACCTAAATATAAAATTTTAATATTAATTTATATTTTAAGTTATCTTTAATTTATATTATTTAACAAATAAATAATATTTTTAAAAGAATTATTTGTAAGGATGTGATTGTAATAAATAAAAGGTTAAGGTCTATATACATATTAAATAAATTATAAAAATGGGGACAAATTGGAATATATTTTTGATACACTAAATTGGACAGTGTTTAGCCAACCATCACCATTAATATAATAGAATAGATGTTAACATTCGACATGTAACATCACTTAAAAAAAATTCGATTCCTAGTTACTATTCACGGATTATTTAAGTAAATGGCCTTTGACTGGGTCAATTTTAAAAAAATGGTCTCCATAATGTTTGTTGTCTATTCTACCCTTACTAACTCAGGAAAAAAGACGTCTTTAACCTTATTTAACCCATTCAACTACCCAAAGTAAAATTAATTATGTTTAATCGATTCCACTCAATGTAGCGTCACGAGTCTTCTTCTTCTTCCTAACCGAGTACAATATTTGACAGTTAAAATTGAAGAAAGACACATAACGAAGCAGAAAATTTCTAGATCCACGAAACTAACTTTACCCGAAGCAGAAAATTCTCCAAACCGACTACAATGGCAATGAACGCTTTCCCCGAAAGAGTACCGGTAATTTTACTGTGCTTTCGTCTTCCTCAGGAGCAGGTCTCGTGCGTCGAATTGGTTAGGTCCGGATCATGGTTTCCCAATTGTGCAATTTGGACACTTGTTCGCAAGGAAACCGTGCGGCGAACCAATTGGGACCAAGCAGTCGCGAAAATCAGGGGACCCGTGATTGCATGCTTGGGACCCGAGCACAGTCACACGGTACCCATACGCGCGCGGCCCCCTTGCGATTGTGTGCGGGTACCATGCGATTGAGTGCGGGTACCATGCGATTGCGCGCGGGTATCATGCGCGTGTGTGTTGGCGGGTACGGCGATAGTGCGCGCGGGTACCGTTCTTCAGTGTGCGGGTACCATGCGCGCATGCACGGGTACCATGCTCTTGTGCGCGGGTACCATGATTTCCTGTGCGGGTATCATGCTCTTGTGCGCGGGTACCATGCTTTCCTGTGCGGGTACCATGCGAGTACTAATTGGTTATTTACTCTTATGATTCCCAGGTTGTGCTTAAGAAGCAATTGTCATCCCGAGACGACGACTTCGAGTTCCGATTGACAATGACCGGGATGTACACGGAGGCGAGTGCGAAGATAAGGAATAGTCTCAATGACAATGAGCGGGAGAGTTACAGGGCGGGGAGTCCATTTGGTAGACTCGTCGAGGCTGCCGCCGATTTCAATCTATCCGCCCAGCTCATAATGTTTCTCACGAGGAGGCAGACCGCTTCACGATCGCGAGGAGTTGTGGATGGTCATTGGAAACCGACCACTCCGATTTTCTAAAGCGGAGTATTGCCTGATTACCGGCCTTAGGTTCTCTGACGAAATCCCAGAAGTAAACCCCAATGGTGATTTCGCAGAGAGAAACTTTCCGGGAAGATCCACAATCCGTTTGTCGTACGTTGAGGATCGCCTGCGAGAGCTGGGAGCCAATGATGACGGAAACGTCAACATTGATAAGATGAAGTTGGCGGATCTATTCTTTGCGCATCTGTGTTGCTGCTCCGACCGTCGAAGAAGGACACGGTTATTCGGTCGTGGCTGCTTTCATTGGTCGAAGACGAAGTCGCCTTCGCCAAACTATCCTTGGGGCAGCGTAGCTTTCAAAGAGGTGATACGTTCGCTGAAGATAAACCTAAGGGAGAAGAGGAATTTTGTTCGGGAACGAGCCCACAACGGGGGCAGCAAACACTGCGAGCTACTGATTAGTGGCTTCGTACATCCGATTCAGGTCATTCCTTATTTAAAATCGTTATAAATATATATCTAATTGTGATTATATATTTGCTAATTTGGTTTCTTTGCATTCTAGGTTCTGGCGTACGAGTGCATATCGGGCATTCGGTACGCGCTCGCCTATCGTAAAAACGAGGCGGATGTGGTGACCCCGCGGATCTGCCGGTGGGTCACCAATGATTGGTCAACGAAGGGTTCTCCGAAGATGGAGACGATTGTCAATGCCGCAAAGGGGTCACCCGTATCTGGGTTGCTGAGCCCCACAATATCGGAGATGAACGAGCCCGCAAAGGGGTCACCCGCAGCAGGGGTGATACGGGGGCAACCGAGACTTTCCGACGCACACGTCGCATGGTAAAAACTTGTAAATAATTTGTTGCATAAGGTTTTATATAGTATAGTTTTCGACGTTGAAGTTTTATCTTGTTAGGTTATGAGGCCGGTGGCTTCAACCAGGCGTTCTATCATTCGGAACCCGAGGTAGCCCGAGAGCCCGAGGTCCCGGTGGAAGCCGAGGCCGCGGTGGAACCTGAAGCCGAACCCGAACTCGAAGCCGCGGTCGAACCCGAGGCCGCGGTGGAGTCGACGCCGCCTCGCGAAAGCAGGCCTTCCAAGTACCAGGTGACCCCATTCACCGACCCGAATCAGAATCGCGTGCGGAACAGCATAAACCAACAGCTGGAGAGGCACATGAAGAGAAAATTGAAGTTATGGCCTCGGCTAAAACAGAGGATCGATACGATGGAAGATAATGAGCGGCTGCTTTGCTTGTGCAAATCGTACCGAACCAAGACGTGGTTCCAAGAGCTGTACACGCCTTTGTGGTGGCTCGACGAAGCGGTAAGAATGATTGATAACTTCAATTCGTAGAAATGGATTAATACGTTTTTTAATTAACTTTTAGTTTATAGCACATTGACGAAAGCATTAGAAGGTTCGTCGAAATGCAGAGGGTCCATACCTTCTGCTCTCGTGCCATCGCCTTCGTGGGTTTCGCGATGAAGGAGAGCATCGACCGGGACTGCGTAGAAAATGAGAAATTTGTCAAGGCATGTTGCCCTTTTTGGTCCACTACGCAGAGGGACGTGATCAGGACTGGTCGTCGGTGTCATGGCCAGTTGTGGATTATATCGTGGTGCCGGTGCAGACCATTGCTCATTGGGTTCTTGCAGTCCTCGACTGGAAGAACAAGACGATACGGGTATTCGATTCGGATCCGTCCTGCGATGTTGACATGCGCAACATGCACGCGTCCCTGACCGGTCTACAATTAGTGGTCCCGATCGTGTTCAAGAAACTTGGTCTAATTGGAAGCGCGTTTAGGAAGTGGAAGGTGGAGAGGATCCCCAATTTCAAGAAGCAAGAAAATTCGTAAGTGTAGCATATTTCGATATGAAGTTGATTTTAGTACATCATATCTCATTATTAAACATTTGGTTGATTTCAGCGGCGATTGTGGGGTTCACATGTTGCGAGCCGCATTTTCTATGCTATTTCGTGGCGATAACGTTGCGGAGCTTACCGGGCGGCAAATGACGCAATTTCGGGAATTTCTCTGTATTTCCATTCGCCTTAATGATTAGGCTTCTTGGTATCAATAATTTCTATTCAGGAATTTTGTAAATCTGGAACAATTTTATGTAATAATGGATGTTGATATGTTGGATATTGATATTATGTTAGAAGTTGTATTTCGAGTTGTATATGCACGGTACCCACACACTAAAGCACGGTACCCGCACACCTAGCGCACGGTACCTGCACACAAGGCGCACGGTACCCGCACACTAAAGCACGGTACCCGCACACATGACGCACGGTACCCGCACACTAAAGCACGGTACCCGCACACTAATGCACCGTTATTTTAAAAAGATAAATATTTATTTTATGATTATCATAATAATTGGTTAATGATTGTCCCTATCAGAATAATTGGTTAATGATTATCCCGATCATTTGATTTGACTGATAAAATTATTTTATGATTTAACGTACAGTCAACGACTGACGTAAAGCACTGACTTGATTGATGTAACTTATTGAAAGCATTTGACAACTGTACGGCACCGGCACATGTGGCGCACGGTATCCGCGCAGTAAAGTACGGTACCCGCAAACGTAGCGCATGGTACCCGCACACATATGCACGGTACCCGCACACATGGCGCACGGTATCCGACAACATACCACACAGGCCAACATACCAGACATCCATTGAACAACTAAATTTCCATGTCTATTACATTATACGTACCAAACATTGCAACATACCGAATATCCATATCAATTATACATAATCACATGTACAAATCAAACTCATAGGATTTAACCCCTCCTACCGAATTTTCCGACGGATGACATTCTATTCTTTTGTGCTGTTCCGCGTTTTGGGTCAACGAGTGGTGGTAGCATATTTACAATTCCTTCAACGCGCTCGGTAACAGGCCATATGGTACCCTCGTACGCTAATTTCCATGTCTCCAAGCTGTAATACGCATGGACTAGCGAATATACACCTACATTAGCGTGTCCACAAGCCGCAATGGCGTGCGCACATGTGATATGATCGATATCAAACATCTTACAACTACATGACTTCGTCTCGATATCGACCACCTCGTTGACTTCATGCCCGTATACATTATACCGATGCCAATTTCCGACACGTGTAGATTTTGTGAATTTATGTAGTGAAACCGTAGGATTGACTCGACCTTCGGCGAAAATGACGTGACATTGGCTGCCATCGAAGATTCGCAAGTTCTTCGATGCTTACTAAACAACCTTGTCGTCAAACGTTGTATCGAATCCAACAATCCTATGAGTGGAATCTCTCTATCCGCACGTAGAGCGGCATTTATCGATTCTGAGCCGTTGGTGGTCATGATGTTGTACCTTGTTTTCGGGCAATACGATCTTGTCCATTTTGCCTTCGTGCTGACTTCAAGATACGTATGCACGTTTAAGTACCGTTCCTTTAGCGTTTCCAACAATCGATCGCAATCGCTCGTCTTGTAGACGTATGCAATATTAAGGAATAACGCACACGCACATTTCTCCTTCATACGGGTCTTTATATTTTGCTGAATATGCCACGCGCAGAACCCTTGAATGCATTTGGAAAAACTTCCGGGACGGCTGTCTTTATACCGCCATGTCTGTCAGAAATTATGACGAGGTCATTTGTGTCGGCCACGATCCGTTTTAATCTCGTTAAGAACCATGACCAAGATTCGATAGATTCGGTGCTCGTAATACCCCATGCGATAGGATACTGATGGTAATCGCCGTCTTGCGCCGTTGCAACAAGCATCACCCTTTTATACTTTCCCTTTAAAAAGGTGGCGTCTATAGAAATTACCTTACGCATGAAAGCAAATCCCGCTATGCATGTACCGTTTGCCAAAAACAGAAATTTAAATTTGTTTTCCTCGTCCATCTCCCAATCCGTGACACTTCCGACGTTCATTTGCTTCACAGCATCCAAGTACGCCGGGATCAACGCATAACAATCGTCCCCGTTACCGACCAACTCCTCCGTAGCGAGATTCTTCCCTTTCAAAGCCTTGTAATAAGAAACATTCAACCCTCACTTTGCATCATAGACATGATAGCCTTTGGCGCGAGAATGTCTTTAGGCCCGCTAAAATTGTCAAAAAGCATCCTAGACACAACCGATGAAGTTCCTTGACGATGTCTTCGACGTCGATGAGACACGCCGCATGTGTGTGTGCCGCAATATGTCCGTATCGAGAAAAAAGGGGAATCCATATCTTTTGCAGCTCGAAAGCGCCACGAACATTGCTCCATCGCACATCTTACTACATACAAAGTCTTGTTCGACTTTACTAATTTGCACTCGAACGACGCCGCCAAGGCGATTTTGGATATCTCCTCGATAACTTCTGCCTTGTCACGAAACTGCTGCCCAACGTGTAGGCTTGAACCGTCCAGAAATGCGAAGTACCATCAGCAGCCTCTTCTAGGGTTACGATCTACATCGTCATCTTCATCGTCGTTGTGATCACGTGCTACAAATTCCTCCTCCGACTCGTCAGTGTTTTCGATTGGATCATCTTCATTTTTGTTCGAATGCCAACCCGAGTAATCCCTACCCCCAGACGAGCCACATGCGCACATTTCACCATCTCGACATGAACCACGAGTCTCGATTGAGGGCCACCAAAACCCAAGTACGCACGTAGAGCATAGTCGTTATCGATGTATATGGGCCTGGGATAACTGTAGGCTACATTTGGCATATAGCTTAGCATTAGCCCCTCGCATTGTAGTTGTGAAACGACAACACCGCTACAATTTGCTCATTTACGTCTTGTAACGTGCATGCATCATCATCCACCAAAATTGAATGTCAGCTACAATTTGACCTAGGGGACCAAGTCGAGGTACTGTCCACGCCGATTAACCACCGACCATCGAATTGAAATACAATGTTGGTAATTGTCATATTGAGCACCTGAAATATTATGCAATGTTATTGTTTAGAAAACGATTGTCGTTATATATCGTGCTTATGTATGATTTTCAGCGCATGGGACCCGAACATGGGATCACGGTACCCGCACATAACGGCAGGATACCCACTCATAAACTCAGGGGACCATGCGCAGGACCCGCGCGTATAGCGCATGGTACCCGCACGGGGTATAGCGCATGGTACCCGCACGTATAACGCATGGTACCCGCGCATCAACGTATGGTACCCGCACATCAAGGCAGGGGACCCGCACACAACATTAGCGGGGACCCTGCACTTATAATTATGTTCCATGCTTTTACAGTTTGGTCCCCTGCGTTTTTTAGCCTGGGTCCCATGCACTTGAAAAACAGCAGCCCATATGCGCGGGTACCCTGTATATATGCTCGGGTACCATGTACATACTTTTGGGTCCCATGCACAAAAACTGGACCTCAGAATATGTATTTTTAGGTCCGAATTTTCGTAATTACCACTGAAATATCGCTACTCTGGAGTACACATGATCTACTAAATAACCCATACATTTTAGGGGGTAATGGAAGGGAAATTCACCATTTTTGACGTTAAAATTGCAGTTTTCATGTAACGAATGCTCACTAGTAAAGATGCTGAAATACTTGTTGTTTTCTTGGTTTGAGAAGTTGTTTTCCGGCACTAAACGAAGAGAACAGCTCGCGTCGCTTTAGGTTTGTGAGAGAGGTGTGTGCGGTTACCCTTTGTTCTTTAAAATGGAGAAGATAATGCATTCATATCGATTGTAAGGTTATGGTTAAAGAGGGAGATGGACCCATGTGTTGAAACAACCAGAAATAAACTGATATTACCGATTATGAGAAAATCGATATATACTGAACATGACCGTCATTTGACAAAAAATATAGAAAACGGAGCCCCTGAAAAAATCAACATTTTTTTTATTAGCCATTTGAATTGATCATGTATATCTAGTTTCAACTTTACAAAGAACACATTTCACACACACTCCCTAACTGATGCCTTCAAATCTCATAAACGATAGTATTCAACGGGTCTTTATAGCCCTGGCTATATTATTACGTTACTCTCTATCCAACACGTTTTTCTTGGTCCCCTTTTCAGGTGCTCTTGGAATGCCTTTTCGTGCCTTTCTCGGGTGCTCGCCGGAGTCGGGTATATTACTATAACGAGAGCAACAACTGTTTTAATTTTCATAATAATGTATTAAAGATGTATCAAGTAATGTTTAGCAAAGAAAAGAAAGTCTCAAAATCCACAGTCCACGTGTGATAATCGAATCTATTGCAACCCCACTACTAATTGGGCCTTCTGAAGGCCCAAAGCCGATGGTTCAAATACGACGTCCTTTCTTTGCATCCATGACACACGTCGAGCACCATTTTGGACCCTTGGTGTGTTTGGTTTGTGGAAATTAGTAGGGAAAGAAAAATGAAATGGAAAAAAACTAGTTTTTATGTTTGGTTGATTGAAGAAATAGATAACGAAAAGAAAAGAAAAGAAAAAAAAAAGAAAATCTAGCTTGATTTTACACTTAAAACTAAGGAAAACGAGTTTCTTCACCAAATGGTGAGGAAAACGAAAGCAAAATTTAAGAAAACAATTTTCTCTCCAATTTTCTTTTCCACACTAATTTCCTGAAACCAAACACAGCCTAAAAGGTCATTTAGTCTTTTGCATTATGGAAAAATTATCTATATAGTAGAAATGTTTTAACGACATTATTTAAAAACTTATTAATGTGATAGATATCATCTTGTTTTAGATAAACTAACAACTCCTTTTTGATTTATCATACTAATCGATATTATTTTCTAAAATGAAAGCAACCATATTCTACCTATGTTGATGCTTTTAACTGAATTTGTTCTTGTGCGGGAACCGGCAAAAAGGAAAGCTATGACACACATCCATACACAGCTCGTTTTAAAAGTAGAACAAAAAATGCTTTTAAAGAATAGACTGTTGATTGATTTTCAGTACAAACTTAATTTTAAGGATATTTTTGTAATTTTACAATCGATTTCTCAACTATATACGAATTCTTAATTTCCATAATAGAGCGTTGACAACCCTCTATATAGATTAAAATCCACTATAAAACCTTGTATAATGATAGTTGAAAATTCACTAAAGCTGAAAATCCACTATAAAAATTTGAAATCTCAGCCTCACGAGGTAAGAACCCAAATCTATACGAGTTCTCAGCTATATTATGATAGTTGTGAACCCACTCCACAATTGAGAACTCATATAACACAAACAGTGAGTTCTCTCGTACAATGAGTTTTAAGGTATAAAGGACTTTCTCGACCTAAGAATCTGCATATTCAAAATTCATATAATAAGAATTTAAATATGTGATTATATCACTTGAATGACTAACTACGCAATCACTCACATCACCTGCATTAAATGCTTCGCCTCTAGCATGTCATAACCCAATAGTATGGCTATTATGGGCTCAGTACAAAGTCTCGACATTTCACCACTGTTTTTTTTAATTCAGATTTTATTTCCCTTGAATAAAAAAACTCATTTTTCATTGATTGCTTAATCTTTAATGGATTAAGCTCCACAATACAACTACTTTACTACTAATTTTTTTTTTTATCTTTGCCACTAAGGTGGTGAAACAATATCATGATTAGGGGTGGCATCGAGCCGGATAGTCGGGTATCCGATAGTTCGGGTTCAGATTACAATTTTCACGACCCGAACCCGACCCGATCTATGGCGGATACCCGCCATGTCGGGTACGTGTCGGGTGCGAATATCCGACGTCGGGTACCCGATTATGATTTTAAAAATAATTAAAAACTAGTATTTAAACACACGTTTATACGTGTGCTATAATAAAAGTATATATTATTTATATTTAAATTTATTATTTAAATAATTGAAATGAAATTGAAATAAAATATAAAAGGTAGTTATGAGACGTGGTTTTTGACGGATCATGTGAGGCAGTTTTTATTTTGTGTTAGTAAAGTGAGTTTACAAAAAATAATATTTTATCAAAATCACAAAACAAAAAGTTTCAAAAATAGTCATGAAAGAAGCGTATATGATAAATATCGGTTGTCAATTATACGATTACAGTAATAAATAACTTAATCACTCAAATTAAATTTAAATATTAAATATCTTATTATTTTCAAATTTAATGTAAAAAATTACTAAAATAGTAATATTTTCAAATTTAATGTATAAAATTACTAAATAGTAATTTAAAAATAGTAGTTATAAAAAAATACACCCAATCAGGTAGCAAATTACTACCGACATCCAACCCGACCAACAATTATCGAGTATCGAATACCCAAAAACATGAACTACCCGAACGCAGGAAAGCCCCCGCCATAACATATTTTATGATAAAGGCTCAAGTAAAAATTTAACTAGAATTGGGAAGGGGCCGCGCGAACGCAGGCCCCCACTACCACAAATTATGACGTAGGCTCGACCACTTGGGCCGACCTTAGGCAGGCGCACCTCCAGCGTGCAATGGAGAGCGCCAACCTAGGCCATGGGCCTTTTCGATCATCCATTGACCCCGTCCAGGTAAGTGAGTAGCTAGATGTAGAACCATCCGTATTTATACTAAGAGTCTTTCCGATCCTTGAGAAGGAAACACAACTTAGTTGGGTCACAAAATGCTAAATGTGAGAAAACAGAGATTGCTATGGCATTCATTTGATCTATATCTATCATCGTAAAGCAAATCATGTAACTACTACTTACCAGATAGATGTTAGCTTAATGAATCTTAGGGAGTTCCACCTCGGAGTTATCGAGGTTACAGCGTGGACATAACAGCATTTTCTGTATATCATCGCCAAGACCACCACACTCTTCTTCCAATCTTGAGGCCAGCTTGAGTCTTGCTGGTCAAGGGAAATCAAGCAAGCAACAATACAATAGTAGGATATTAAACCAAAAAGAAAAAAGAAACTGAAACTACAGAGGGTGGAAGGATATCTATGCAACTCCTGCATGCTCTCTTTCATAATGGATTCCAGCAACAACAATTCCCTTTCCAAATCAGTAAGTTCCCTTTGGAGCTGCACAGGGAAAGGAACACAAAGAAAACAACTAAACAAACACTTGTGTCTTTGCTCATAATAAATCAATTCTTCAAAACGAGTTCAGAATACGTACATGACCGTTTGTGATCTGTTCAGATTTTTACACTCTTCTTCTTTCTGATTAATCTGCATGGTTATATGGGGAAGCTCACTCTGAAGATCCATTCTAGTTTTCAGAGCATCGTGGCCTTGCACATTCGAGGATCATGTTGTTAGAAAGCCAGCTTTAGCATCAGATTGAAATATAGCATGAGATGAATATAAACAAGGAAATGATAGTCAGTCATTCATAAGCTTGTCTCCGATGGAATCGGCGTCTTTCTACTTTCATGGCTTATTACTTCTCAAATTTCCTATGATGATAGCTCACAACTAATTGGCTGCACACATACACACCATTTATAGTTGCTTCATAGCAATCTGGTAATAGAAAATGGATGATGTCAACTCCTGAAAGTTCCTGACACGGAAAAAAGGACATAAAAACTTGAGCAAGGCAGGGGAGATAGAGAATCTAGATTACAGTGCAAAATGATCTTGTTGTCTTTTTCACAGATACGTTTATCAGCTGGCTGCAATTATAGAAACATTGGACACTAGTAATATTTGATAATCAGAAAATTCCAAATACAACTATGAGAACATTCAGTGCTCCGTATGAACATTCAGTGATGGTTGAAGTAAATTAGATTTACCTTATATGAAAATTCAGCTCAAGCATTTTCTCAATGAATCCATTTCTGCCAAAACAAGAAGTTTCCACGTCAGAACAGGCTCGAGATTTACATTAGCAGACACTTAGTAACTATTACAGTGGAACTAAATAACAAATCCGTACAGTGAGATGTTTTCTTCACTCTTCAAATCATTAAAGCAAGTTTGGAGAAGTTTAAGGATAATACACACAAAAAAGATGTCAGTCAACTCCCCACGATATTATGTGAATGCAGTAATAAAGCACAATATTTTTAAGTGTAGAGCAGAATTATCACCAGGTTACACCTTGATAGCAGCCAATTCAGAGCTTATCTTCGATATCTCATTGTTAGTCAGAGCGATTCTATCCTGAATATGATATTGAACTATTAATCCGAATCAAAATAAAAATTCACATGGAGGTTAAATAAATGGATTCACGTAGAAAATATTCATGCTAGAATTCAAACTGCGATACTACAAACAGAAGACAGGGAATATACAAACATCAATTTAACAGATATCCATGAAAAGAACAAAGTTCTGCCATACAAACGAAATATAGGTAGAAAATTGAGTTGTGTGTTCGAATCTTCGACAATCAAAACTATTTGAGAAAAGAGAATACGAGTGTTATACCTCTAACGCTTTTATCGAAGCCTCAGTCCTTGATAGCTCAACCTCGTAGCATTTCAGATCTTGCTCCTTATTTTCCTTATCAAATTTCCACGACGAGCGTCAACAAATGAGAAAACTAAGAAGCGATTCGGCATAGTTATTTCTGTTTTGGAACCTCCTTGTGATTTCTCCGTCGTGATATCGCGAATCAATGCTAGGAGTGGCTTCTGGCATCCGTTTCCCGCCATCTTTTTTTCTTTTTCCTTTCGAGCAGTGGCAAATAATTGGTTGAAAATGTTTTCGCCCAATTTATATGATTTTATCGTCGAACCTAGACCGTCAGATTCGATCTTAAAATTCGGGGGAACGATCAAACGGCCGGAAACAAATGCAAGGGGAGTCCGCTCGCGTTGGCGGTTTTAGAATGAACTTCAATTTTTTTTTTCAAAACTAAAGCCTGTCGTCTTGTTTCAAAAGAAATTTACATTGGCTAAGCATTCAAAAAGATTCCACTTGTGACATCGTCGTAAAATCAGTAGGAACAAAGGCTCACCACATGAGGAGTGTAACACTAAAACCAACAAAATTCAAGACTAAGCCTAGCCAGAAAATCAAAAGATAAGACACATAAACTGTTTGTTTCGGCGGTGAGTCGCGTCTGGTCAGCGGCAGAGCTTCGGTTGAATACGGTAAGTCGAGGCACGTCGAATACGCTTTCCGTAATACAATATCACCCCGAACATCAGTGCTATCGGTTAACGGCGATTATCCCCAAGATACAACGACTTTCAGAACCTCGTATTGCAGCATTACGAATGGGTTTTTCCGGCGAATCTACTGGAAATTCGAACGTTTCTTGCTTCGAGAACTCGAGGAGTTGGGAGTGACTTATGCGGAATGATTGGGTTCGAATGAATGAGTTTTTCATCTCGCAAGGGACCTATTTATAGCCCAACAAGGATTCTGGGGACTGAATCGGAATAAATGCAACCCTTGGACTTTTGACTGTTTGACTTTTAGGGCAGGAATGCGAATAGTCGCAACTTCTGGACTGCCCCGTGCAATGGAAGCTTCTCGACACCGCCTGCTCGTATTCTCGGGTCGGGTCGGTCCATCCAACAGGCAGGGCTCGTGCGGCCCAACGACCCAACGGGTCATGCCACCTCTGTTAGCCCAGTCAGCGCTTACGCAGCGCCACCTCATCATCACATATACGCGTGTTATGCTTGCCACATCACTCGAGCTGCCACGTCAACATTTAGCCGCCACATCATCGCCAGACAAAATATTTGGCTACAATAGCTCCTAGCGATGTGGCGTGCGAAGTGCGCCTACAAAGCGCCCATTGCGCACTTGGCACGGCTCGGGTCGGTGTCGGACTAGGCCTCGGGCACATGCACGGCTCGAGGCACCGCCGAGCCCCGGGCTATCACTTGGGCCAAAACCACACTAGCCTATTAAGCCCACTTGAGTTCAAACAAGTAACCTTTTATAAGGTGATGAATTCTTTAGGGTCTAATCAATGTGGGACAAAGGTTCCCTACACTCATTTATTAAACACTTTAATTCTTTTATTGAGCTAACTTAGAAAATTAATTTCTCATTGACCCGACATAGGTTTTGAGCAAAACAATATTTGTTAAAAACTTGAATCTTTCATCAATTTCAAGTTTCGATGGACGATGACAACTCGATTTAAGTAAAAATCAATCGGATCTGGATTTTAAGTTAAATGCCTACTTTTGGGCCAATAAGCCCAAATCCAACAAAACCACGACTAAAAGTTTGAACTTTTACTACAAATAGGATTTAAAACTCCACTACAAAAGTGGCTATTAACTCCAAATTCTGTAGACTACAAGTCTTTAGTCGACGATAAAGTCGCACTCACGAAAAGCAGGTTTCGAATTGTTGAAGATGCCTCTATCGCTCAAATCTTCGTATAAGATACCCCTTAGAAGTTTCAAAGACAATCAAACACGGCAACCCAATTCAACTTTTAATTCCTCTCCCCAATCGTACAGAGGCAGGCTAGCCTACATCATTTCCAAAGAGTCACATGAGTAACCTCAACATCATCAATCGAAAAATCAACCCGGCAAAACGCAACCAACCCACAAAACCCAACACCATGCCCAAAGTCCCAAAGCATCGTGAAAGAACCTAAAACCATCTCTTAGCCCCACCCATTGCCCATCAATACCACGACTGCTAGCTCGATGGACTCACTGGTGATCGAAGCAAAGGAGAAGCTTGCCGGAACACCAAGGAGGAGAGAAAGTAGTCGTCGGCTTCGAGGCACGTGGGTTCGAGAAGATGATGTAATAACCGAAGGTGCAGTAGAATGGTGGCATTTGAGGGCCCCCAATAGAGCGCCGTTATGCTCGGATAATCCTCAAAATGAAACCCGCCCCATAGAGGAAGGGGATGAAACCCCACTAGGGGGAGAACACCCCACGAGGGGGAGAAACACTCCCCGAGGGGACGAGACCCCACGAAAGGGGATAAACACCCCACGCGATGAGCAGATTCTAGGTTGAGTTTCTACTTTCGTTGAATGGCCCAGTTGGGCTCTCGATGGACTCTCACTATTTTGGTGAATTGAATAGGAATTTACACTAAGTTTTACGTGAATTATTTACTTTTCCATTAAGACAGGAGTAAATAAGTACCGTAACCCTCCCAAAAAGCAAGTACAGTCTGAATCTAATGTGATGGTAAAAAAAGAAAATGAGTAATAAATTATTACTCACTAAAATTTATAAAATTATTGTTGTTTTAAGGAATAAAATTGTTGTTTTTTTAGCGAAGAGTAAAATTATTGTTGTTAAATATAAGAGAAGCAAGATTTCGAGCAAATAATAATAAAAAAAAAATTCGAGCAAATTACAAATTCGAACGTTAGCACCCCAAAAAGAAATACATTTTCGTGGGAATTATGATTAGCCTAACCAACTGTCGACCATCATTACACTAATGGCGCACTAAAATTACCTTTCTTGCTCCACCATGGTTTAAGTTATATTACTATTATATGATGATGTGACACACGTAATGTAGTTTTTTAATGAAAATTTAGGGAACATTTTTGTTTGCGTAATCCAGCGTTACGGTAATCCTCATCGTCGGGTGTAGGCCATCACTACGTCTGTTTTTTACTAATATTCCATTTTTTACACCAAAGTGATATTAAAATATTATATTTATTTAATCATCGTGATATGT
This sequence comes from Linderniella brevidens, assembly GCA_004919715.1. Lineage (NCBI taxonomy): Eukaryota > Viridiplantae > Streptophyta > Magnoliopsida > Lamiales > Linderniaceae > Linderniella > Linderniella brevidens. The sequence goes on from SWDC01000148.1 coordinate 6,500,582, forward strand.
ACGATAATGTTACGTAAATGCATATTTGATCATACACAATTCTTAGGTAATGTAGATTAGCACATTCATCTTGAGGGTATATTTTTATGTATCAATATCAATTTTGATTGTTTTAAGCATTAATTATAGTCTTTTATATATTCTTCAATATAAGTCAACACTAAATATATTTTGTAGGATTTACTATAGTAGTTATCAAATAAAAATATATGGATAAAGGTATAAACGGGAGGGATGCGGTAATTTTATTTAAAAAAAATTGGAAACATTACTCCATTTCAGTGATGAAGAATATTTTTTTTTATAATGATTCCTCTTAGATGTATTGTATAATGTTTATTTTGTAATAATTTATTGATTCATTTATATTTTATTTTATCCAATTTAATTCTTGAGGCTTTAAATAAAAAAGTTTTTGAGTCGTGGAATGCTAATAGAAGCAACATTGTACAATCACATAAAAAAAATAGGCAACGTGGTTTAATTCAAGCAGTTTTGTTGTAATGTGTTGAAATAACAACCAGAAGAAATAAACTGATATTACCGATTATGAGAAAATCGATATATACTGAAAATAACCGTCATTTGACAAAGAATATAGAAAACGGAGCCCCTGAAAAAATCAACATTTTTTTCTAATTAGCCATTTGAATTGATCATGTATATCTAGTTTCAACTTTACAAAGAACACATTTCACACACACACATATATATATATATTATCATTTCTACAATCAATTATTAACATTGTTGAATAAAAAAAAAAAGAGAATTCGGGATAAATCTTGATGCATTTAGAAAAAATCCCGGGGGAGTTTCGCCCAAGTAGCTGGGTGATGACACGCAGGTATTGATCACAGCGGGTACGTAAGTACTTGTCTCCTAGTCGCTTCCCTCGCCTCTCGCCCTGTCTTTTTCATGCAGCTCACTAGAACAAACGTTAGAAGGGCGACGCTTGGGGTGCCGCGAACCCCTCCGATGCTAAGTCAGTATTTTCCTTACATTCTTTTGGGTTCGGAATATTTTTCGAGTAAGATATTATCTTTTATTTCGTTATTAAGGAGAGAGAAAGAGAATAAATAGGCTAGGCACAAAGTGTAAAAGCGCGATAAGGTGCAGATACCCATGATATATTTATAGGTATCTTGAGAATGAGTCATTATATACTTAAACACTCAACTTTATTTACCTGTAAACTCCTCATTACTCGTATCGAAACGGTCTAATCAAGGCTCCTTCGTAAAGGTGTAATAAAAACACTCCCTAACTAATGCCTTCAAATCTCATAACCGATAGTATTCAACGGGTCTTTATAACCCTGGCTATATTCTTACGTTTTTCTTGGTCCCCTTTTCAGGTGCTCTTGGAATGCCTTTTCGTGCCTTTCTCGGGTGCTCGGCGGAGTCGGATATATTACTATAACGAGAGCAACAACGGTTTTAATTTTCATAATAATGTATTAAAGATGTATCAAGTAATGTTTAGCAAAGAAAAGAAAGTCTCAAGATCCACAGTCCACGTGTCATAATCAGATCTATTGCAACCTCATTACCAATTGGGCCTTCTGAAGGCCCAAAGCCGATGGTTCAAATACGACGTCCTTTCTCTGCATCCATGAAACACGTCGAGCACTATTTTGGACCCTTGGTGTGTTTGGTTTGTGAAAATTAGTAGGGAAAGGAAAATAAAATGGAAAAGAAAAACTAGTTTTTATGTTTGGTTGATTGAAAAAATAGATAAGGAAAAGAAAAGAAAAGAAAATCTAACTTGAGTTTACACTTAAAACTAAGGAAAACGAGTTTCTTCACGAAATGGTGAGGAAAACGAAAGAAAAATTTAAGAAAACAATTTTCTCTCCAATTTTCTTTTCCTCACTAATTTCCTTAAACCAAAACACAACCTAAAAGGCCATTTAGTCTTTTGCATTATGGAAAAATTATCTATATAGTAGAAATATTTTAACGACAATTATTTAAAAACTTATTAATGTGATAGATATCATCTTGTTTTAGATAAACTAACAACTCCTTGTTGATTTATCATACTAATCGATATTATTTTCTAAAATGAAAGCAACCATATTCTACCTATGTTGATGCTTTTAACTGAATTTGTTCGTGTGCGGGAACCGGCAAAAAGGAAAGCTATGACACACATCCATACACAGCCCTTTTAAAAGTAGAACAAAAAATGCTTTTAAAGAAGGCTAAATTAGGGTTCAGGCACACTTAAACATGTTTCCTTAGAATTCAGACCCCAACATGTTCTAAAACATAGAGAATACCTATTTTATACTTTCATTAGAGATAAGGACCAATTTGCGATGAAATGTATTACTTCAGAAAATTACTTTAAATGCATATGTTAATTACCCTTCAAATACACGAATAATACGGGAACATGCCATTGTCATCCTCATGCGATCGATCTTCCATCCGGATGTTCACGTTAATGTTTAAATAAGGAGAATTCGGGCTCAATTTGCATATGGGTCTGAAAAATCGAGGAAAACCACGAGATTAGTTTTCGACGACGTAAGATCTAAGCTTTGTAAGGAATTTTTTTTCTTTAAATCATGTAGAAAATTGAAATGGGGGAAATCTCAATTTTAATGGCCGAATATGTTGGATTCGACTCAATTTGATCATGGGTCTTAGTAATCGAAGGGTATTATTGATGTTAATCATGGTATAACGAAGAATTTTGACAGGACATAAGATTGAGCCGTTTGCTAATTAAAAACGTTTAGCGGGTAACACTTCATGCTTTCTGGGTAACAGTTCATGCAACAAAAATACCACGTGCCTTGTAGTTTATAACAGATGTTGTCGCAAAACGAACACATAAGTAGAAAAAAATAACGACTCGTCACCAATAAATAACACATGTTGTACACAAGTAAATGCAAAGAGGAATAAATCGGAAACCGCCGACAACACCCAAAAAACACTGAAACCGCTCGAATCTCTGACACAATTGACAAGATAAGGTGAAATCGACGTCAATTTCTCATGTAATCAACGAAAAAATATGAAGCTTATCGTGAAATATTGCGTTAAATACAATTCGAAAATCTCGTTGAAAAACGGGTGAAATCTCGAGTTTAATGGCTAAATAAAGTGGATTAGACTCAATTTGATCATGTGTCTTTGTAATCGAAGAAGATTATTAATGTTAATCATGGAATAACGAAGAATTTTGATGAGACCTAAGATTGAAACATTTGTTGATTATAAAGCTGGTTGGTAACACTTCATTTATTCTGCATAATAGTTCATGCGTTCTGGATAACATTTCCTGGATAACAAGCAAAAGGCTAAGAGGAATAGACAAAAAACAACCGACGACACCCAAAAATCAATGAAACCGTTGGAATCTCCGAATTTAGTGAACGAATAAAGTTAAATCGACCTCAATTTCTCATGGATCTTCATTATCGACGAAATTTTTTAAATTTGATAATGAAATAATACTTCAAACTAATTCAAAAATCTCGAGGTGAAACCTCAAATTATTGATGTTAATCATGGAATAATGCGAACATTAATTTTCCACAAAATTGAAATATTTTTTAGCGTAATAACACTTTATGCACTGATTATAACACATACATATCAAAAGAAAACGCTTCAGTAAGAATGTTTTAGAAGGTTCTAGATTGTCAGAGAATATTGACAGGATAATGACTGATATTACCACATTGCCTTCAAATAATACCACATGTATAATAATAAATAACAATATGAACTCAATTTTATAACACAATTGTAGATATTGGTACTACACAATATCTTCTCAATATCACATTACTAATTCGATTAATTTTGTTCATAAATGCACTTTTTTCCGGATGTATAAGATTGACATTCATGTAAATATATGATATGATAAAGTTAAACCACCAAATTCATTTACAAGTCACGTTATGCGAATGTTAATGTAAAAAGTACAATGTTGAAGTCATTAGTCATGTAAACATATACTCTTTCATTCCAAAACTTACAATATATCAATCTCAATGAATATAACTTTACGAAATTCATCACAAACTTGTTCAAAGTTCAACATCAAATCGTGAATAACATTTTATAGACCATATTCCCTAAATCCTAAGCTCCGAACCCTAAACCCTAGGCCCCGAACCCTAAACCCTAAACTCGAAACCCGAAACCCTAAAAATTTTATTGTTGCATCCTGTAAATCACAAGTTGTAGATCATATTACCAAAATTTTGTGTCGTAAATCCTTAATCTTAACCCCGAAACCCTAAACACAAAAACAAGCCTATAGAAACCCTAGCACGTAAACTGCAATCTGTAACAGATCATTCGTTTCGAATAACACTTAAACATTTACTGGTAACACTTAATCATGTACTGGTAACACTTAATCCTTTACTAATCATTTACTAATATTCCATGCTTAATCCAGAACCTTCTAGAATGTTCTTAATGAAATGTTTTCTTGCGTGTACATGTGTTATATTTATTGCCGAAAGTGTTACTCAGTTCGAAAATGTTCAAGACTCATCATATTTGCAATAATTCTCGTTGATTTTTAAGGCTCGTGATAAATTTGAGTTGAATTAACATTATCCATTCAATAATTTCGAGTTTCCCCCCGTTTTTTCAAAGAGATTTTTGAATCGAGATTAATGCAATATTCCATTACAATCTTCATAATCTTCCTTGATTATCAAAACCCAAATTGAGGTAGATTTAACCTTATTCGGTCACTAAAGTCATATATGACAGCAATTTCAACTTTTTTTTGGTGTTATCGGCGGTTTTCGATATATTTCTCTTGCTCGCAGGCGTTTTACCAAGGAAGTGTTACACAGACTATAAGAATTGTTACCCAGAATGCAAGAAGTGTTACCCAACAGTGTTAATTCACTTTTTTCCGAATAATTTCGAAATCCCCCCCATACTCCAGTCAAATTCAGGAATTCCGCCAAAATCCTCAAACTCAAAACTATACCAAATAAATGACAATGAATACCACTTAAACCATTTCTGGTACCTTTTAAAAAATATAGGTTTCCATGTTTCACATGGAATACCTGTTATTTATTTTGCGATGACAAATACTTTTAAATTTATACCATTTTAACGAACAATGATTTATGCAAAAATTTTCCGTCGATTTCATTTTCAATTCTGTTAACCCTAAACGACGAGCAACGAAGCTAACATGGTGGCGCAACGTAATATTCACGCTATGGGTCACTCGATTTTATACATAGTAGCTGCAATTTTGCCCGAAAATATGATTCAATTCACAATTATTTTTCCTTATTCGCGTTAAGAATTTCAAAAAATTCGCATCTCAAATATTACATTCGATGACGTCAAGATCAGAAAAAACCGTCGATGGCACATCGAACTTGATTTGTTGCAGGGATGATGCTCATGCGAATGAATATTAAATATACGGAAAATTTCAATCGTCGAAAGTAAATTTTAGTATATTGATACCACTTATTAACCATACAGGAACGCAATATTGACAAATAGTAACACATTATCCTAAACTTTCAGCGAAATAGGTCTTTAAAAATCATTTTTTCACTGACAGGGTCTGAAACCTATTTTGAAATTATAATAGGGTTTGAAACGAAATTGCCCCTTTAAAGAATAGACTGTTGATTGATTTTCGGTACAAACTAAATTTTAAGGATATTTTTGTAATTTTACAATCAATTTCTCATCTATATACGAATTCTTAATTTCCATAATAGGGAGCTAACAACCCTCTATATAGATTAAAATCCACTAAAAAAACCCTATATAATGATAGTTGAAAATTCACTATAGCTGAAAATCCACTATAAAAACTTGAAATCTCAGCCTCACGAGGTAAGAACCCAGATCTATACGAGTTCTCAGTTATGTTATGATAGTTGTGAACCCACTCCACAATTACTCATATAACACAAACAGTGAGTTCTCTCGTACAATGAGTTTTAAGGTATAAAGGACTTTCTCGACCTAAGAATCTGCATATTCAAAATTCATGTAATAAGAATTTAAATATGTGATTATATCACTTGAATGACTTACTATACAGTCACTCACATCACCTGCATTAAATGCTTCGCCTCTAGCATGTCATAACCCCATAGCCCGGCTATTATGGGCTCAGTACAAACTCTCGACACATCTCACCGCTGTTTTTTTTAATTCAGATGTTATTTCCCTTGAATAAAAAAACTCATTTTTCATGAATTGCTTAATCTTTAATGGATTAAGCTCCACAATACAACTACTTTACTACTAATTATTTTTTTTATCTTTGCCACTAAGGTGGTGAAACAATATCATGATTTGGCATCAGGCCGGATAGTAGGGTATCGGATAGTTCGGGTTCGGATTACAATTTTCACTACCCGAACCTGACCCGATCTATGGCGGGTACCCGCCATGTCGGGTATGTGTTGGGTGCGAATATCCGACGTCGGGTACCCGATTATGATTTTAAGATAATTAAAAACTAGTATTTAAGTACACGTTTATACGTGTGCAGTAATAAAAGTATATATTATTTATATTTAAATTTATTATTTAAATTTATTATTTAAATAATTGAATGAAATTGGAATAAAATATAAAAGGTAGTTATGAGACGTGGTTTTTGAGGATCATGATTGAGGCGGTTTTTATTTTATGTTAGTAAATTGAGTTTTTATTTTTTAATAATTATTTATTGAAGAAAAATTATGATTGACATACACCAAATGATAGTTTTTAACTTGGTCTCACAATTAATAAAACAATATAGATACTATATGCAATTCTCATGTCAAAATAATGAAGTTACATTTCAAATATTGCTTACAAAAAATAAAATTTATCAAAATCACAAAACAAGAAGTTTCAAAAATAGTCATGAGAGAAGCGTATAAGATAAATATCGGTTGTCAATTATACGATTAAAGTAATAACTTAATTACTCAAATTAAATCTAAATATTAAATATCTTATTATTTTCAAATTTAATGTATAAAATTAATAAAACAGTAATATTTTCAAATTTAATGTATAAAATTACTAAAATAGTAATTTGTGTGATATGATTAAAACTTAAACATCACTCAAATGTTCAAATACCTTTTTAAATATTTATATGTATAAAATTATTAAAATAGTAATTTAAAAATAGTATTTATAAAAAACACTGAGTACCCAAATAACCCAATCGGATAGCAAATTACTACCCAGCATCCAACCCAGTCAACAAATATCGAGTATCGAATACCCGGAAACATAAACTACTCGAATGCACGAAAGCCCTGTTTCGTTGTTAGATGCCCGGAAATTTAATCTTATCCCGAGGCTATTCTCCTCTCCCCATGAGAATATGATTACCAAGCCCACTGCGTTTCCATACTGACATGAGGACCCATCTACGAACATTTTCCACATCTCAGAAGGTCCTTCCTCATTCATTTCCACCAGGAAATTTGCTATCGCCTGAGCTTTTATGATGGCTCTCGGTCGAAATTGTATATCATACTCGCCTAGCTCGGTAACCCACTTCATTGACCGCCCTGAAGCATCTGGCCTTGCAACTATGCTCCCAATCGGGGTATTGGTTAATACCACGATTGGGTGAGAGAGGAAATCGGGCCTCAGCCTCCTTGCGGTGACTACTAATGCTAAAAGTAGCTTCTCTTGATTGCTATATCGCATCTCTGCTCCTTTGAGGACATGGCTCACAAAATAAATTGGTTTCTGTTCCTATCCTTCTTCACTTACTAGGACCGAGCTAACTGCACGGGTTGTGGCTGAGAGATATACCATCAACACCTACTCGGGTTTTGGTTTATTTAACACTAGTAATTCCTTCAGATATTCCTTCAACTCCTGAAAAGACTTTTCACATTTCGGGCTCCATCTTAAACCTTAAAAAAGGGTAAACTTCGTTCGGCGGACCTGGCGATGAACCTAGATAGAGCGGTTATTCTTCCCGTTAACCTATGCACTTCATTGAGGTTCTTAGGAGAGTTCATGCCTATGATAGCTTCAAATTTATCTGGATTAGCCTCGATTCCTCTTCGAGTTACCATGCACCCGAGGAATTTTCCCGTTCGAACGCCAAAAGTTCATTTCTCAGGGTTTAATCTTACACCATACCTCCTATGAGTGGAGAAAGTCTCCCGAACGTCTGACAAGAAACATGCGTGCTCCCGAGATTTGATGAGTATGTCGTCTATGTACACTTCCATGTTCCTTCCTATCTGGTGTTCGAATACTTTGTCCATCAAGCGCTGATACGTAGATCCAGCGTTCTTTAAACCGAAAGGCATCATCACATAACAAAAGGTCCCTCTCACCGTTACGAAACTCGTCTTCGGCTGATCCTCCTCGGCTAGCCCGATCTGGTGATATCCTTGGAAGGCATCTAGGAAGCATAACAGCTCATGTTCTGAAGTTGAGTCTACCAACTGGTATATTCGAGGAAGGGGGTAACAATCTTTGGGACATGCTTTGTTGAGTCCCTAAAATCCACACACATGCGCCACTTCCCCGACGACTTGGGAACCAATACAAATATTTGAAAGCCAAGTTGGGAATTGTACCTCCCTTATGTGACCGGCTGCTATGAGCCCCTCCAATTGTTCCTTAACAGCCATATCTTTTGCGAGCCCGAGGTTTCTCCTTTTTTGGAACACAGCTCGGGAATCTCGAGACACGTTCAACTTGTGCTCCATAATGTTCCTGCTGATTACTTTTAAATCGCTCCCCGACCATGTAAACACGTCCTCCTCCTGTCTCAGCAAGGTTATAAGGCCTCTTCTTAATTCCTCTGTTAAATCATGAGCTATCCTTACTGTTCACGAAGGAGGTCTTATCATCACTTTCTCAGTTCCTTCCTCGGATTTTTCGGTCTTCTGCTCGAGAAACCCTCCTCAGAGGTTACTTCTTTTGCTGCTTCTATTATCTCTTTCTCCATCGCACTTTCGTTCTGACGGTGTGTATTGCTCGAACGACTTTCCTCCTATGGTGTAAATAACGACCCCCTTTGTGTAGCTTCAAAGATTTTATTTCCATCCTGACTTCTTTCACAAAGCATTTACGAGCGACTCTTCTATCCCCGAGCACCTCTCTCACCTTGTTTCCCACGGGAAACTTCATTTTCTGGTGTAAGGTCGAGGCCACAGCTGTGAAGGAGCTGAGGGCAGGCCTTCCGAGGATGGCATTGTAGGAAGAAGGCGTTTGTACCACCATAAAGGGAACGATTCGAGTCTTCTTCAGGATGTCACTCCCCAATGTAATTGGGAGCTGGATTACGCCCATTGCCTCAAGAGCATGTCCCGTGAATCCGAATAGAGCTGTTTCCACAGTGTCCATATGATATTTCCCGAGCTCCATTTGATCTAGAGCCTCCTTGTAAGGACATTTACTGAACTCCCGTTGTCAACGAATACTCTTTCCACATTGTGGTTTGCTATTTCAACCCGTACCACGAGGGCATCCTCATGAGAGTCATCCTCCCGTGGAAGTCTTCAGGTCCAAAGCTAATAAGAGGACCTGATCGTTTTGCCACCGTCTTTACTTCGTAAATTTGTAGCTTCTTGATCGCCGCCGTCCTAGCCCGATTAGAATCGCCACAAGCCAGGCCCCCTGATATCATGTTAATCATTCTTACTGGTGGAATTTGCTTCTCGAGAGAGCGCACTCGCTCGAGATCTCTTCCATCACGATTAACTCTTCGATTCTCTCTTCGACCCTCGGGATCCTGCGACGAATTCTATTAGGGGACCCTCCTTTATGCCGAGGGAGTTTGGGGGGCGGATATGGCCTCCTTTCCTGGTAACCACGTTCTGCATCCTTCCTCTCGAACCTTGGGGTCGATTTCTTCTCACTCTTGATCAACTCGCTCCTTGCCTCAAGATTTATTTCTACCAATCTCTCTAACTCATCATTGAGATGATAACAATCATTAGTGGTGTGACCATACTCCCGATGGAAGCTGCAATATTCCCCCGACACCGAGTTTTTAGGCCCCTCCTTACTACGAACTGGCCTCCGAAGGGGACATCGGTCATCACAAATTTCCAGAGCTCGAATTTTTTTGACCTTCCATCTGGTGTTCCTCAGCCTCGGGTTAATGGGAGCCTCCTTTTGAAAGTTTTCACCTCTGGGATTTAGAGCCTTTTCTCCCTCATGCGACGAATTCACGATCCGCTTCTTCTCGGGCTTCCTATACCGCTGCGCCTCTTCAACTCTCACATACTTCTCCACCCGATTTACCAATTTATCCACCGTTGTCGGGTATTTTTTTCACTAGAGACGTGTATAGCTCTCCCTCTTTTAGCCCATGGTGAAAGGCGCCAATTAACAAATCTGGAGTGGCCGTCGGGACTTCCATAGTGATGCCATTGGACCTCCGGAGATAGTCCCGAAGGCTCTCTCGATCGCCCTGCTTCATGTTCAACAGGTCGACGGCCGAAGAGGGTCTCCTTCTGCTGCTCGAGAAATGCTTTAAGGAGTAAGTGAGGATTTGAATGTTTCTAATTTCCCATGCGGGTAACATGGTGAACCACTGTTGAGCTCCTCGGGTGAGCGTAGTGACTAACACTCGGCACTTAATCGCATCGTTCAGTTGATAAAGATCCGTGTTTCCTTCGAAGCTCGCTAGATGATCCTCTGGATGTCCAGTTCCATCGTATCGACTCATTTCTGGAAAGCGGAAGTGGTTGGGTAGAGGGAAGGCGAGTATCTCGATTGATAAGGGAGACCCTCGGGGGGTCGGCACTGGCACGGGGGGATCGACAAGCTCTCTCAGTTTTTTTATCTCGGCCCTCATTATTTCTAATATGTTGCCAGCATTTGTACATGCCGACAGGCTTTCCTTGCCCGTGCAGCGTCTAACTCTTCTCGCAATATTTTTTCGGGTCGCCCCTCACTGGGTCCTTTATCTTCTTGCATTCCACCTCTTGTTATATGTAGTTGGAAGCGCTATCATCCCCTCCAGTCGCTGGGGGGCTGGTCTTGGGAGATAGCAAGTCCTTTTTTCTTTGGCCGTTCGGCCATCAGAGCTCGTCTCTCCTTATCTTCCTGATTTCTTGAAATTCTAAGCGTTGAGAGAACGTCATGTTCACCGTGTTCGCCATCATTCTAAACATCTCCTCCATAGTCGGAGGCCGCCTCCGGGTAAGAGTGAATCATCTCCGACACTCACCATTTTATATTATTATATGTCTTCCCAAATACAGCGCCAATTTGATGCGTTAAGAAATGGCCCGTCCGGAGTATTTGCGGTTCTCCGCCGGAAAGGTGGCTAAAAAACGGCGGAAGATTTCTTTAGCCGACGGAAGGACTCGGGAACACCGTCTTCCCCAGCGATCCTGAGATAAACAAAGAGTAAAACGAACTAAGGATGGACGCCATTTTGGCGACGCCACTCCGACGCTCAAGTCAGTTCCTCTTCGTTGTGGCGGTTTAATTTGTGCGTAAAGGAGAAAAGATTCAGAATTCTATACCTCCGCCCGTTTGAGGATCCTCCTTATTTATACCACCTTATCCATGATCATCACGTCGGACACACCTTGTCCACGTTCGGACACGCCTTGCCCACGTTGGCGTCTCTGCTTCACCCCACGTTCCCACGATGAAAACCCCGCTCTCGCGTAACCATAACCCCCTCGGCCTCGGTATGCGATCTCTTTCCACTCCTCAAGGCGGTCGGGGAATCACCCGAGCGACCCCCTCTTCTCGTTCGGAGAATAGCGCAAGTTACTTTTTTCTTTCCCGAGCTTCCTTCCTTGGGCCTTCCCGAGGAGGTTCCTTATGGGTTCTATTTTGCGACTGAGTAGAGGTTTCTTCTTTTGGGCGCGCTTTTATCGGTTATTTGAATCATGCGGGGTATTAATTTTTTGTTACCCAAAAACCCGAGGGATAACAGCAGCAATATTAAATCACGTTTGATATGTTATCGGTGTTTCCAGTGTCTTCGTAATATAGAGTCGATGATTTCTCTCTATTTATAGGCGACTGAAAGAAGAAAACATAGGGAGGAGGAAAGAGCAGAAGAGTTCGATGATCTACTACTAGCGGTGCGGTGCTAGTATCATATGGGACATATAACTTGATGATCGGACTCTTATAATTTCACGTGATATCTCTGGACGATCAAAAACTAAATATTGTTCGTATAATAATTTTTTTTCTTCCGATTGGTGAGAGAGAGAGATGCAGTTGCCATTTAGGCAATCTTTTGTTTTTTTTATTGTCTGTAGTCTTTTCGTATATGTTAATTTCACACCTAGAGATTTCACTAAAATCCGGATAGAGAAGGCACTAGCATCTATAATTAACAATGGATAATTATCATAAATCACCGACCGAGTAAATATAAGGGGAAATCACGAAACTTAACATTTTGTGTGTGTAACGACGCCATCAAGCTGCAATGAGAATTGCATTAGTCGGACATAAACCAAACAAGCTTATAAATAAATTTGCCTACAATCTTATTGTACTAGAGATATACAATATATTCTTCATCACACCCACACAAGTTTTTCCCATTAGGACTACAGAAGTAATCGTTGAGAAAAATCGTGTAACTAAAGGGCGGACATCCATGTGCACTTATAGGAAAAGAAAAAAGAATAATGAAGTTGATATTATACGAAAACGACACATGCAACAAAAAAAAAAAGTTCAACACATTACATGCACAACAGCTTCGATATCCAAAGCATTACAACATCAACAACAAATGATATATGGATAAAATTACTTGGGAAGCTTTTTGATCAAGAAAACCTTGTTGTTAAGAACAACATCCAAACAAGAGCTCAAGCTCATGAGTTGTTTCACTTCATCTATTTATCAGCTCTTCACCAACTCATTTCGCTCCATCGAATCAGTCCCATCAACACATATTGTATCCAACAGGGCTCAGAACCATCTTATCAAATATTTACATAGCAAAAGTTCAAACGCATTTGTCCTTGGCCTCTTACACTCGAGGATACGAGTATTAGCTTTTTTCGAGCAACTCATCTACGTTGTATCCAACAGACCACACAGGTGTTGTTACCTTGTATCATCTACGTTATATATGTTACGGAGAAGAGAAACTATTTACCACCACTCTCAGGCTCGATCTCAAACCTTTTATCATTGAGCAATACGAGATCATGTCCTTTTTGAGGCATTTTGTCGAACAGAATGCTCGCTCGCTCCATGTTGTCACACTTTGCATTTATGTCGAGCAGCAACGTGGGCCCGTTTGGAGGTCAAATGGTCCGTTACCAGATTCGATCCATTCGGCTAACTCGAACGAGCCCAGCTGAGCACAAACGGGCATCAAGCTCACCATCGCGAAGCCCGTTTCGCACATTGTAAGTTTCCCTAAAAGTAATTGTAACGAAATTAATTATTTTATTATTATAATAGATATAAACGCATTAATTAAAAATCAAGTAAAAAATGCATAAGTAATTAAATAAGCATGAATTCAATAATTATCACAAAAATTTAACGATATGATTTATGATTTATTGAAATGTATTCCAAAACAACTATTGAATATATCAAAATAAAGCCTCAAAGAACGTTTAATCTTTGAAATTTACAATTAATGATATCGATTGCCAAAATTAGGGAGTAAATTACAAGAATAAGCATTTGACCAAACATGATTTACAAATATAGACAATGTGTCTATTATTTTAAAAAATAAGCATTCTTTTATTTTATTTTCTTTTTCTGAATTAATTTTATATAGTGAATAGTTGGTCAAAGAAATGGACATCTTTTATTTTATTTTACTTTTCTTAATTAATTTTATAATGTGCATGTGGTTGTTCATACGGTCAAAAAAGAACTAAAGTGATTCCAAAATTTGGTTTGAAATTTTTGAAATCGAATACCGATTTATTTTTATTTGGTTGGGTTAATCGATCGAAAATCGAATTTTTAAAGAAAACAATGAAATAGGTTTAATATTATTTATACGGATATATAGAGATATAAAATCATATATATTATTACATATAATTAAGTAACAATTAAAAGTAAAAAATTGAAAGTTCAATTTCCATTCAGTTCGGTATACTTATCGATACGAGAATATGAATAAAAACAGATTAAGTTCGATATTCTGTACAACTGATACAATTTCGGATCTTGATTTTTTGCCCTAGAAGCTAGTCGAACCAGAATTGACCAGATTATAATGGAATCGAAACCGTGGTTTTTGGCCGAAGACCAATAGAGCATGCACTGAACGATAACTAATAAGACATGTCCGTGTGTCTAAATTCAACCTAATTTATTCAATAAATACAAATAAAAAATAAATCACAAATATATACTAATAAAACATTATGCCAATATTTGTAACTATTTTTTTTTTCCACATAATGCTTACTTTTGTAAATCACTTTTAAAATAATGCCTGTATTGGTAAGTGATGCAAAGTGGTGAACTGTATTCCAATTTATGAAGATAAACAAATGTCTAAGTGGCAACAGGCTGGACCTGGTATAGGTTGCATTTCATTGCAATAAAGCCTTCACCAAATACATATCATACATTTACGCGGCGATTCGCGGAACAGCTCATGAATGCATTGAATTTGCATAACCGTATCAGATTTACGTTGACTTGAGGGAGACGTTATGTGGCGACACGTTTATGTGTTTGTGTATTAAAATTAAATTTAATGAGACATTAACCAGCCAGCCAATGTTGTATTGTATGTAGTCTTCAAGACGCCACAGCTCCTTCCTTTTATGACTTTCGAATGAAAACCTAATCCAACCACGTCAGCTTCAGCCCTCTACGCTACGCCACGCCCGTCTTCGTTTAACTATTTAACACGTTTGAATAACGCACATATATTTTTCTAATTATCATAATTTTTTCCCATTAGGTAGTATAATATATATATATGTGTGTCTATATTTATATCCTTGTTTGAACACAGTTTCATCAGCTCTTTGTCGCTGTTATTACAAAGAAAATTTAACCAAGCATAAACAGCTTATTTCGTTTCATTTCGATCCCTCTAGCAAACAAATGGCGTTCAAGAAAACTTTAGCCCAACGCTTCTTCACCATCTCTTCAAGAATCACATCACGGCGTACAGCTCCCCCACGCGCATCGGACGCGTGGAATCACCACGCCCCAGATCCAGGAGACGCTGCCGAAGGAATATTCCGGAGGTTCATCCACCGTTCGTCGGTGGCGAAGCCGCCGGAGATGCTCACGAGGCTCCTACCCACCGGAGACAGGCTGTTCGAGAAGATCCGCGAGATGGGGATTGGTCAGGAGAGGTTGAAGCTCGACGGCCTGAGAAAACCGGCGGACTCCGGCGACGACGAGGAAGAGAATTTGGTGACGCTGAAGGACGCCGTGAAGATTTTGAAGCTTTCTCAGGTGGAGGTGGTTAAGGAGCGGCTGAGATCGATTGAGAGGGATTGCATCGGCTACGATGAGTTCTTCAAGATTTGTTCGGAGGGCTGCGTTAGCGCCGAACAGGGCACGGAGTTCGCGAAGATTCTCGAACAATCTGCGACGGTGATAGTTCTCGGAAATCTCGTCTTCCTCAGACCTCAAAAGGTTGGTCTTTTTTCGTCTTCTCTTTTCCTTTTTCTTCTTTTGTTTTTCTTCCTGATACATAATACATGTATTCTCGGCCTTTTTTTTCTTCCTTTCTTTAAAGAGGTCATCGACCCATAGTAATAGAATTACATCATGAACTGATTTTCTTGAAAAAGTTTCGATTTTTCAAACTACAAAAGACTGATTAGTTTTTCTTGGATTATGTGTGCGTGCGTGTGTTGCCGTCTCTTCCACAGGAAAAGTGAACTGAAAACCAATCTCCGGCAACCTCAGAACTGTTCGAAAACCAGATGATGAACCTTTGATTATGGATGAGGATTTTCACCAAATCCCTGCGGATTATTTCCATTTCTTTGAGATGGAATTTGAAGTTTGATTCCATAAAAAATAAAAAATTGGAAAAAAAACACCCATTTTACCCAAATCATTCTTTTAAAATGAAAAAGAAATTATATTTTGGAAGAGAATAAGCTTATACTGAATCTCGATTTCTTCCTTCTGCTAAACAGGTTTTGAAAGCCATCGGGGGCCTACTAATCCCTACCCGCCCGACCCTACAGCCCGACCCGGAAGATCCGAAAATAAAAGAGCTTCGAGATATGGAGAGACACATGGCGGACATAGAAGCTCGAGCGGACAACCTCGTACGGCGCGAGCTGTGGTTAGGGCTCGGGGCCCTCTTCGTGCAGACGGTGGCCTTCATGAGGCTGACGTTTTGGGAGCTGACGTGGGACGTCATGGAGCCCATATGTTTCTACGTGACGTCGTTCTACTTCATGGGAGGGTACGCCTTCTTCCTCAGGACGTCGAAGGAGCCGTCGTTCGAGGGAATTTATCGGAGCAGGTTCGACGCAAAGAGGAGGAAGCTGATGGAGGCTGAGGAGTTCGATGTGGAGAGGTATCGTGAGTTGAAGAGAGAATTTGATCATCGTGATGGGATGATGGTGAGGGAGAGGTATGATGATGCTTCGTCGTTTGGTTCTGCTTCTAAAGTTGAGAGATGGTCATAGGTTTTTTTATTTATTTATTCTTTTTTTTTTACGTTTTATTTTGAAATTTGGGATGTTTTCCCCTTCCTTTTTTTTTTTTTGGATACGTTCGAGGGGAGATGTAAGTCAAACCAAACGAAATTTATCGTCAACACATAATCGCCCCGAATTTATTAATTTATTTATTTTGTATATGCATATCACCTCACATAAAATAAAATTTCAAACAATCCAAAAAAAAAAAATAACATTAATCACTTGAGATCCTATTCAAAAAATCAAAAGAAGAGATTTACGTCGAACAATTATCATTAGAAAATAAATTCAACATTAATCACTTTCATTATAAACCTTTCATTAGATAAATAGACAACAACGTTCAATATATCTTCTTTAAATTGTCTCTCATTGTTAAACCCACGAGTTGTAACGCAACTTTAAGGCCACGGGTGCATAATGTAACGCCTTATGAATTTGTAGTGCAATATTTTGTGAGGTAATCTAACTATTTTCCATTGAAACTGACCCATATTATAAATGTTCGGTGTTTAAATGATCATTTAATTGTTATAATTAAGTCTGGTTAGCGTAGTGAATATGTCGATCTCAACAAATTTTTCCTGCGATAAAAAAAAACGTCTAAAAATCAGACAACAAGCCATTAATAAGCTCACATCAAGATCCCAATAACTATCTTCGACTAATGTACCACATCATTATTATGTCTTCTAACTGAAGCGATTGAGAAGGTTAAAGACGATGGATGAATTCTACTATATGTTAGGTACTCTACTAAACTGCCATATAAAACCACTTTTATTATTCTTATATTTCAACTCAATGTGTAGAAGATGATTGAATGCGATCAAATCTGATAAAGCACAATATTTTATCCCATCACGCACCATAATGCATAATTTGCTGGTTTAGTATAATAGACGGATTGCTTTGCGGGTTTATCTTGCAACATAAAATTGTCATTCATACATCTTGAGGTGACCCTTCCTTGCATTCGACGAGATTAGAAAATATTGACTTCATGCTCGCTGAAAGTGTTAGATGAATATTCCTTTGAATGTCTCAATTTTGGTTAATGTTTCTCTTTTAGAATTATATGTATCAGTTATATTTGTAAGCTCCGACAAAATAGAAGTTTTCAAGACACAATCTTTTGAAAATTCATCTTTCAACGGTGTTACCCTTCGGGTTTTCGGACCACGATGAAATATTCCGCTAAATACGAATAGCCGATGAAAAGGCGAATGACCGAGCGCTTTCTTACGATGAAGAGGAGACGAAGCTCCAAGAAAAGGATGCTGCCGAGGGACATTCCAAGTCCCGTTTTAGGAGACCCCCGGGATAGCATCTTCATGTCTCGACGGAAAGCCACTCGGGCTTTCCGAAGGAAGAAGTGCATTAGGAGGCTCGAGAGGGATGTCGCTCGGGGTAATAGAAGAATCAGTCGGGAGGAAGGAGGCTCGAGAGAGTAACCCTCAAATACGCCCAATTAAGAAAACAGAGAACGTGGCAGAGGAAACCATCTCACACGTCAATGAGAATCGGGAACGTGCGATAGTGGAGGAGTTCGCCGAAGGACGTGGGGGCCCGATGAGTGGGCCGACGTGGGTAGTTATTTGTGGAAATCAGGTCGTGGCTCCTATCTTATAAATAGTCGAAGTAGATGGTTGAAAAAGGTATTTAATTTCTCTTGCTCCACTCAAAAATTTATCTCACGAAAACTATCTGCCACGTGCGAAGAGGAAATTGACTTGAGCGTCGGAGTGGCGTCGCCGAAATGGCGTCCATCCTGAGTTCGTCAATCTTTATTTGTTTCAGGATCGTTGAAGACGGAGATATCTTGAGAAATTCTATCAACTCGTAAACTTCACCGCCGTTTTCTAGACACCTTCAAGGCGGAGAACCGCAAGTACTTCAGATGGACCATTTCTGGACGCATCAAACAGATCAATTGTTGTAAAACGTTTGAAAAATTCGACATCATTTAATTCATCAAACCTTCAACAAGTAAATCAAGTTCAAAATATTCTGTTAGATTTACTTGTGACATCATAGTAAAGTTGGACAAATGCATCTTCAAATCATATTATGTGCCATTTTGTTGTCGATTCATACCCTCGCTCACTGACAATGGACTATCAATTCATTGATTCTAGACCTAGTATAAATATCCTTGCTCTTCAGTTTGTTGGGCCGCATACACAAATTTTCATCCGCGGATGAAGTTTTTGTGGTTTAATCATGTATGGTTTCATGTGAACCCCCTTGCTTTGTTGAAGCTCGAATTGAATCCGTCGTTGCCTTCTCTATTGATATGGGGCTGCCGTGGATTTTGTACATTAATCTTTTACATACCGAGTTTTGATTTATTTATTTTGTAAGTTATGCACACCAGCTCAGATAAACAAATCTACATTATTTTTTCACATTCATTGATGGGTCTGATTAGCGTATCGAATCTATCGACCTCAACAAAACTATTCAATCAAATAACAATCCCCTCACAATATGCCATTTACTTGGGTCACCTTAAAATTTGAAACAATTATTTTCGAGTCGACTATAGTTACATGTCATTCTAATTGAAGCGATTGGGGAAATTGCAAATAATTGGGGAATTCTACATTGTGTTAAACATTTTGATTAACACACACAAAACTAATTTAATAACGTTCATAAGGTCACAATGGGGATCAAATATATGTTTTTAATCTTTATGTATCAATTTATGGGTAGGCTTCAAAGTATTCAAAGTGCTAATCTTTGGAAATTTCTTTGTCAACAGATAAATTGCAGTGAAACGTTTGAAAAATTGATATTAATTTAAATACTCTTCAAACACCTTCAACAAGATGAATCGAGTTCAAAATATTGTCTTGATTTACTTTTGACATACTAGTAAATTTGGACAAATGGACTTAGAATCATAAACATTGTAAATTTTGACATATTAGTATAAGTCTTAAATTGATTCTTATATTGTTGTCAATTAGAATAAAATCATAAAAACATTCAAGGAGATCATTACTCATCTCAGGAAATAGTTTAGCAAATTATCATCAATTTGAATAAACGATTTTGTAAGTAATTGAAACTGCTCATAGGATAAGTTTGATGGTTAGACCAGTTTTCGATAATCATCGATATCTTATAAATTAGATGCAAACTGGACGAGAAACTCCGACCAAAGATCCACCATATGATGTTGCACATTTGTTGGAGGCAACCTAGTCACGACGTAGAAGAGCAATAAAACAGAACGTCGTAGCGAAATCGAGTGTTGAAGCCGGATACCGAGCCATTGCCTTGTCGATGAGCGAATTTATATGGATAAAACACCTTCTAGAATACTTGAAATCAAAATTAATAAACCAAGGAGGATATTCTGTGACAATCAGGCACTCCGTCACATTGCTATGAAACTTGTCTTTCATGAGCGGACGAAACATACTGAGGTAGACTGCCAATTCATCAAAGAAAAGGTGCATAGCCAAGAAATAGAGACACTTTTGGTCAAAAGTGAAAAACAAAACTAGACGATATCTTCACGAGAGTCGTAGATGTCTGAACATGTGAGCATATACTAAACAAGTTGGACTTAATCGATTTATTTAAGTCTGACTTGAGCGAGTGTTAAAAGATCACAATAGAGAATCTAAGAATATTCTGATCATCGATCATACCATACTCGGCACCCACCTGTCAAGGCAATAAATGAGTCTTACCTACTTGGAACATGAATATAAAAGGCAAAAAATCATGTGTCATGCATATCAAGAAAAGTTAAATTATCAATGCATATCATGAACTCGATTTTACTCCAAGCGTTACTTGCTGTTTAGAACATAACATTCGTGTATATATAAGACTCCATTGTAGCTACATTATTCAAGAAAATTTTGATCTACGAAGCTTTTTGACATAGATTGCACCTTGAAAATAAACAATTTGTATTGCTTACCATTCATTTAATATGTATTATGTCACTAAGTAACATATATGATTTCTTTTTTATAACCGGTAAATTTTTCTGACGAATATCGTCAGATATCCAACGTGGTCGTTGACTTGGCTGCTGAAATGTCATCGGCGACGTCGAATTTCCGGCAATTTTCGCCGGAAAAATTCACCGGTGATCCAAAAGATCAAATACGTTACTTAGTGACCTAAGTTTGCAATTATCAAACATAGTAACCCAAAAACGAAAACTGATATAGTTAGTGACATAATTAGTAATTTGGCCTTTTAAACTAATGATGGTAAAAAGATGTATCATTGAAACATTTCTGTTGTGAAAATAGGATTAATGATAGCTAAATTTGAAAAAGGTTGTTTAGTAGATGTTAATACGTTTTATAATAATATTTCAAAAATAACATTACATTCTCTCTGCTTACACCGCACAAAAAGTTTAGATTGGTTATGTACCTTGATACCGATGGAGCCAATAAAAAGATCAGGGTGGTAATTATGTAATGTACTAACCAAAATCGAAAATTGAATAATCAAATTACTAATAAAAATTCGACGTCACTGTTTTTTTTTTTTTTGACAGCGACGTCATCGTAAAAAGCCCCAAATAATGTGAAAAGCAATTGTTTTCACTGTCCCATTCTTAAATTGAAGATCGAAGTCGAACCATCTAGGCTCTATGACAAGTAAATACATATAATCCAAAAAATATTATCCAACACGGAATACACAAATTGCCTCATTTTTCTTTTCTTATGACATACCAAATGAAACGTCCATTAATAATATTACAAAGAGCAAACTCCAAATCTAAAAAGAGAGAAGTGCCCAAAACTCTTCAACAACGTTCATCTCCTCACACTCCAAAGCCTCCTCCACCTTATTTTTCAGCTTCAACGCAGTCTCCGTACTTGTTATCGTCTTCTCCTCTGCGAAAATACTTGTAGTACACAAACTGCATTATAATCTGTTGAATCGCCAAGTTAAAGAAGACAAACACCTCAAAGCAACTCATTAACCTTCTCCACAGACAGATTTTTCGTGTAATGAAAACACACACACACACACACACGCACACACACTTATGTAATAAGGATACGAAAAAGTCCAACAAGACACAGACAACCGCATCGAGCAGCCAAGGCAAGTTGGCTTTGATCCTATCCCAAGCCACAGATCTCACAAGAATGCTGCCATAAATCCCATAAAAAACAAAAAAGAAAATCTTTTCTTCAATAAGTTGTGCTTACATTATATGATGTGTAAGAACTACTGTATTTCATGTTAATCGATCGATTACCTGGCCACGTAGGTCGAGTTAGCAGCAAGTGCGAATACGAACATCAATAGACTCAGTCCCTCAACATTTCCTCTCTTTATCTGCCACAAAAAAAAAAAAAAGACGATTAATTAATTGGCTTCGAAGAACCGATATTAGTTTTACATATAAAAAAAAAGCTTTTGTTTTATTTTCTTACATTTAGCCATATCTGAGGAAGCCTACCGCCCATGTAGACAACGGCCATACACCACCCTAATACTTGCCCCGTCACGCTCTCCGATTCGTGTTCCTTTACGTGAAATAAACAAAAAATTCAGTATCATATTAAGCTCATGATTAAATTACAATTATATATATATATATATATATATATAACTTTTGATCTGAATATATAACCTGTAATAGTTTCCTCGATGTAAAACCTACGTATATCTGAGTCATCAAAGCCGTGGAGTCGCCGGGAAGGTTCATAGACGTGGCCAAGAACGCTGCATAACCAGCCTGAGAAAATCGACCCATTGATCGATCAATTCAAACAATGTTAAATTACAAAATATTTACGTCAAATGTGCTGTTTAAAGATAAGATATGGCTAAGATTTATCGTCCTAACGCCGAAAAAGTTACCAAGAAAATGACATATCCAAATATGTCCAAATGGAAGATACATGAAACGCCACACATCACGACAACATCGTTGGATTATGATCACAGGTGAACAACAATTTGTAGCAAAGATCCAACGATAAAGAACATTTCATACTTATCCCTTAGACCAATGAATTATCTGCGTGTATATATATATATATATATATATATATATATATATATGAATGGGACTTACGGATCTAGGGATTGGTTTTGGCTTGCTGACAAGGCGAGCCTTGGCTTCAACCGAGGATGCCACGTCATCGCCGTCATCATCTGAGTCGTCATCGTGATTCAATCCCAAAGCGGAGGGACCACTCCTTATGGGCTTCAGATAAGACCTCATTGGTGGTGTTTTGCTGCCCGCTAAGGACCGCGCAGACCTGTGAGAAGATGATATCGATCAATCACTAAAATTTGCAACTCCCTAAAGACAAAACAAAATCCTTTTTTTTTTCACCAGCTTACGTGTAATAATATGGCTCTCTTCTTGGTGCTGATGACGATGATCTGTGGGTCCCATTGGGTATTGGGATTGCAGAGTCGCCGCCGTTGCTTGGTGGTTCTCTTGGTCTGTTGAGAGGTTCTTTCAAGTCTTCTTCGACCTACAAATATTAGCATATTAATATGTCAGATTTTGTATGTTAAAGAGGAACGATAATTAAGTACTAAATAGTACGGTAATAAATATAGAGTACCTTTTCGCCTGGTTCTTCTTTGTCTCTGCGTTTCTTCTTACACCTAAGGAAGTAATCGTAGTACAAGCTTTGAAGCACAAGCACAACCGTAGTCGCCGTGTAAAGCTGCTCCGATTCCAAGAAATTAAAAATCAAATTTCGAACAAAAAAAGAAGAAATTAGCATATAGTCCAATTAAGCATCTCACCGCTGCAGTGTATAATTGAGTTGGCAACTGCACCACCAGAGAAAAAAAATTACTGTTAGAAATGCATTCATTAATCAAACATAATACCACACAATTGGTCCCAACAACATTTTCCAAGAATTAAGGTTTACCGTGGCAGGTTCAAGAACACAGCCCACTAAGTTGAATATATCTCTGAAACACAAGCAAACAGTATTGAAAAAGAAAACAAGTGCAAAATACTTCCAAGGAAACAAATTAAATTGCTAAAAGAAAAAAGAAAAAGAAAACGAACCCAGCAATCCAATTGCAGAGGAAGAGGAGAGAAACGCCGTTGCTGGACTTAGCCCTGAAATTGGCGACTATCTGCGGAATCTCAGCTATTGCCCAGCAGACGAGGCTTACTAAGCCGAACCCAAACGAGATTTCGTCTTTGATGCCGCAAAGGCAGTCTTGGAAGTATCGCTGCACCCAACCGATGCATGGCTTTTGCTCGCTTGCGCAGTAAGGTAATGAGTTGTGGGATGTCAATTTCATATCTGTTGTTTGATGGATGGTGTTATCTCTTTTTTATTTATTTTTTTGTATATGTTGTGTGAGTGTGTGTTGGTTTTGGTGTAAGAAGAGTAGTCAAGCTTAGAAGTACTATAGATGACAAATGAGCTTTTATGTGCGTATGGAGAAAAAAGATGGTAATTTACTTATTAATGAAGGAGTGTTTCTTGGTGGTAAATAAAAATACAGATAATTAATTATTCTGTTCGAATATGCGGATGCCACCGTAACATTTCAATTCAAGATTCATAACTCCAAGTGATCCAATATTTGTCTCATAATATTTTGAACAATCCATTTTCAATGAGCCGTGCCACGTGTTTTGATTCTTGTTTTGGAGATTTAACAAAGTACTAAATGAATAAAAGATCACTAGGGTAGGTAAAACTCTGCGTACGTGGCTGATGATTCAACCCGTGATAGAGTTGAACACGGCCAGAAAAATCATAACCGATGATCAAATTAATCCATTTAAAACATACGTTAAAAAAAATTACCATTATATCAATTTAGAAAGGGAAAGAAAAAGGACGGATGGAGATGAACGAAAAAAGAAGAAAATATAAACAACAAAGAAAAGATGCAACAAACAGATAAGAGATGGAGAGCACGACGACGACGGTGCGCTGCATGCAGATGTGGGGACGCGTGTCCTAACGACTGGACAAAAAGCCACACACATTATTATCATACGCAATTAATTTCATTTGCTGATTCATCAATCAATGATAATCCTCTTAGCACCTGCAATGTTCTATTGATAGTCTCTGCAACGCAATGGTTATCTCTTTGCAATAAGTCATAAATATGACAGCCAACTAACGAAGAAGCTCTTTCAAAATCATCATATGCTTTTCTTTTGGGACAATTTTAATTCAGACCCCATTATAGTTTCAGGCCCTCTCAGTGAAAAAAAATATTGTTAAGGACCCAATTCGCTAGAATTTTATAGTTAAGGACCTAAAAGTCAATTTGACCAAAATATCCCTTACAAAAATGTTTTTAAGTAGCGGTATTGGAAGCGTGCTTTCTGTTACTAACTAACAACATAATGGTACATTTGATAACTAACATGTTACGAGTTGTCAATTAATATGTTATCCAGATAATTATAAGTGGTATCAATAGAACCAAATATAGTTCCCATGGCCAAAATTTCTCGTCGTGCGCATGACATTCCCTTCCTCCAACCCTGGTTACCAATCGAAGTAAGATGTGTCGTCGAAGTTTGATTATGATCTTTACATCGACAAATACAAGATCGTAGTGCGAAGTATTTCGAATTATTGACGCAAATAAGAAAAATCAGTTTTGCATCGAATCATGTTTTTTGGTCGGCATTGCGGATAATAGGTACAACTTGTAGACACCCATGTACAAATTAGAGAGACCCATAGCCTGGAAAGTACGCCTCCTCCCTGTGTTGGCTCAATCTTGAACCATAGCCTGAAAATTACGTTATTGTTGGGTAGCACTTCTTGCATTTTGGTAGTAACAATTCATATATTCTGGGTAACACTTATTGCATTTTGGGTAATGATTACTACATTCTGAGTAACACTTCATGGGTAATATGTAGGGGGCAAGAAGAATAGATCGAAAACCGCCCACAATACCAAAAAAACGTTGAAATTGCTGACATCTCCGAATAGTGTTGAATCGGCCTCAATTTGCTTCTTGATAATCAATAATGAAATTTATAATGGAACAATATGCTAAACCCAACTCTAAAATCCCGTTGAGAAAACGGGCGAAACTTAAAATTAATGGTTGAATAAAGTTAAATCAACTCAGTTTTATCATGAGCCTTAAATATCAATGAGAATTATTGAAAAATAAAATGAGCTTTAAACATTTCCGATCGGAGTAACACTTTAGACAATAAACAAAATACATGTCAATGCAAGAAAAACACTATATTAAGAACATTCTAGAAGGTTCTGGATTGCCAGAGAAATTTACCACATTACCTACAAAAAATACCACATGTCTGATTGTAAATAACAATACCAACTCAGTTTTTAACGATTATGTAAATACTTGTACTGCATAATAGGTTATCAGTACCACAATAATAATTCGATAATTTCGTTCCTACATGTGTTTTTTTCGGATGTATACGATTGTCATTCATGGAAATATAAGATTTGATGATGTTAAACCGTCATGTTTCTTTAAAAGATACAATCTTCGAATGTTAATGATATTAGTCAAATTTTGAGGTTATTAGTCATGTAAACATATGGTCATTTGTTGGCAACCATAGAATACTATCTCTTTTGCATCACAATATATATTATTCGTGGATTCTAAATTTGAGTATTTGGGGTTTGCGATTTATATGTAGTGTGGCGGGAATATTGATTTTGAGTTTATATTTGGCGGAATCTTAGATTCTCTTGAAATACGTAAAATAGTATTAGTAAGGGATTAAGTGTTATAAGTAAGTGTTTAAGTGTTATACGAAATTGATGATCTGTTACAAATTGCGGTTTACGTGTTAGGGTTTCTAAGTGTAGTTTTTGGGTTTAGGATTTAGGGATTCAGGGTTAATATTAAGGATTTACGACACAAAAATTTGGTAATATGATCTACAACTTATAATTTGTAGGATACATCAATAAAAGATTTTGGGTTTCGGGTTTCGCATTTAGGGTTTATGGTTCGAGGGCATAGGGTTTAGGGTTCTGAACTTAGAATTTAGGGTATGTGGTCTATAAAATGTTACTCGTGATTTTTGTAGTACTTTGAACAAGTTCATGATTAAATTCATAATGTTATGTTCATTGAGATAGATATAATCTATGTTTTGGAATGGAAGACCATATGTTTACCTAACTAATAACTACAACATTCAACTTTCTACATCAACATTCGCAAAATGTGTCTTTTAAAGGAATTGGGTGGTTTAACTTCATCATATCATCTATTTCCATGAATGTCAATATTATACATTCGAAAAAAAAAATGCATTTATGAACGAAATTAATCGAATTATTTATGTGGTACTGAGAAGCTATTATGTAGTACCGGTATCTACAAATGTGTTATAAATTGGGTTCATGGTGTTATTGTTATCAGACATGTGGTATTATTTGCAGGCAATGTGGCAATATTCAGTGATCATCCTGTTAATATTCTCTGACAATCTGGAACATTCTAGAATGTTCTTAATGAAGTGTTTTCTATTGCGGTATATGTGTTATAAGCAGTGCATAAAGTGTTATTACGCTCGAAAACATTTCAATTTGGGGGAAAGCTAATTTTCGCATTATTCCATGATTAACATCAATAATTTTCGTACATTACTAAGACCCGTGATCAAATTGAGTTGATTTCATTATTTTCGACGATTAAAGTTGAGGTTTCACGCCGAAATTTTTGAATTGGTTTGAAGTAATTTTTGGTACAAACATCAACAATTTTTCTTTATTATTAAGACCCATGAGAAATTGACAACGATTTAACCTTATTCGTCCAAGAACATCGAGATTTCATCGATCTTCAGCTGTTTTTAGTGTCGGTGGCGGTTTTACGTAACATTCATTACGATCCACTGCTTGTGTACAAAATGAGTTATTGACAATAAATGAAGCGTTATTTAATCTGAATGATGTGTTATGTTTGCGACAATATTAGTTATGTTCTCCAATACTTGTGTTATAATTTTTGTAGGAAGTGTGACGCAGATAACATGTTAATTAGCAAACGTTTCAATCTTCGGTTGCATCTATGACTTCTTCGTTACTCCATGATTAACACCAATAATTCTCGTCGATTACTACGACCCATGAACAAATTGAGTCGATTTCACATTATTCGACCATTAAATTAGAGATTTCGCCCATGAATTGAGTTTGAAGTTTTATTCCATTATAAATTTCAAAATTTTTCGTTGATTGTGAAAATCCATGCGAAATTGAGGCCGATTTAACCTTATTCCGTTATTAACTTCGAAGATCCTAGCAGATTCATTGATTTTCGGGTGTCGTAAGTGGTTTTCGATCTATTTTCTTAGCCTTTTGCTTGGTACGCAGGAAGTGTTATCCAGAATGCATGAAGTGTTATGCAGAATGCACGAAGTGTTATCTAACGAGCGTTTTATTAGCAAATGCTTCAGTCATCGTCAAAATTCTTCGTTTTTTCATGATTAACATCAATAATTCTCATTGATTATAAAGGCCCATGATCAATTTCACCTTATTCGGACATAAAAATCCAAAATTTCCCATTTATCAACGATATTTTCAAATTGCATTTTAACACATTATTTCATTATAAACTTCGAAATTTTTCGTTGATCGTTAACAACCATGAGAAATTATCATCGATTTTAACATTATTAGGTCATTAACATCGAGATTGAGCCGACTTTCTAACGTAATTTTTGGTTTTGATAGATTTGTTTTTTAGTTGGATCGTTTGGGAGAATGATGGCAAACATGTGTAATTTTCGCAATAATGAGGAGCAAATGAGTCTTTTCCTTGCAATTAGGTCCTTAAATATATGAGAAATTTAAAATGAGTCATTCTCTTTATTTTAAAACCTTTTGGAGACTGAATACTAATGAAAATATCTTAATGGGACCTAAAATCTAATTAGGCCTTTTCTTTTTTGTCCTCATCCTGTTTTTTTCACTAGAGAACAATCAATGATGGATGTGAGTAGTTGTATATAATATATCTCTGCTTGCTGCTTCTTTTCTCGACTGCCCCCATTCCCTATTTTACCTTACCATCAAATCACAAAGACCTCGAATACACAAAAACAGATGAGGACCAACAAAAAAACACACACACACACATATATATATAAATCACCACTCATCATAAATCAACCAAGAGTCCATCCAATTTGCTCACAAAATAAGAATAAAAAAACATACAACTTCATTTAAGATCGATCATGCTGATGAGGCACAATTTATCCCATGATGATGAAACATAAATAAACTTCAAACTCGTGTATTACATAAAGCATCACCTTCTTTTAGCATTCTTTGATGACTTTCTTTTATTACCATTACTAGCATTAATATACCTGCTAACTTCATCACCATCTTCGCCATCATCATCTCCACCACCCTTTCTCTTCCTCTTACCTCCCGTTTCCTTCATTTTCTGCATTATATTAACTTCATACTTAGTACACAAAATTCAATAAGCTAAACAATGATCACTTCTATACAATATAATAATCTCTCTCAGTCTCATACCGCTTGAGAGATTCTCTTGGCCTCAGCAACGCGTTCCAAAAGCAATAAAACCTCGTCTTGCTGTGCAGGGTACTCGGGCAGCTTTTTACCTGAGGGAGACGATGAAGATGCAAAAACAATCGTATCGAAGACTCTTACGGGTTTTCGAATCTACATGCAAATCATAGGAAATGAGTTTCATTACCTATGAGTTTCTCGATCTGCACGTACCACTCTAGCTCGTACTGATTTACGATAGATATGGCGACCCCCGAGCGCCCAGCTCGAGCAGTTCTTCCCACCCGATGTATGTAATCCTGCAAAAATCATATTGAGAACGTCAAAGAAAGAAAACATGGAGGATATTAATTCAAAAGCATGAGAGAAATAAAGCTAATATATATATTGTTTACCTTAGAATTTGTGGGAATGTCATAGTTAATGACCATATCAACTGATGGAATATCAAGTCCTCTGCTGGCGACATCTGTGCAGAGTAGAACATTGCATTCCCCTGCCTTGAACTTGTTCAAGGCTCCGAGCCTTTTTGCCTGACAAAAAAAAGGAATTTAGATTAAATCACTGATTGATAATTAAACTCCATATTCAACAGGACTAGCTTGATATATATATATATATATACCTGTGTCATGTGACCGTTAATTGGAATAGCCCTGAATCCGAGATTCCGAAGTATATATGACAATAACATCGTCGCATCACATGTCCGAGTGAAAACCATTGATGTACTTCCAGACATTTCGGTCAGCACATAGACAAGGTAACAATCCTGGATTATATAAAAAAAAATAGTACAGGAAGTAAGTTGGGAACAGGAGAAACCGATTTTGTAAACTAAAGGATAAGAATGGGGGAAAAGAAGAACAGAAAGCTATTGCCTAATATGCGTACACCTTGTATTTAGCAGGGACGAAGCAGTATTGTTGCTTCAATGTATCAACGGTGGAATATTTTGAGGCAGCTTCGATCTAGATTTTGACAACAACATTGTAAGCCACTTACTAATAAAAGAGAGAAAATTGATGTTAGAAGAAGAATAAATGTTGAATTACCTTAACGGGGTTCTTTAAACAAGCTCTTTGCAGCTTTTTCACCTGAAACAGGAGCAATGACTCATTTTAATCAAGGAACATATCTTCATAGGTAAATTATAGTTATACATAGGTGGTTAATTTAAGCTTCTTGAATCTTAAAACAGTAATATTCCAGGCTATGAATAGCAAAGAGAATAAACACTCTAATTAAAAGTAAAAATCAGTGGAAACCTCTTCGCAATTCACAACTTAGAACATGAGTTTGGTACAAGTTTCGCACGGTATTCGTACTCCTTACATTATTGTGGAGGATGGATTTTTAAAACTCAAACTCAACCGTCCACGAAACCCATCAAGATGAGTCTGAGTTAGAGAAATAAAAAAGGTAACAACGTGCCAGCACGAAAACTCTACTCATACCCATTCAGAAATTAAGATTTCCATACAAATAAAACATCCCTCGTACAATAAACAAGGGTTTTGATGCACATTCATTAAGATTAAAAATATAACTGTCTATCAGTGTTTATGTTCATGAATATAGATATTATTATACCGCAGGTACCAAATAGTCAAAAAACAAGAAAAAATGAAAGAAACGGATAAAATGAGGATTTGAAGACAAAAACATGGGACGAAATCGTCTAAAGGTTAATAATATATCAAGAGGTGACTATATTGTGATAACTGACAAGTTTGTAATAAAGAACCAACCTACCTTTTTAGTCATAGTGGCAGAAAACAAAAAGGTCCTCCTCTCACGAGGTATCACGTTCAATATATCATCAATGGCTTTCTCAAAATCCTCATTCAGCAATCTATCAGCTTCATCCAGAACCTGGAAATGAATCATCATAAACAGGGTCCTGTAAAAAGATAATATTGCACCCTTCACAGCATAAGAAGAGTCTACGAGTCATTTCTGAGACAGATCACAGATGTACAAAAACCACGAAGAAAAGAAATCATCGACTTAAATAAATTTACCGGTAGCATAATGAGCAAGTTATCCAACGATAAAACATAGATAAATAAAAAAAACTACGCATGGGCAAAAACATATCCGTGCTAAATGAGTCCGTACCAGATATTTTAAAGTTCGCAAAGAGAAACCTTTGGTGTTGGAAAGATGATCAACGAGACGACCAGGAGTAGCCACCTACAACATCAGCAAGGCACACACGCAATACAAAAAATTGGGAATCAATCAAACAAAGAAACAGCACACAAATATTAACTTAAAACATAAAGCTACAAAAGTATTACCGGAATTAGAAAACAAAAATCAAGTGTATAGAAGCAGAAAAATGTTTCTTTTAAAAAAAGAAAAAGAAAAGCCAAGACTCTTCATAGAACAAAAAACTTTGTAACCTTGTCTACAAAGCTGGAGCTTAAATGACTATTCACACTATATCTAACTTCAATAAATGAAAAATGGATTAAACAAATTAATTTGCAAAAACAAAAACTCACAACAATGTGCGGCCGCTTAGCAAGTGCAATGCTCTGCTGCACCTGATCCACCCCACCCACAAGCTGCAAACCAAATAAATAAATAAATAAAGTAGCAATTCTCCCCTTCCACATACATTTACCATTAAATTAAAAAATGAAACTTTTTCTACTTTACCACTGCACACCTAACACCGATTCCCGCACCCAACGCCTGAAACTGTTCGGCAATCTGAATCGCCAACTCGCGCGTCGGCGACAGTACGCACGCGAAGAATGTCTGAGCTTTCGGTGCTTCTAAAAGCGCTTGCAATATCGGAATAGCGAACGCCCCGGTTTTTCCGGACCCCGTCTGCGCGAGTCCGATGATGTCCTTCCCTTCGAGGGCAAGCGGTATAGCTTCCACCTGTATCCTAGTAGGGTTTTTCCATCCGAGACTGTCGCAGGCCTCTGCCAATTGCTCGACGACACCTAAATCCTTGAACGATCTTTCTTCCCTGTCCTCATCCATGATTGCCCTGAGCGTTCGACGGTCGGTGCTGGCTAATTCGTTCTTAGGGTTTTACAGGGCAGAGACAACAGGGTCTCTTTGGGAGCAAGGGGGTTTTCTATTTCTCCCTGCGAAGTACTTAATGGGCCTAAATAAATTAGGCCCCCTTTTCTATATATTTGCGGAACAATCAACAAAATGATTCCACATGAGTAAGCCCATTTAATTTTTCTAAATTCGTTCAACATTTCACCAACGAAGGCGTGTGCCGTGACGTAGTGTTTGGTCCGGACCAAAACTAGGATTTATTAGTTTGTAAAATATTATTTTAATCCAAACTAGTATATTGCATAACGTAATCTCAACGCTCCAATTAAGTTTAGCACGAGCATCTTCTTTAGTTCACATTAAGAGAGAAACCAACACCATCTTCTTTAGTTCACATTAAGAGAGAAACCAACACCGCAATAAGAAAAATAAGACCGAAAAAAATTAAAGAACATATTATAGATAGCCTAAAACTTCATAACATGGTTATTAAGCCTGATAGATTTGTTCCCTTTTGTTCCTCTTAAACCAACATATCTTATCTTTCACGGAAAACATAATTGGGTTGAGATATAGTCAAGTTCAACTTTGGTATTCCACAACGTATTCCAACCTACGAATAATCGTTAAACATTTTCCATCCCGTATTTATAGACTCGTAAATATTATTCCATCATGAATATCATTAGTGTTTAGACACAGAAAAAATCAAATATATATTTTAATATATAGTATTGATCATTTGTTTTTTACCAAGTAAAAAAAATATATAATATTGATTTTTTGTGTTAGTAATAATTGGATGCAACGACGTTTACAGATATTTTAAACACTTGCGAAGGATCTCATGCCAACATAATTTATCAATTTTCCTGAAACCTCGTTGACCAAATACGAAACACATGAAGAAAAGTCAACTTTCCAATGGTCTTTCGACAGTAACATTGACCACACAGGTTCGTAGCATAGTCATCAAGTGATTTCACTTTCAAAGACGAAGTTCCCATATTTCTCGGTAATAATAATAGACAGACCCAACAAAACGCGTTTATCTTCTTCAGGCTGCAAAATCGACTTCGTCTCTTCGATCCTCCAAGCATGGATAATCTCGGATCAGCTCCTCTCTTCTTCTTCATAATCATCACCGCCTCTCACCTGCCCTCAATCGCCGTAGCCCAACAGCCCTACGTCGGCCTCCACACGACGGACTGCTACAACTTCGACAACTCAACCTCCTCCGAGGGATACTTCTGCAACGGCCTCAACCGCTCCTGCCAGGCCTACCTCACCTTCAGGGCCCAGCCGCCGTACGCTTCCGTCGCCGCCATATCCAACCTCCTGGGCGCCGACCCATCTCAGCTCGCCCAGCTCAACTCCGTCGGCTCGAACCATCTCTTCCCGACGAGCCTCATGGTCCTCGTCCCCGTCGCCTGCTCCTGCTCCGGCCAGTTCTACCAGGTCAACGCCACCTACGCGGTCCAACGAGACGACACCTACCTGAGGATCGCCAACGACACCTTTCAGGGGCTGTCCAATTGCAAGGCTCTTCAGAAGCAGAACCCTAAGATACCGGCGGAGGATCTCTTGCTGGGGGAGAGGGTCACCGTCCCCCTGAGGTGCGCCTGCCCCACGAAGAATCAGAGCGACGACGGGGTTAGGTATCTGCTGAGCTACCTCGTGGGTCCCGGCGAGTATGTCGACAGCATCGGCTCGAGATTTGGAGTCAGCAACGAGCGATTGCTCTCGGCCAACGAATTATCCGACGGAGACAGTACGATTTACCACGAGACCACGCTCCTCGTTCCCCTCCAAGTACCACCCACGAGCTCCGAGGCTACCGCCCCTCAGCCGCCGCCTCCTCCGTCGGTGAACCCGTCGCCGCCGATTTCTCCGCCGGGAGGCGGAGGAAGAGGCGGGTCGAGCAAGACCTGGGTCTACGCCGTGGTGGGCGCTGTAGTCGGGTCGGTTCTTGCAGCTATAGTCGGGTGGGTTCTTTACCGCTGCTTCGTGAAGAGAAGGAGTGAGAAATCCGAAACGATTTTGCCTCCCGAGAAATTCGAATCGGTTGGAAAACCGACGGGAACGAAGAGGGAAGAGCTTCTAGAAGCTTTGGACACGGAGGATTCTTCGTTCGAGAGCCTGTCCACCATAGCCCAGTCACTCAAGGTCTACCGGTTCGAGGAGCTCAGATCCGCGACCCGCGACTTCGACCCGGGATCCTTAATCAGGGGATCCGTCTACCGCGGAGTCATCAACGGGGACCACGCGGCCATCAAGAAGACGAACGGAGACGTGTCGAATGAGATAAGCCTCCTCAACAAGATCAACCACTTCAACCTCATCACCCTCTCCGGCGTCTGCTTCGAAGAGGGCCACTGGTACCTCGTCTACGAATACGCCCCCAACGGGTCGCTCCACGACTGGATCCACGTAGACGAGGAGAAGAAGAAAACCTTAAACTGGGAAACGAGGCTCAAGATCGCTGCTGACGTGGCGAACGGGCTCGCCTACCTCCACTGCTACACCGCACCGCCGTGCGTACACAAGGACCTCAACAGCAGCAACGTCCTATTGGACCAACAATTTCGGGCCAAGATCTCCAACTTCGGGCTCGCGAGGCTGGGTGACGAGGGGCGAGACGGTAATTTCGCGCAGACGAGGCACGTAGTGGGGACAAGGGGGTTCATGGCTCCCGAGTACGTGGAGAACGGGTTCGTCTCCACGGAGCTCGACGTGTATGCCTTCGGGGTTCTTTTGCTGGAGATTCTTACCGGGAAAGAAGTGTCTCTGTTGATGGAAGGGGTCTGCGGTAACGGGCCGTTGTCTGAGATTTTAGAGCCCGTGCTGTGCGAGGAGGAGGAGGAGGATGATGATGATGAGGCTCGGGAGAGCTTGAGGTGCCTTGTGGTGGATTCTTCTTTGGAGGGAGATTACAACAATGATCAAGCTCTTCAAGTGTGTAAGGTCATTTATACATGTCTGAAGAAGAATCCTTCGGATCGTCCTGACATGGACGAGGTTGCCAAGTCTTTGTCGACGATATTGGGATCTTCTTCATCGGGTGTCTGGGGTTGACGACAGTGTCTCATTGATGTATATTATTTATATGGAAAAGATAGATCTCGAGTTTGAGCTGGAACGTATTATTGTTATTCTTTATGGTATATTTTGCTATGCCCCGTTTGATTACACACGTTATACGTATGCATGCCTTGGTTATCACGTGAAATCCCCTAGTGATTTCTAGCACCGTGCCCCAGTCAATTTCTGCCCGCTAATGGCTAATGCATTGAGCACGCTCCTGATGCGACCGAATTCAAAACACGTACTTATTTGATAATATCTTGAAATCCATATATAGAAGCTCAAGCTCCACTGTTTTCGTCTTAAATGAAAAATAAATAATTGTTTTTATGTTTTTGCTCTTGTCCCATGTGATATATATATTCGGCAAAATATATTTCAAGTCTATTTTGATTATTTCATGTAAAAAAATGTAGTCAGGGTCTTATTCCAATGGCATTACGAGTGCATTCGCAGATGGAAGCAGCTGATAGTGAAATACGGTGTTACGTTTTAAAATCATAAGAGAGTTTCGCGAAATAACCAAACCACAAGCATTCGCAGACGGAAGCAGCTGATAGTGAAATACGGTGCTACGTTTTAAAATCATAAGAGAGTTTCGCGAAATAACCAAACCACAAGGTGCAACGTGCATTTAGATAAGACCACATGAGGTACAAACGGAATTTATCCTTATTGTCATAAACAAAAGTATATCAATATAATCGCAACCTCTCAGTTTTACTCTTTCTATAAACTTGCGTCTATATTCACTACAAAACATGAATTTCCTGTAAGAATATTTACTGTATCAACAGATCAACGGGGGAAATCTCCGGTGAGCTTGATGTGATCGAGGGTCCTCCGCAAATCATATTCGAGCACGGCTTTATTTCCCGCCCTAAACCCGTCCCCATAAGCAGGAGACGCATCGGTTTCGATCTGGTGCTTGAAAAAATCGCCGAGCTTCTTCTCAATCTCTGACCTTTTCCCCTTCTTCGAAGACGAGGATGATGAAGAAGAGGCGGGGGCCACGCTGTTATTATCGCCCGAACCTGCGATAATCTCGGAATCCAACCACATGTGTGCAAGAATTTGGCAGATTCCTTCTTCCACATCCGGGCTCAGATTAGGATAACCTGATGATCATGATAATAATTTCAACTTCGAACCGCTTTAAATTCGATTCTTACTGACGAAGGTTTCTTTGATCGTTACCGTTTAGTCGTAGCCATGCATGCATCATTTCATGAGCTAGGATCGACCCGGTCAATAACCTGAAATCCCGAGATGTTGATTTTCGAATTTTTTATATCGAATTTCTGGAACATGGATTGTTTTTGGGCGAATGCCATTTCTGGTCCCAGTTTCAGGGAACGGGCGTTTTTGGTATCCCATGTTCCGAGATGCAACTTTCAGTCCCCAATGTTATCGATTTTCGCCGTTTTGGTCCACCGGTTGATTTAATCGTCAGTTTGGACGAAATTACGGGCCAGGACTTCCCCGTTCCTCAGGCCAGCAAAATTCGGTTGGCTTGGCCCATAATATTTGCAGGTCCGTCCCGTAATTCCGACGAAACTGGCGGTTAAATTAATCGGTGGACTAAAACAGCCCAAAATCGATAACATTGAGAGCTGAAAGTGGTATCTCGGAACATGGAGGACCAAAAACGCCTATTCCCCAGACATAAGGGACCAAAAAAGGCCTTCTCCATTGTTTCTCCATATACAGGTTAGTAGAGAAATGAATCTTTTTACCTAGGGAGACCATATAAAATGAGAATGGCTGTAACTTCGCATCTCCTCTCCAATCTATAAGGCTCGGTGACCATATCTATTATTCGATGGCCTCCGATTCTCGGTCTCCTAGATATCTATCGGTTTATTTCAAAAGCAATCAGGTGACCCGAAAAAAAAAAAAAAACTCATAATCATGCTACATATACGAAATTTTCGGCAATTATTCATACCGTGCTGATTGTCTGCTCTTCAGACAAGCAAAGTCCTCTTGTCTCGGGCAAGTGGTGATGACCCTGAAGAAGCCCAAGAAAAGAAAAACAAATTCGATAATTTGATTTAGAAGGCAACAACATGTGTATAAATCTACGTAGACATACGTGTTTTTCTCCTTCCATGGCTTCGTTTAGAGCTTGCCTCTCCACCAACAGTAATGGAATCTGCTGCTCCACCTTCATGTTCAACCCCTCGTAGAATTCCCGAATCTCTAAATAAAGTGATTGGCATTCATTTGTGTCCATTATTGATGAGTCCAAGCACTCGAGGCACAACTTTCTCCCGTCTTCTAGAACTAAATACTTCGCATCTACCGGCTGCATAATTATCAAGATCACACGTAAATTCCACAAATATCATATAAATTAAATGTTTTTTGGTTTTTTTCTTTTAATTGTGTTATTACAAGAAGGACAACTAATGTTTCAAGTGCTCACCTCCATTCTTTCGCAGCTGCAACACCTCGGGGTTCCATCGTGTTCGTGTGACGGGCAGTACTTTTGACCCCAAAAAGGATGTGCTCGATATTCTATGAGCTCCGATGCATTCGTGGGAATCTATAATCGTAAGTAGGTAAAAACACCACAAAAAGAAACATAATGTCGTATATTTGCATATATATATTTGTATAGTATGGTATGATAATTAGATTAATATAAAATAGTTCAATTCACTATTGTGTTTTACACTTACGAAATTCTGGCAAACATCGCACTTGGGGTGATGCAGCTCCTTATAGCAAGATTTGTGGTAAGGTCGATTATCGGTCATTGAAAA
Organism: Linderniella brevidens; assembly: GCA_004919715.1. Lineage (NCBI taxonomy): Eukaryota > Viridiplantae > Streptophyta > Magnoliopsida > Lamiales > Linderniaceae > Linderniella > Linderniella brevidens. The sequence goes on from SWDC01000148.1 coordinate 6,538,585, forward strand.
CTGAATCATTATTCGAAAAAGAAGTACACTTATACAGTCTATAAGCAACCGGGAAAATATATATATATATTGCTAATAAAAGAATGAGTTGTTTCAAGAACCTCATAATCAGAGATGGGCTTATTACAAGCGTGGCACCTGAAACATTCGGGATGCCAAACAGCTCCCACGCAGCTCAAGTATTTCCCGTATCCGATCTCCCTATTACAGCCACCACACACTCTGCATATATTAATCAATTATTACAATATCATAAAATATTTGTCATAAACTGAGAGAACTGATTACAGAACGATGACAGAGATTTTTCTCTTTTTTTTCCTTTTACCTCTGCCCCGAAGGATAGTTAAACGAAAAAGGAGGGAAGAAGCTTCCTCCATATCCGTGTCGATTTGGTGGCCTCTGAGGAGGAGACGAAGACGAACGAGGTGGAGATTCGGTGTTTAAACTTTCTTGAAGAGCCTTTGCAAGCTGTTCATCTTCTTGCAGCTGAGTTACATTGTCTTGAGTCATGAAATGAATTAAAAAAAAAAATAATCACTTGCGGGCACTTAGTGACATAATTACTTCAGTCATTTCAAACTTACCAATAACTTTCTTCCCTTTCTCATCTTCTTCAGCTATGGAAAGTGCAATGGCTCTGTCGAGTTCTTCTTTATCGAAATCCGAGGTTTCGTCCTAAATAATTTCGAAAAATTAAAGCGAGCGTTATTACATGATCGATATTAAGCTGATGATAAAAATAAATCAGAGGAAGATTATATAACCAGTGAAGTGTGAGGCCCTCCCCCAATTGTATCATCTTCTTCGTATTTCTCATGATAATGCCATTGTGAGACTTTGTGGGTCGAACCCCTTAAAATCTTGGTTAACCAACCCATACTGCAGATAGAAAACTGAGGAATTTGCACTCGAAAATGACGAATTCTATAGATAAATCGAATTCTATGTTAGGTATGTATAATCGAAGAAATCATATGGGGGATATTACTATACCATATAATCATCATCAAGAAATCTAATTTCAGGAGCAATCATGTCTTTCATCAGATTGAAAAAGCTTGATTGATGCACAGTAAACATAGAAGATAGATAGCAAGAAGAATAAAAAAAGAGCTGTAAAATATCAACAGAAGGCTAAGAAATTTTACCCAGAAGATCGAATAATCTGCTGAAGTTGAAAGACTCTGACGAGTCACCGATCCAATTCATGACATGAAAGCATAGTAACTGAACACGAATTGTAAGAAGCGACGCATATCATACTGCTTTCCACTCAATCGAAGCCGACGCAGCTAGGAAATTAAAATCAAAACCCTAAAAAAATCACAGCTTTCCGCATCAAATTACTATCAGGAGCTTCCAAAGAACGTTCTAGGTTTAGAGGAAACCAACGAAAAAAGTGGGATAATGCTACTTAGTGGGATATGAACCCCAAAAGACGAAGACTTTTCTATTGTGTAAGATTAAAAAAAAATTGAAAAAAAGGAGATAAATAGAGGTGATGATGTAATAAGTAGTAATTTCTTCAGAGATGATCCAAAGTGTTTTCCAATTTTAGAATTTTTTTGTATTTCAGTGTGACGTGCGACCTTAACTTCGAACTCCATTTCTTTCCCACCACACCATGGCACCATTTGTGAGGGGAGACCATGGGTACGGTTTAGTGCTGCTTTATTTTTATATGTAGCATCTTTTTTTCTTCCTTTTACTAAATAAAATAATATTTATCCGTTATGGTTTGAAAGAAACAAGGAAAAAAAAATATCAAATTAGAGGTGGCTAACACCGCCCCGGAACTCCGGTGAGGCTCGCGGTTCCTATTCCGGTTCGACCCGAAATCGGAACCGCAACGGCTAGTTTAAAAAGCCGTTGGATTTTTTTTTACAAAAAAGTCCCTACCGAAGGTTCTATAAACCGCGCCTCATTTCTTCCATTTTTCACACCAAACTCTCTCATTCTCTATATAATCAATATTATTCATCGTATAATTTTTATTTCGCATCTTACACACACTTTTATACGCGTTCTTCATCATACCGGTTCCACGATACACGCTTTTCTACTAACATGACATCATCATCTAGAAACTCGAGTGATAATTTTGATTTTGTAGGTAACTTTAGCGTCGAAGATTCGGAGAGCGAACGAGCGGATACTGGAGGACACGGTCGAGGAGCAAGTGCAACCGACACCGACTCCTCCGACGTCGGGCGAGGGACCAAGCCAAACATCAACGCGAACGGGGAAGAAAAAACCTCCACGCCCATGGCAACAACGCACATCTAAGGTATGCAAATTTTTTGATCTCATATTAAGTAAGGAAGATCCTGAGATGGGAAATGAATATTGTAAGGATTGTCGTCGTCCTTACGATTACAGCTCCAAACTGGGACAAGGTGAGACGGGTTCAATGTTGAAACATCTCACTAATTATCATAAATTAGACAAAGATACGTTAGAACCAATAGGCATCGAATATAGGTAACAACAAATACACATGACGAACTTTGTTATAAAACTAGGGAAATCTCAAAGAAATTTTAGTTAAATTTATTGTAAAAAATGAGGAATCGTTCTGCATTGCGGAAAGTGAAGGGTTTATCAAATTTAGTAGTACCATACAATCCGGATTCCACTCGTAAGTCGTAAGACACTTATGGTCCGTTTGGATTCCGAGATTTCCATTTGGATTTCGGATTTCCTCCAATTCACCCGTTTGGCAACCGCTCGGATTTGGATTTGGATTTCATCCAAATCCGAGGAGAATTCAAACCCTTTGTTGTTTGATGATTTTGAAATTCGACCACAAGTGGTCCGTTTTCGAATTCCAAAAACCCACCGTAATGATTTTTCTAAATAATAATAATAAAAATTATAATAATAACGATAACAATAATGATAATAATACTGATAATAATAATAATAACAACAAAGCTCGGCTCAAGCTCGACGAACGATGGTCGAGCCGACTCGCGAGCTTGATGAGCCTGCTCGACAAAAGTGTTGCTCGAGCTCGACGAACGACGAACGAAGATCGAAAGCTCGCGAGCCGACTCACGAGCTTATTTTATTTTGTTATTTATTATTTTTATTTTAGTTTTTGTATATTTTAATTTTTTAATAAAAAGTTCGAGGTCGAGCTCGACGAGCTTCATTAGCTCGAGCTCCATTTTAAAATCCAGATTTCGAAATCCTAACGTTTGCCAAACAATGAATTTGGATTTGAAATTAAGATTTTGAAATTCATAATTTGAAATCGTAGAACTCAATTCAATTACATGAATCCAAACGCATCCTTAAACGGTTTTTGGTAGAAACTTTTGATCTATATCAAAAGAACTTAATTGCGCATTTGGCCACCATATCGTGTAGGATAAGTTTAACCACCGATATTTGAACAAACGTCAAGTCGGATTCTTATCTAGTGGTGATCAGCCATTGGATAGACGAGACGTGGACGATGCAAAAGAGAATTCTTTCGCTATCCTCGACACGTCGCACACCGACAATAATAATGTATATCTTGAATGTTGTGAAGAAATATACGATTCAAGACAAAATTATGTATATCACTTTAGACAATGCAAGCTCCAACAATGTTGGGGTTGAAATTCTTCGACGCCGCCTACCCTTAGACGGTCAGATATTTCACGTGAGGTGCGCTTGTCACGTAATTAACTTATGTGTCAAGTGCGCTTTCAACGACGTGTTAGGGCCAATCATAGAAAAATTCAAGAGATACGGAAGCAATTACGAGAACGTCGTCTTGGAATATTGATGGAGGCAAAGCGTCCATACGAAAGGTTTTAAGTTTAAGTTTCCCGTACCGGTTCCGACTAGGTGGAACACCTTGTATGACCTCCTTAGCGTTTTTATGCGCTATAAGAATTTGGTGACACCTTTTTGGAACAACAACGGGGGCGTCTCGGCCACCACCGCCGATCCCGAAGGAACTCTTCTTTTTGAAGACATAGATTGTGACGTCGCAAAATTATTGGTCTCATTACTCGAAGAGTTCAAGGACGCTACGGTATAATTTTCTGCGTTCATTATCCCACATCACCGAGATGTATTCCACGGCCTTTTGGGATGTGCTATAAGTTTCTTAAATTTTGAACAAACTCATACTTGACTACTTTCGTCGAAAGTATGAAAAAGAAATTCAAGAAATATTGGAAAATTATCCCAACTGTCCACGGCTTGACGGCTTTGCTCGATCCGAGTTGTGCTAATGACACTTTTGACATTTTTTTCCGAGTATTATCATTCATTTTTGGGAAAGAATGTTGACGACCATAAGGAGTCAATTAGGCGTTTTATCCAAGAACTTTTTTCTTTTTATGCATCTCACTCGCAAGGAGCAGGTGTTGAAGCGAAGGCTTACGTGACCGAAGTTTCAACAGGTAGTAGCAGCGGCAACGCACGCGGTACGGGGGGGGGGGGATCTTACAACAGTTTCTTAGACATAAAGAAAGGAAAAGCGCCCTCTATGCTACGACTAACACAAATGAGATTCCGCTCTATTTTAGCCAGAACTTCGAATCGTCTGAAAACTTTGATGTTCTGGAGTGGTGGAAGACGAACGCTAGGTTTACCCGATGCTATCGACCATGACACGAGATCTTCTAGTCGTGCAAGCTTCAAGTGTCGCTTCGGAGTCGACATTATCCACCTCGATCGACAAATGAGTCTTATCGCGTCGCTTGCGATGCTAACCTCATTGAAGGATTGGTTTTCGGCAGAATCGAAGAATCATGTTGAGAATGCAATCGACCAGTTCCTATCTTCGAGATTTGACTCCGACGAAAAGGCGAGTAGGATAATAATAATTAATAGGGATCAAACATAGTTTTTTTTTTTATGATTATTTTGCTAATTTTGATGTAATTTTTATTTTAATTTTTCTTTTTGTATTTTTTGGTGTAACGTTTTTATTTCATATTTCAATAAAAAAAATTTGGTTTTTTTTTAATACTTGGATTTTAAAAAAAATAACTGGGCCGAACCGGGCCGGAACCGCCTAGAACCAATGGTTCGAGTGCCGGTTCCACAAAAATGGCCGGAGAACCGGAACCACGACACTGACGGAACCGGCGGAATCGGAACCACCAGAACCGCGGCCCATCTGAACCGGCCCGAAACCGGCCTGTGGCCCATATAGTCACCTCTATTTCAAATTAATGACATTTTAATATGGTCCATTATTTAATTTACGAACTTAATTAATAATTGACACATGGACATGACTAAAACAAAGTAGTGTCTAGAGGTGTTCATAAGGTTTGAAAAATCGTAACCAAACCGTAACCGAACCAGCGGTCAACGGCTGCGGTCAATGTTTTCGATTCATACCTTAACCGGACCATTATTTACGACAGTTCGATTACGATTTTCCATTTTCCTAACCGTAAGCCAGTGGTTATGAACCACGATTCATAGAATAATTGGGCTAGTTGGAATTTAAGTTTTTTAAGTTTTTTTAATTGAAGTTGGACAGAACGTTGGATTTTATAATTTATTTATTTTTTACGATCTTTAAATTCTGTTTTTATCTTCAACGGTTATAAAAGTAATCGTTATATGTTATGTTTTTTTAATTCAATCCAACAGTCATAAAATCAACGATACGAAGGAAGAAGGAGATGCATACGATGAGTGTTCTCCAAACACTACCGGAAGCCCTAATTTTTTTAATATTGAAGGTGTTTTTTTTTTTAAATATTGAAGGTGTTTTTTTTTTTTATAAATTTCTAAGTTTGAATGAAATTTTTTTTACATTATTAAAAAATTCAGTTTTCTTTAATTTATTTCCGTTTGTTAAAAAATTCAAAACAAGATATTTGGAACACTTAACCGGCGGTTCCAAACTGGAACTGTAACCGGCAGGACCAGTTCCAAATCGTACCTATAATGGTGGTTACCGTGGTTCAGTTACAGTTACAGGTTCTTAGTGTTATATTTGGGCTTTTGGGCTCAAAAGTGGGCATTTAACTCAAGAGCAAAATCCGATTGGTTTTTAATTAAATCGAGATGCCATCATCCATCGAAACTTGAAAAATATTCATAAACTACGTTTCGAGGGGAATTTAACGAATATTTATTTGCTCAAAACCGATGTCGGCGGTGTGGTTTTGGCCCAAGTGATAGCCCGAGTGCTCGACGGTGCCTCGCGCCGTCGAGCCCGAGCCCGCGTCCTCGCACCGGGACCGGGACCAGGATCAGACCGAGGCCGAGCTCGTGCTCAAGGCCGAGTCCGAGTCCAACACCGACCAGAGCCGTGCCAAGTGCGCAATGGACGCTTTATAGGCGCATTTTGCACTTTGCACGCCGCATCATCGCTAGGAGCTATTAGAGCCAAATATATTGTTCGGCGATGACGTGGCGGCGAGATGTTGACGTGGCAGCTCAGGTGATGTGGAAAGCATAACACGCGTATAGGTGATGATGAGGTGCCGCTGCATAAGCACTGACTGGGCTGGCTGAGGTCGCATGACCCGTTGGATCGTTGCGCCGCACGAACCCTGACCGTTGGATGGACCGACCCGACCTGACCCGAGAATACGAGCAGGCGGGTCGAGATGCTTCCATTGCATGGGACCGTCCAGAAGTTGCGACTATTCGCATTCATGCCCCAAAAGTCAAACGGTCAGAAGCCCAAATGTTGCATTTATTCCGATTCAGTCCCCTGAGATCCTTGGAGGCTATAAATAGGTCCCCTGCGAGATGGAAAATTCATTCATTCGAACCCAAGTATTCCGCATAAGTCACTCCAGCTCCCCGAGTTCCCGAAGCAAGAAATGTTCAAATTTCCAATAGATTCGTCGAAAATACCGTTCGTAGTACTGCGATACAAGAATCTAAAAGTCGTTGTATCTTGGGACAATCACCGTTAACCGATAGCACTGATATTCGGGGCGATATTGTCTTACGGAAAGCGTACTTGTACCTGCCTCGACTTACCGTTTTCAACTGAAGCTCTGCCGTCGACCAGACGCGACTCGATCGCCGACTCCTAAAATCGTAAGACAATATCCGTTCGTGTCTGTTTTTGTACTCCAAAAATCGTAAGACAGCATAGACCGAATTCAATGGCTGGCAGTAGAAGATGACATTTTACCTTACCACCTTGAACCTTGTCCGTTTTCTAACGGAGCTTGCTCCGACTATGACAGAAAGCGCAGCACCAATTGACGATGCAAACGCTGACGGTGCAGATGCTGCTGCACAGGTCGTAAATGCTCAATACAGCATGAGAAATGAGCGTTAGATGCATGGAAGCATAATGACTTTATGTGTCGGAATTATATTCTGAACGCCCTGGACGATTCCCTATACAACGCCTATGCAGTGGCTATGACTGCGAAAGAGTTGTAAGAATCGTCGGACAAGAAATATAAGACCGATGATTCTGGACTAAAAAAGTTCATAGTTTGCCGTTTTTTGGACTACAAGATGACTGATTCCAAACTAGTATTGGACCAGGTCCGTGATCTGCATCTGATCATCCACGACATACAGCGGAGAATATGCAGATCCTCGAATCTTTCCAGGTAGCTGCAATTATCGAGAAGCTACGCCTCTGTGAAAGGACTTCAAGAACTACCTCAAGGAGCAATGCGCCACATCTGCTCCGACATCGACGGCGGAACAACGCGCCACATCTGCTCCGACAAGGAGATGTTCTCCACCTACACACCGATATCGGGTAGGACGCTCTATATGGGGAACACAACTACGTCCAACATCGTAGGATAGGGACGACTGGTGCTGAAGATAACCTTCGGCAAAGAGCCGGCGCTTGTGGACGTGCTGCATGCCCCAAACATCCGCAAGAACTAAGTTTCGGCTCGCTGCTCAGCATGGCCGGATTTAGACAAGTGTTTGAAACTGACAAATATATATTGACCAAAAAAATGATCATTTCATAGGCAAGGGCTACCTCGAGAAGGGGCGCTTTAAGTTAAATGTGATGCATGTAAAACGCGAGATTTAGCTCGCAGATAATAAAGTCAGTTCTTCTTATTTGGTTTAGTTTTCTAATTTATGGCCTGTTAGATTAGGGCACGTGTGTTTAAACAACTGGAGAAATTAATAAGGCTAAACTTACTTCCACAAATGGATGTCGATTCACAACATAAGTGTGAAATCTGTTTTGAGGCGAAAATGGCCAAAGCACCATTCTTCTTTGTCGAGAGAACAACTCACCTCTAGAACTAATCCATACCGATATATGTAATCTGAAATTCGTGCAAACTAGATGTGGAAAGAAATATTTTATTACGTTCATCGACGATTGCACGAAATACTGTCACATGATCTTTTAAGTGGAAAAGCTGAAGCGCTTGATGCATTTAAAAGATACAAGAGTGAAGTTGAGAATCAACTTAACTCGAAGATCAAAATAATACGAAGTGACAGATGATGATAATATGTGGCACCTTTTGAGGAACTTTGGAGAAATCATGACATTATTCATCAAACAACGACGCCATATTCACCCCAATCGAATGCTGAACGCAAAAACATAACTCTCAAAGAGATGATGAATGTAATGTTGATCAGCTCAGGGCTACCCCAGAACTTGTGGGGGGAAGCCATTCTTTCATCAAATCGCATTCTAAATATATTGCCACACAAAAGAGGGATAAAACTCCGTACGAGTTGTGGAAAAATCGAAAGCCATCATACGATTACCTGAAAGTGTGTGGATGTCTATCAAAGGTTGAAGTACTTAAACCTAAGCATGTTAAAATATGACCCAAAACTGTTGACTCCATTTTCATCGGATATGCAAATAACAGTACTGCATTCAGATTTTTGGTGCATAAATCGGAGATCCCTTACATGAATGTTGGGATGATAATAGAATCAAGGAATATTGTATTCTATGAAGATGTCTTTCCAAAAAAGGAAAGAAAAGAAATAAGTTCTACAAAAAAACTTACGATGTCGTCGAAAGTTCTTCTCAAGAAGAGGAAGAACCGAGAGAAAGTAAACGAAAGAAGGTGGCCAAGTCATTCGGGCCCGACTTCCTAACTTACATGTTAGACGAAGAACCTCATATTGCAAGAAGCTCTGTCAAGTCTAGAAGCTCCGTTCTGGAAAGAAGATGTGAACAACGAAAATGAATCTATCATGCAGAACCATACTTGGGAGTTGGTAGATCTCCCAAAAGGGTGTAAACCATTAGGATGCAAGTGGGTCCTTAAAAGTAAACGTAAAACTGATGGATCAATTGAAAAATATAAAGCGTGATTAGTAGCCAAGGGATTTACGCAGAAAGAGGGGTACTATTTCTTCGACACCTACTCACCCGTAAGAAGGATTACGACCATACGAGTTCTTTTTGCTATTGTCGCATTGTATGACCTCGAGGTACATCAAATGGATGAAAAAACAGCATTCCTAAATGGAGAACTTGAGGAAGAGATCTACATGCAACAACCTGAAGGGTTTAATGTACTCGGGCAAGAAAATAAAGTTTGCCGACTCGTGAAGGCACTTTACGGGCTTAAGGAAGCACCAAAACAATGACACCAAAAATTCAATATGATTATGCTATCTAATGGGTTCAAGATCAACGAGTGTGACAATGGGAAAATTTTGAAAAAAGGGATTGAGATATAATTATATTAAATGGGAGGGATTGGTGTTGAAATGACTAAAATACCCCCAACTTAAAATCAGATTTAACTCACTAATAAATCCAAAAATCATTTTTTCGTAATTAATCCCCAAATCGAATAAAACCAGAAACGGGACCCCCCAAATCATCGAAAACCCCATTCGACGAATCTTCGAGCTCGAAAACCGCTGAGCATAGAAGATAAACCCATTCGAACTCGAAAACCTCATTTGAACTCGAGACAACGTCACAAATGGAAGAAAGAGGAAGACATTCGAGGACCTGAGAAGAACCTACAAGAAGTCGAGAAGAAGTCGTTGAAGGGGATAAAGTCACGGTAGGTTATGGTCGATGATTTATTTATTGATCGATTTCGATTTGGCTTAATCAATTGCGATTTTAAAGTATTGTGTTTGTATCAAATTATTCGAAAGTTATTCAGGCATTTTTCGAATTTGAATATAGTATTTGAATTTAGAAGATTTGAAGTTATGCAAACCCGAATTTAAGAGCTTCAAAGTTATTCGACCACGGATAATATTCGAATAATAGTCAAATACTATTCGAAAGCTTCTTCGAACCCGAATAATATTCGATATATTCGAATAACTCAAACTCGAATTTAAAAGCTTCGACCGAAGAGTCTTCGAATTAATGTACCCGGAGAATTTTCGATTGAATTTTATTATTTACCTTTATGCATTTCAGATTTACTTCCCAACCAAGCTACTTCCGGAAAATCACTTCAATTGCGTTCTTAGTATCTTATCCCGTTACACGGAGGTTTCGGAGCGCATCCGGCATTTTCGAAATCCGAACGAACTATCCAAGATAGTAAGAAGAACGCAGTTTGGAAATCTAATCAAGGCCGATGAAGTCCATTTCAACTCTAATACATTGCTATGATATATGATGAGCAAGCAAGTCGAGTATTGGCCCGGCTCAGACGAGTTATGGTTCGTTATACGTAGACGATCATTGCGTTTCTCAATGGTCGAGTATTATTTACTCACGTGCCTTCGATCCTCATCCATTGATAGCTCACTAAAGATTCCGTCGTCAAATGAGTTTTCGGCGAGAAACTTTGATGGTATGCTTCCTTCAATTTTACATTGTTAATCATTTGTGCCTTATTTAACTTTCATTAATTTAATGTTAATTTAATGTTAATTTATTGTTTATAGATATGAAAATCATTTATATAGAATTTGGAGAAGAAGATGGGTAGGATGATCGCGGAGGGTTCAGGGACGGGTACGCGGGTGAAGACAAATTAAAAATAGCGGCGCTTTATTTTGTTGCCGTTGTTTGGGTCCGAGGAAAGTAAGAAAGCTTGATAAAGTTCCCGAGGAATGAGTGAGGTTGGTTGATGATTTAGATGCTTCCAAAAAGTATCCATGGGGGAGAATCGCGTTCCAAGAAGCGGTCCTAGGTCTTAATAAAGACCTCAACGACAAGTATGAGGGCGTGAGTAGAAAGAAGAAAGACCATGGGACATTGGATATCAGTGGCTTCGTCTATCCGCTTATAGTAAGTCATTTCTCAATATCTTAACTTATTCTAATTTGATACACATTTTATAACTTACTTTATTAGATTCTTGCCTATGAGTGTCGGCCTAGTGTTGGTGAACAATTTGCAAGAAAGAAAAGTGAAAAGGACGGGCTTCCAATCACCCGGATTTGCCATTGGTTCATGAATCATCATGGCAAAAGTGAAGCCCTTGGATGGCAATCGACAGTGGATGCCTTCAACAATGCTCCGATGGATATAAGTATATTTATTTATAATATTGATTTTTGGAGTTGGTTTAAGTAATAAACTTCACAGGATGTGAGATGTTGGCTCACGCCTTCCGAACTTGGGTTAAAGCACTTCGCGACAATTCAAAGTTTGTAGGGCAACAAGGTCGACGATGTGGCTCAAAGAATATTGGACCATCTTCGTGCAGGGAAGGTGGTTTATTGTGTTAATAACCATCTGCTGGAGGCATTAGAACGTGCGTCGTCGCCTCCTCCCTAGCATTTAGAGCGTGATGTGGCATGTCCATCCGAGGAATCTCAGCACGATGTGCATCCTCCTCAAGAACATATACAGTCAAACGAACACATTAGTGTCCCTCAAACCTCAATTTTAGCTAGATTGGATAAATTGGATGAAGTGGTGGGGACGTTGAGGAACGAGTTTAGGAAGCCTACTGAGCATCTAATGATAGAGATTAGGTCATTACGCTCAGCGGTGCTCGATGGTAAGATAATGTAGGTTTAGTTTATATAAAATTATATTATTATCTGTTGCAATAAACTTTTCTCATTTTCCAGGTTTTACAATGCTGAGGCCGACAAGAGAACGCGATGGGAGTTATGAGATGACAGTACATAGGGATGCAAATATCAGTGTGTTTTACGTTTTCAGTGTGGTTTCTCTTTCGGTTGTCTTGATCTAATGTTTGAATTTATGTTGCATGATGTTATGTAGACATACAGATCGATACGCCTGGATTTGATACGTACAACGTCGGGGATGACAACGACCGGGAGAAGCCTGAGCAGCTCTCAAGCGCTGTTTTTCAGCCCGGGAACAACTTGAGTAGCCGAAGGATGTTACCGAGCCCTTGGGGGCTGCCGTCGAGCAAGGTAACGAGCAGGCGAAGGATGCTGATAAGGGAATATCGGTGTTGTCGAGCCCTCGGGAGCTGCCGTCGAGCAAGGTAACGAGCAGACGAACGAGGCCGAGCAGGGGACTATATATATATGCACAACGATAGGGAGATGTCGGAGCTGCTCTCAAGGGTTGTTATTTCAGCTCGGAAACAGCCGAAGTAGCTGGAGGGTGCTGTCGAGCTCTCGGGGGCTGCCGTTGAGCAAGGTAACGAGCGGGTGAATGCGAAGGGTGTTGTCGAGCTCTCAGGGGCAGGCGTTTCAGCCCAGGGACAGCCGGAGGGTGCTGCCGAGCCATCGATTGCTGCCATCGAGAAAGGGAACGAGATGGAGAGTGCAGCCAATACAGGAAATGAGATGAGGTGGGGACTCCTCACGAGGATGCCAAGCAAATGGTACAATACAAATGCTTTAAAAACGGGAGCAGCCTAAACGTTAGAAGAAGAGATCAAAATTACTAAGTGATCCATTCGTACTGAGAGAGCAAGATATTATGTGCTTCTTGTGGAAGGAATAACATTCATGAATACCAACTTCGCACAGGTAGCTTTTTATGAGTCCCTGAAACCATGCCCGTGGAATATGGACTCTTTCCGAAACTTCGTTACGGGACAGGTCAACCTGCCTAACAAGTCGTCACTTGGAGCCGAGCCGAGCTTATTGTCATACCTTTTGCATTTAATAATCATTGGGTGCTTCTAATCGCTCGGTTCAAGGAGAGAGACATTCACATTCTCTACCCCTCATGGTCATGTGATTCGATTATGCGAGCGATAAAGCCATACTTCGATGCCCTTAAAGAGGTGATACCGCTCATGTAACAATATTTAGGATTGATGGAAGGATCGCTCAAATTTACAGCTAGACAACTAAAGTTCCCTTAACAGATTATCAGGTAATAAGCCACGTCTTAATTTTTATATGTTGTGAATAAAGTTCCCTCAACAGCGGCTTAGGTCCCTTTTTTTATTCCAGTGGAGAGTGTGGTATATACATGCTGCGAGCGGCTATGTCGATGATGTTCGAGGGCCGAGATGATATCTTGCAGTTGAATGATAATAAGATAGAACATTTTAGACGATATTTAACTGTGTGTATTTGGCTCAACAATTGGAAGTAGTGGCTATTAGGTAATTTTCGTTGATAGAATTTAGATTTTCAGCTAAAGGATGTTGAATTCAGCTTTCTATTATTCTATTTGAAATGCAAGGTATTTTTTCTAGCTAGCACTTGGGTTTCAATTAATAAAGCTCTTATTGAAATTCGAATAGAGTATTCGATTGAAAGAAAAGAGTATTCGAACTCGAATAACAAATATTTCAACTCGAATAACAGTTATTTGAACCCGAATAGCTATTATTTGAACTCGAATAACCTCTATTTGAACCCGAATAACTTCTATTTGACCTCGAAAAACCTTATTTGAACTCGAATAGCTTATATTTGAACTCGAATAACTACTAGTCTAACTTTGGTTAAATTATCAATCGACCTTTGGGATGGTTTCATGTTTAATATACTATGGCATGCTTAATATCAAAAGCCATTATCCTAAGATTATTGTACAACTAATGTGTCTCTGATTCAAAATTAAGTAAATTATTCGATTAAAAAATGTTTATTTGAACCCGAATGACTTCTATTTGAATGCGAATAACCTTTATTTGAGCCCGAATAGCTTCTATTTGAACCCGAATAACATTTTTTGGAATCGAATGGCCTATATTTGAACTTAAATAAGAATTACGTAGTTTTTATACTAATTAAATAACTAATTTTAATCTCATGCCAAATATTAAACATTTTAAGTAAGTAGAAGTTGCTTTCGTGTTGGTTGATGGAAGTGATTCGAAATTTGATACAGTTGATGCACGAAAGTTTATTTTAGGTGATTCAACACAAACATTTCGCATGGTAAAATTAGTAGTCTAACTTTGACGTGGTTAAATTATCAATCGACCTTTGTGATGGTTTCATTTTTAATATATTATGGCATGCTTAATATCAAAAGTCGTTATCCTAAGATTATTGTACAACTAATTTTTAGTCTCTGATTCAAAATAAATAATTATTCGATTAAAACAAATGCTTATTTGAACATCAATAGCTTCTATTTGAACTCAATTAACCTTTATTTGAGCCCGAATAGATTCTATTTGAACCCGAATATTCGTTTTTGAACTCGAATAGCCTATCTTTGAACCTGAATAAGCAATACTTTTTTTTTAACTAACAATTACGTAGTTTTTATAACAATTACATAAATAACTATTTTTAATCTAATGACGAAGATTAAACATTTTAAGTAGGTAGAAATTGCTTTTGTGTTGGTTAATGGAAGTGATTCGAAATTTGATACAGTTGATACACGAAAGTTTATTTTAGGTGATTCAACACAAACAGTTAGCATGGTAAAATTAGTTGTCTAACTTTGACGTGGTTAAATTATCAATCGACCTTTGGGATGGTTTCATTTTTAATATACTATGGCATGCTTAATATCAAAAGTCGTTATCCTAAGATTATTGTACAACTAATTTTTAGTCTCTGATTCAAAATTAAATAATTATTCGATTAAAAAAATGCTTATTTGAACCTCAATAGCTTCTATTTGAACTCAAATAACCTTTATTTGAGTCCGAATAGATTTTATTTGAACCCGAATATTCGTTTTTGAACTCGAATAGCCGATCTTTGAACCTGAATAAGCAACACTTTTTTTAACTAACAATTACGTAGTTTTTATAACAATTACATAAATAGCTAACTTTAATCTCAGGACGAAGATTAAACATTTTAAGTAGGTAGAAATTGCTTTTGTGTTGGTTGATGGAAGTGATTCGAAATTTGATACAGTTGATACACGAAAGTTTATTTTAGGTGATTAAAGACAAACATTTAGCATTGTAAAATTAGGAGTCTAACTTTGACGTGGTCAAATTAACAATCGATCTTTGGGATGGTTTCATTTTTAATATATTATGGCATGCTTAATCAAAAGTCATTATTCTAAGATTATTGTACCACTAATTTTTAGTCTCTGATTCAAAATTGAATAAATTATTTGATTAAAAAATGCTTATTTGAACCCGAATAGCTTCTATTTAAACCCGAACATTCTTTTTGAACTAGAATAGCCTATATTTGAACTCGAATAAGCAATATTATTTTTAACTAACAGTTATTAATAGCCTTTATTATTAATCTCTTATTCAAAATCGAATAAAAGTTATTTGAACTCGAATAACTGTTATTTGAACCCGAATAGTCTCTAATTGAACTCGAATAGCCCTATTTGAACTGAAATAATAGTATATTTTAATCTCGTCAGAAAAGGCTTATTCAAAATCGAATAACAACTATTTGAACTTGAATATCTGGTATTTGAACCCGAATAGCCACTATTTGAACTGAAGTAATCGTTAATTTTAATCTCGTCAGAAAAGGCTTATTCGAACTCGAATAGCTTATACTCGAATCCGGAAAACCAGTATTTGAACCCGAATATGATATAGTTGAACTCGAAAAGTGGTATTCGGACTCGAATATGTTGTATTTGAACTCGAATAAGCAATACTATTTCCAGAGCTTAACCTGTATAAAAATATCAGTACGTTAAACAATTCGCTCAACTCCATACATCATCCATATTCAATTTTTACCGCTAAAACTTACCCACCGAGGAAAATCTCCTTTCTTTTTTCCAACCAAATTTTCTTCGTTCATACGCCATTCACTTTGAATCGGGAACCGGGTAAATGTATTCGAAATAAGTGAACTGCCACGAGAGGACAGAATAGTAGTCTGAGCATAATGGATAGAAAGATGTGTTTGCTCGCAAACTTGCTTCGATCGCATGCGCATAAGGAATCTTGTCGATATCAAATACTCTACACGTGCACGCCTTCTAGTCCAAATTAACAACATCACGACGCCCGATGGATCTAACATCATACTCAACCGGCCCTATTTCAGAAACTTCATTGACTTAGCGCAAACCTTTCACGAATTAATCTTTCTACATTAGGGGTAAACCGCGTGGTGGCTTGCATTGATGTTGCTCTATATCTTGCGAACCAATCACATGTCATCCTATGTATAGAGTCCAACAACGCAATGACAGAGAGCTTTCTTTCTTCACGGAGTCTTGCATTAATTGATTCCACTCCATTCGTGGTCATAATGTTGTAGCGAGACAAGGGAGAGTAAGCTCGACTCCATCGGTCTTCACTATCAGTTGCTTGCACATACTTGTTTGCTTCGGGAAATCTTACCTCAAATCCTCGAATCGAATTTGCATTGCTTGTAGATTTTTGCGATGCGTATGAACATCTCGGTTGCACCCGATTTCTTAGAGTGTACTTTCATATTTTGTGAGAGATGCCAGATACAATGGCATGATGTGCAAGTCTGTAAGTGTTTCCAACGGCAGCTTTGATTGCCCGATGCCTATCAGAGACAATCACGAGATCTTCATCATCGGGTACTACCGCCAAGAGTTCATTCAGAAACCATGACCATGAATATGTTGACTCTACGTCGACGATGCCCCATGGCAAGGGATACTGATGGGTGTCACCATCTTCGGCCGATGCAATGAGTAAGGTGTCGTTATACTTTCTGTTCAACCAAGTCCCGTCGATGCATACATCCTTCCTCATCTGTCGATATCCCAAATACAAGCACCAAGTGACAAGAATACATATTTAAATTGCCGTTCATCGTCAATGCACAAACTTACTATGCTGCTTGGATTCGTTCTTGTCACCATCGACAAGTAAGATGTCAATAACCTATAACTCTCCTCCGGGCCACCTTTCAATACATTTAGGACTAAAATACCTCCTTTCCATGCTTTGAAATATGAAACTTCGA